>VXBN01011205.1:1722801-1833939 GCA_013397395.1 Sinosuthora webbiana
TCTCCCTGTGAATTGCTGCTAATACACTTCCCTCCCCAGTCCCAGGTGCTTCTGGATTCCCATGCCATGACACACTTTCAGGAGCTTTTGAATAATCTATCAAAACAACATCTAGGCCCTTGTTCTGTTCTGGTATCTGCCAAATGCTCCCCATCAAGAAAATATTCTGATTTTTACTGATTGTTTCATTAAGGAGCTCTCCGGTAACTGGTGAGGGGTTTTAGGATAATGCCAGCTTCTTCTCTGCCTTTGTCTTTTCCTTTTTTTTTTAATAAATATGCTCCATCCCTCCAGCCTTTTGCTGCATTTCCTGTGTTTTGAGCTAAGATATGAGCTGATAAAGATGTTTAATGAATGCTTGTGATTTTTGTCCAATTCTGATGTCTTCCAGTTAGACATCATTCTTCTCTGAATGTCTTCATCAGTATGCTGGCATTCACTTTGCTTACTCATGCCACTGTACTTCCCTTTTTTCTTTCAGTTCCCTTAGCCAAAAGATAATATAATTCTTTCCTTTCCCATAATACTTCCTATTTTTTTTTTCAGATTATACTCATTTATCACTGTTCATCATCTGCTACTCTTGACTGAAATACTTTCACTGATTCTTTTGAAGATACTTCTTTCACTGGCTATAATGTTTTCTCACTGAATGTTTTTTAACTTTACTGACTGTAGCAAGGGTTTTTTGTGTCAGTCTTCTTTATCTGCTGAAGCACTGTGGTTCAATGATTTTTTTTTTTCATGATTACATTCACCTCCTTTTTCATTTTTCATTTTTCAAATCTTCCCTTTCTCTCTTTTTTACTGTGACCATTTCAACTGGTTTTGGGCCACCCTCTGATACCTTTCTCTGTGGCATTCTCCATAAACCTGCAGAGTTTTTCTACTGCTGTGAACACTTCTTTGTAGCATATCCTGGGATGTTTCTGAGAAATGCCCCTTCTAGGAATTTGCTAGGATTTTCTGTGACTTTAACAGATCTGCTTCCTCCTTAGAGCTTTGGAAGCAGTGTTCCCTCACAGATTTGATAAGAACACAAATCCCTGCCAAGGCTTGCTTTCTTTTTCCTTGTGTTGCCTGGGTTATTAACATTGCCATTTGAGTCAGTAGGCTGCCAGGAGAGAAAAGAAATTACTCCATCACTAACAAATTACCTCAGCAACATCCCTGCAACTGTCATTTCCCCCTTCCTAATATCCTAATGCGCCTCATGAGAAATATTGATGTGTATTAAGAATTTTTCTCAATCAATCAGCCAGGAAGGATTCAGAACACTTTTTTCCCAAAGTTTCCTTTCCGTTGCACCAATGCAAAGCCCTTACCGATTCTCTTCTGAGCATCTACAAATCAAAACTTGTCTCAATGGCTTGACAATAGCAAATGGATTTTCTTTGAGAACTCAACATCTCTACTCAACATCTAACTCACCCCAAACATCATTTCCCTGGAGCCACCTGGCCATCTTTAAGGAAATTCTTCCTTATATTTTCTCAGGAAAGATACTTTGCAAAACGATGATCTGTTTTTAGTCTAAGTATGAACAACACATGGTTTGCAAATGCTGGGTGCCTTTTTGTATAGCAATCATCAATTCCCCTGCAAGCAGTACCTTTCAGAGAAACCCTGTCTCTGAAAGCTCCATACCTGGGAAGAACAAACCATTTTTGTTACTTATTGAAGAAAAGCACTGAGAGGACACAGGACCAGCTCCTGTTCCCCACAAGGAGAATGAGTTGGTTGCTTGTTTGCAGCTGCTAAATGTGTATTTTCCCATGTCCTTTGTCTGGGTTTGGCGTGGCGAGCCAGGGTAAAGAATGAGGCAGAGCTGAGGCAGCACTGACACTGCTGGGGAAGGGCAGCTCTGCCAGACCAGACAAAGAGAGGGGAGGAATATGGTCAGGGGTAGCAGCTGCTGAAAGGTTTGATGTGATACTGTGAAATGGGTTAGCAAGGAATGAATGGGAATTGTGTAACTGGGAAGAAAGGGGCATTTATTGGTTGTGTGCTGGCCATATCGAGCAGGTGTCAGTTTTTCTTATGGCCACTGAAAGCAGAAGGACCAGGAGAGGAGCAACCAGAGGTGTTGTTTTCTGTATTGCAAGGACCTCTGCAATAGCAGCAGCCTCCCATGTGACACGCAAGTTCTCTTGGTCAGCTCCTAACTTCAGCTGAAATGCTTCAAGCCCTTCAGGTTGTTGGGACTGTTAGAGACCCAAGTGCTGTTCTCTGGGTATCTGCACTCAGGAAACCACTTCCAGCTGGTGGTTTTACAAATAAGGGCAGAGGCAAAAGGCAAGAAATTCTGTGTCCATTCATTTCTGCCTAAGAGGAGAGAAGTACAAGTCCTCTGGCTCTTAGTAATGTCTCCAACATGTCTTCAGGACACAGACTGAGATGAGAATCAGTACCTATTGTAAATAGGCTTTCCCAGGTTACCTGTGAGCTTTTTAGGGCAGTGACTTCTATAAATGCTCTTTCATCCAAGATCTTTACTTGCTTTGGATGGTGTAATGCTGAAGCTTATCCTCTGCTCCTCCTCTGCAGCACCTGACTTTTGAGGTGCTGTTCAAGAACTGCTGCTTTTAACAGTCAAAGAAAATTTTCTGTTAAAATATTTGTTTAACAGAGTGAAAAGCTACATTCAGAAGCTTAAAAATGATAGAAATACACAAGAAATGTTGAGAAGTCTTTCAGACATATTATTTTGAGACAAGTTTTGCTCCAAAGTGCAAGTTCAGTACTCTGTTTAACATCAATGGAGGTGGAGAGCATTTTGCTCATAGAAGAATTCAGCTCTATAAGCATGATATAGCAAAATGAGATCTGTAGGCTGCTGTGTGTGAAATTTGGAGCTGAGTGTGACAGTGATTTTCAGTGCCATGAACCTTGTAAGTAGGGCAAGACACATGCTCCATGTGTGTAAAGTGTGATTATTCCAATCTGAAATCACATTTCCCTCCTTTTGCTCTGGTATAAATACACAGATGTTGTGCGAAGTGGTACGCAACTGGTAAAGAAATTATATTTGGTGAAAACACACTTGTTTGCATAAAACATCACCCTATGTTTTCATTAGCTAGGAATTTATACGTATTTATCAAAGTGGCATATAATGTTTTTCAGACATTTTTCAAATGAAATTTACTCACAGAAGTAGGGATATACTGTGAAAATTCTTTGATTTTTGTAATACATTACCTTCTTTTAGCTATCAGTGAGTTTACCTGTAGGGAAGTTTATGAGAAACAGGACAGGATTCAACACTAAAAGGACTAAGCAAGAACACTATGTTGACTCAATAACCCTGTTTAGAATTTAGTGCTTGTGACAGTTTTAAGTAATGAAGTCCTATGCAATAATCATAACTAAACCCATTAACTGAATTGAAAGTTTTACCGCAGCACCATTTTGTCTCCAACATCTTTTTTCACTGTGATAAATAATAAATTGGTACCTACCCACAGTGAATGATTTATACTTGTTAGGGCATTTCAGGAACTGTACAGAGTGAAATGGTCTGCTCCTTCTTGGTAGGAGGCAAGGCATGGGAATGGATCTCTCTGGACTCAAAAAACATAGTACTTGTAACATGACTTTTTTTTTTTAAGTAATTATATTATACATCTTCAAATGCACTTCTAATGCAAGTTTCTTTTTAGAAATTAAAATATATCTTTAAACCAAAGGACCCCTCAAATTTTCAAAATATTTTGTGTCAGTCTCTTATGTTATAAATGCCCCTCCCTGAGCAGTATCTGCATCTGAAACTAAGATTCATGATTTACCAAAAGAGTTGTCGCCAAGCTCCAATTAGTCTTTCTTTTCTAGGTATTTGCTATTTGTCCAGACTGGCCAGCAATCATCTGATACTACTTCCAAGTCCTATTATAATTTTTGAAGTGAGTGATTTTGAGATAAAGTACCAGTGATTCTGCTGATCAGATCCAGAGATCTGTCTCATGCAAAATCCCTGCTCTTCTGTTATTGAGCCTGAGTTTCTCATCCCAGGCATGGGCTTCTGCTGATTCACCCCCTTCATTACTCCCAAATACTTTGAAAGACCACAACTGGCCTTTACATATGGAGAAATTATGTTTATGTGATGACATTTACAGCAGGAAAAATGTCCTATCATAGCTGCATGACTGTCTAGGTTCTGTTTAGTTATAAGGAAACCTTCTTTGTATGATAAATAAAATTTCTCTGTGCTCCATGCATTTTTCTTACTACATAGCAAAGTCTTTTGGTAACTTTTTCAATAGCAGAGAGTGGCATGGAGAAGTTCAAATAGTGTATCAGTCTCCCCATCCTCCACTCAGTTACCAAAAATAATCCTGCTGTCTGTCACATGGGCTTCAGCAGTGACAGTGCAAACAAACTGTAGTCTCTGTGACATTTTCATTTGAAAAATACCTTCTTTCATTTTCATTCCTTCCCTTAATAAATCCTAATATAATTAAAGGTTTTCTTCAGCAAACTCTTGCAAAATATTGATAGCAAATCCTCCAAGTGCTGTTCTGGGGGGAAAAATAAGTGCATGCTCTCCATATTCTAAATCATGTTTCAATTGGGACGTAAGTCCTAGGTGAAGACTGTACCCTTTGTTTTCCTTGCCAAAGTGTCGACAAGACTTTGTTTCAGGAGAAGTAAACTGTCACAGCATGCTGCTGTTTCTGTGAACAGAAGCTGTGATTTAAAGCTGGAATATCCACAGCTAAATGCATGCTGAAGTTGATTAGGTATATCCCTTGTCGTTCCACTCTCTGGTGAAACTAATTCAGATCAGCAACCATCTGGCAACTATCTTGGTGGGAAGTGACACACAGTGTTTGGGGTGGAGGTGGATACCAGGGCATTGTAGTTTCAGAGATATCTCATGCCCTGCCCTCCCTGCTTTCCTCCCAGGGCTCAGAGGAGCCAGCACAGATCCCAAGTGAATGCAGCCTTGTGCATATCAGGGAGTTCCAGCTGAAGGAGAATCGGTGTGCAAACCTGTAAAAAAGCTGCCTTCATTTGGTGCTCAGTGCAGAGCTGGCATCAGTGGCCAGCTCAGTGCCATGACTCCTGGGAGGCACAGCTTCCCTCCCTGCCGCCCTTTGGCTGGCTCCCGGTGAGCGGACGCCAACTGTTTTCATCTCACATCACTGGTAATTCCATCCCGGCATCTGGAGCCCTGGGTAGCAGGATGGAAAAGAGGGAGAGACAGTCTGTCAGGGTGAGAAGAGGAGCTTTGTGAGATGCACAGATTCTTAACAAATTTTCCAGATTGCCTGTGGTTTTTGTTGTGATGATGCTGCACTTAGGAATATGTGTCACACCGGAGAGTTGTCATCCATGGGGACGGTATTGTCCGGAAATGCTTAGCAAGGTGAAAAAAAGTCACAGTTATTGATTTTCGTTCTTCTTTGAAAGGGTTAGTTGATTATTTTTCTTCTGAAATTAATTATTTAGACTTGCTTTTCTAGCTCTATTTTTAAAAGGAGCACGTAACTTATTGCACAGATAATTTATGAATTATTAACATTGCACTACTCAAGCTGTCAGAGGATGAATGAGGGGCAAAGATCTGACCGTCTGGGCGAGTTTTCCATTGTCACATGCTATGGCACTGGACTTTCCCCCTTCTCTATGCCTGGCACTGTGCAGGTAAGCCTGGCTCCACTGTCCAAAGCCTCGCTGGCTGAAAGGCAGCCCAGCTTGGCAGAGTGCCTCAAATTGCCTGGATCTGTCAAGAAGTTCTTCATTCCTCTGAAAGGGAAAAATGGGGTCAGCTGGTGCAAGTAGGTCAGGAAAAGGGTTTAAGTGGTAAAGAGGTGGAATTAGTCAATTGTGACTCTTCAAGCAACTACTTATCAGCATGTTTTGCTGCTCTCAATAAATAACCTGTTTCTTCAGGCCACAGATGAGGATACTTTTGCCTATCTTGCTCTTTTTGTAAACCAAATCCATGCCAAAGCAGTGGTGAGTGCAGTATTTCAGTCTCTTTCTCATCCCCACAGGAGTGATCCCCACACCCCCATTGGTTTTGCCACCAGTTATATCAGCTGGGAGCTCGCTGAAAGGTTGGGATATTTTTTCACTGACTCTTCCTACACTCAGCCTGCTGAAAAATGCCTGGCAATGAGACAGTATCTGTTCTGTGGGAGGAGGCATGGCAAAGCCTTCACTTGATTTGGGTTTGGGTTTGATGTGCCTTGGTGTGAGAAAGCCTGAAGTTCCTTTAAGTAGCCATAATGGTGGTTCATTCATTCTAGAAAAATGACATTGTCTGCCCCTAATGGTTACCCTACTTGTGATTTCTCTGTTTCCTTTTCTCTTTACTGTATATTATGTCACAAGATGGAAGCTCTAGCCAAAATGAATACAAAAATTACAAGGTATTCTTACCCAAATTTTAGGTCTTCCTCCAACAATAGTAGCCAGAGCTGGAGAGGGTAAGCTGGGCTGATATTTAGGGACATCAGCATAATGCCTTTGTGGGCTGAAGAAGCGCAACAATCCATCTGAGACTGACAGATGTACGTTTTGGTCTATTTAAGGCCTCTTTCTCAGGGATCACTCCAAAATAGTTACAGTCCAATCTCTTCAGCGTGCTCTTGCCTCAGTCAGCGGTGCCAAGAGAAAGTGGGTCTTGTGCAGAGATTGGTGAAGGCAGCTCACCTCATTGTCGCTGCGTGCAGAGTTCAGGATAAATTCCCATTCCTGAGAAGGGATGGAAGAGGGAAGAGTTATTAAATTATATGATAAAACAGTTTTAAGACAGATGCAAATCTGAAAACCATTAAATTGTTTTTCTTGTTAATGTTTTTCATCATATATATTTTTCTATAAAAAATAATTGAGGATTTGTTTTGTTCATCTCTTCTTTCAGTTTTAAAGAGTCTGGTCTTTCATAGGACACAGGGATCTTTAAATGTCATCTAGTCCAACCCACCTTCAATGAACAGAGGCATCTTCCACTAGATCAGGTTGTTCAAAGCTCCAGTCTGACTTTGAATATTTCTAGGAATGGGGCATCTACCACCTCTCTGGGTGTCCTGGTTTAGGGCAAATTTGGGAGGAAACCTCTGAGTGGGGTCCCTCTAGAAAGCAAATTCAAGTGTCCCCTCCACCGGTTCAGGAAAGATTTCCTTGGAGAAATGTGGAAAAAGCTTTTTATTTAACAAGCAAAGTACTCACAAACATGAAAATATGAATAATATTAAACAATGGAACCTCTCCTTGTTCTGAAGAGATGGCAACTTCAGGAAAGTCCTTCTATGGATTGGAGAGAGACAGAGTCCTTTTTGTGGGTGTGTCCTTGGCTTTCTCTCAGTCTCTCCGGGGCTTGGGTCTGATGTCCCAGTCCTTGGGAGGCCCCTGGACCATAGTCCTGGTGTTCCCAGACCAAACAATAGCTGAACAGTTCCAAAAAAACTTCTGGCCTCAGCAAACTAAAAGACTAACTAAAAGCAAAGGAGAACCCTCTCCATACTGTCCGTGCTGCAGACAACACAGGCCATGAGAAGGAATGCGGAGGAGTGAGTGCAATTTGTGAAAACAAACCACGCGCTTCTTCTCTCCCCCTTTGCTCTCAGAACCAGTCTTAAAGTGCAGAACTTAATATCCAGCATAAACAGAACAGACAACTGGGGATACAAGCATCATACAATCACCCTGGGACACTGGGCAGTCTGTTTCAGTGTTTCACCACCCTCATAAAAAAAAAAAGTCTTCCTCATGTCTTCTACTAGTTTAAAACCTTTATACCTTGTCCTGTTGCAACAGGCCTCACTAAAAAGCCTGTCCTCATTGTTCTAATAATTGTTCTAATAATTGTTCTAATAAGACCCCTTAAATTTTAAAAGGCTGCCATAAGATCTCTCCTTAGCCCTTCCATCTGTACATTGAGCCATTGACCATGTGATTGTGACCATCCAACCAATGCCTCATCCATTAAATAGTCCACCCATCAAATCTATAGTCTCCATTTTAGAGAGAAGGATGTTGTGGGGGACTGTGTCAAAGGCCCTACAGAAGTATAGATGACATTTGTTAGCTCTTCCCTTGCCCACTGATGGAGCCATTCTATCATAGAACACCATCAGGTTGCTCAGGCAGGACTTGCCCTTGGTAAAGCCATGCTGGATGTCTCAAATAACTTCTCTACCCTCCCTGTGCCTTAGCATAGCTTCTAGGAGGATCTGTCCCATGATCTTCCCAGGCACACAGGTGAGGCTGACATGTTGGTCATTCCCAAACTCCTCCTTTCTAAAGGAATCCTTCTGCTTTTCCATTGGCATGCTCACATGTGTTTTATGATAAATTTACTAATCTATTGATTATTTCCAAACCAGAAGATGTAGTGCATACTGCCACAGGTATCATAAACTATGGGCAATTATATGGGAAGGTTCCCATAATAGTTTGGGGAGGAACTGAAATGTAGGTCCTACATTACTTATAAGGATATGAAAGGGTGGGAATCACTTGTGGGAAGGAGCTTCCTTGACCACTGTATTAAAACCACTGATTGTTGTACCTTGACCAGTATGTATTAAAATTGTAGAATGATAGCTATTATCTTCTCCACTCTTGTGGTGAGCTGTCAGGTTATGTGACTACAGTTTGTGGATTACCTTCACAAGAGAAAGGAAAAAGAAATTAGGGTTAGTTCTCTTAAAAAAAAAAAGAAAGGAAAAAAAAAAAAAAGTGCCTGGCGCACCACTCCTCCCTTTCGGTGTCCTCCATCTCCTCCAATGACAAACAGATCTGCTTTCCTCTCTCCCCTTCTACAGGACCCTCCTGGGTGGGATTCTCTTCTGCTCCTTCCTTTTCTTCGCCTTAGGTTTTTCCTAGGCATTTTTCAGATATGAATGCTAAGTTGAGCACAAAATTCTCCAGTATATGCAAACCATCCCTCAAGGTTAGGAGCAGCTGAGATGTGCAGGTCTTCAGACACACCTTGGGACAGCAGTCTCTGGTGCTGAGAGCTGAGCTACACTATTTGGAAAGTTATTTTACAGCTGCTGCCAGAAGCTGCTCCCCTAGGTCAGGACTTCAGACAAGGAATAAAATCTTTAAACAGGAAGCTTTTTCTGCTATTTATGGTCCCACCTGCTCTCAATCTCCCTGAAAATACTGTGAGAAAATTCCTGTGGTGGGATAATTTGTCACTTCCATTCTGGGCCTGACTGTAGTGAGTGCAAAAAAACAAAATGGAAAACAGTATGTCAGTGAATATTAAAGTCAGGGTGGTTTTTATCCTACAGTGTTGATTTCACTCTTGGGTAAAGTTTTGCATCTGCTAAGTTTTGTTTGAGTGAATATCCACCATCTCACATAGCCATAGAGGAGACTGTAGCTTAAATAACACAAATTCAGAGATGTATCTTGATTCTCTTGGACACAGCTCTTGTAAAAATAACCATATGTAAGAAATTGTGTATTCTTTGGGGGGAAAATGTAAAAAATAGAAAGAGTTCCTGTGGTTCTGCACAGGAAGATGAGCCATTGGCAGTCCTGCAGCTGCCTTTCATTGAGCATGGTTTTCCAACAGCTATCAGGCTGTTGGAAAAATAAGAAACATTGCATGAATTGCTGTCCTTCTGAGTTGGTACGAATAAATGCTGTGGAGAACTTTGGCATTGCTGTTTCTATGCTACAAGATGATCAGGAGAAAATTTGACAGTAATTTTCTTCGTCAAAGAAGAAGGAAAGGAAGGGAAAGAAGAGCAAGCCTTTGGGGGTTGAGCAATTTGGATATGGACCTTTCACACATGCTTTGTGTCTTCACGGATGCTTTCCTTAAGAGTAAGAGCAAGAGGAAGGCTTTGGTTATAATATACCACAGGTATCCACAATGTAATGCTCCAAAGGAAGTACCATACTTCTTCAAAGAGTCTGGTATTGAAAGAAAGATCTTTGTCATGTTACTACATGGTTTTTCACAGTGAATACAAACCAAGAGAGGGAAAAAAGAAAGCCTTTCTGAACGCTTCAGTCCCTCAACCAACCAGCATGTAATTCTCAGTGTATAAAGACTGACAGTACTTTCCAGGATTTGCTAAAACCAGTTAATAATAAAGGCATTTTCACAACTAAACCTGACAGTCTGTTAACTGGTTTTAAATGTGGGTGTTGATTGGATCCTGGCACTTTACTCCGGGTCATCAGCCGACATAATTGAAGGGGACAGGAGCACTAATTAGAATGCACAGGTTGTTGTTCTTGTCATATTATAATCTGGTCTTTAAAATCTAAGCCATCTTTTCTTCCCTTTCCTGGTCTGCAGCTGGTTGGGTTTCTCATTTGTACCCTCTAGCTCTTGCTCTGAGGTCCTGGAGTTGGGTTTTACTTGGCAGCTCAGAGAGAAAGGGAAGAATATGAGATTTCCTCTTGGGCAATCAGGAGAGGAAATAGTTCAGATAAATCACCCACCACCAAAGGCTCATTTTACTTCAGTTTCCTATGAAGACCTGCTGGGTGAGGAGGATGTGGCAGTAACTGCTTGGAACCTTGTGATGGGGAATGAGGAGTAGAAAGCCTTGGGATAATGTTGATTTAGCTTTAATTTTCTATTCAGGGGCTTCTTGTGTTGCAAGAATCTACTGCTCATACCTGATTATCCATAATCAAGACATTTCAGACAAAGCTATTAACAGAAATATTTCTAGTCTACCTCTGAAATTCATAATAAAGGTTTAAAACCTTAAACTAGATTGGCAGGTTGACATTTCCAAGAATTGTTTTTGCCATGTAAAACTGCTACCATAAAAGAGACTCAGCATCATTAAGGATTTATTGAGCTTCTATTTTCTCCATTAAAGTGCTGACTATTATTTTCAAATGAAAGACATACCACAATGAAATCATTAGTGACTGTGCATTTAGGGATTTTTTTGACAGCACTCCTAACTATTATAGCCACATAGTCGGTCTCTGCCAGTATGACATGCATAGCAGTGACAATTTGCCTTTTCCTCTTTGATAGGAGATGGAGAATTTGACCAGAATTGAGCAGATACCAGAATGTCATAATGATCATAGCTACCTGTGGTTCTTTCTTGTTTTTAAACCTCATGGGGTAATAACTTTGGCTTTTTACTTTGTTTTCATCCTTTAATTGTAGACCTTTGTAGACCTTTTTTTTTTCTTTTTAAATCATGACTCTGTGTTACAAACACACCCTTGGGAAGTGAGATGATGAAACGAAAAGTAAAATATCTCATTACTGCCCAGGTAGGGAAAATATGTCCATGTTAAGCTTTCTAGGAGTTTAGCATTCAGTTCACAGGAAATTTGAAATATGGAAGAAATTGATGACAATACTTACATATTTACAAGGGATTGGAGATAGGGGAATTGGACCTTGAGAGGAGTCAAAAGTCTAATTTCTGTGTTTTTAAAGAGAAGCTGGCTGTGTGGTGAGGTCAAGTCAAGCCTTCACAGGTAACAGCAGCTATCTCCAGAGGCAGACTTCCAGGCAAAGAGATTGTTTTTCTGTCTCAGATTCTTGATTATTCTTGCAGACCTAATTAATCCTTTAGATTAATACATATGCATCAAAGCACCCGATATTTTGGTTTGAAGTCCAACAGCAAACAAGTGCCTGAGGTTTAATTAAGTATTTTGGCTTCAGCCAAATAAAATATGAAGGCTTCAGTATCTTGCAACTGTGGATACTCTTAAAAGTTAGCTAAAAAATCCTTTGATTAGAGTCTTGTAGTGGAGTGCCTACTCCTGCCCATCCCATGTGGGATCCAGCAACCACACAGTCCCTTTTCCCCTTCTGTAGTACCATTTTGTCTAATCCAGTCTTTCAGTTTGGCATTGTGGCAATAGGTAATGAACTAAAGTCTGGACTAGGTGAGGCTGAGCAGTTAAAAGTTTAAAAGATATTTCTGTTCTTGCAAATGGTGTTTAAAGCAGCATCTGGGGCTTGCTGTTTGATCAAGCAGGCCTTCAAGGTAAATTTGTTTAGTGCTCTTTTTGATTGCCAGTGCTGAAATCTCAGCATGGAATGAGGTTTGTTTGTAAACAGCAGTAACAAAAAGGTTCTGCTGACAGACTGTATTCTATGGCATGGCTTGGCTGTTCTCTGCTATGATAAGCAGAGGTAGCCTCTTGCAACTGCACATCTGAGGGCGCTGGCCAACCCACCAGCTTCTGCATTTGGGAGGGGATAATTCGTTCATCTGTCAAGAGAAAGGGAAAAGAACATGTCTTCTTTCCTTTCTTTGCCAAGCAACGTGTACAAATATTCCTCTTGCAGAGCAGCCACCTGATCTGCTGTGCACCTGGGGCAGCTGCTTGCCTACTTAGAGATACACCAGCTGCTGGTGGCTTCTCTCTTCTTTGGAGCATTTGCTGGATGAGGGACACTGGACCCAAAGACTCAAAGTGAAAATTCACCTGTGACAGGGAAAGTATGTCTTAGTTCTCAGAAGATTTAATAGTTATCTGAGATTGCATGCATGCTCTGTATTTTGTCTCACAATTTTCAGCAGAGTTTTCATGAAAGGGAAGCAGAAGGAAGAAGGAAATTATACTGCCCAGATTTTTAGAGAGTGATGGTACAAAAGGTAGGATTGTGGAAACAGAACAGCTCTTTCAGATATAAAGCATGAAAAATTGCTTCAGCATAATGATGCTCATCAGAAGCAAGTGAGTAGCAGAAAAAGAATGTAATTTCAATTATGCCATAAATTCACTTTTGGCTGGCACAAACAGCTGTCAGAGGGCAGACAGAATTTCCTTTCTAACCTTAATGAAATACAAGCACTCTGATTTTAATTTGCAATTGGGCTATCTTCTTTGGTGCAGCAGAGGCTGGAAAACATTGTCCCTCTTTTTTTGTTTTGCATGAAGTCTGTTTCTTGGAAGCATTCCTCTGTTTTGGATTATTAATCCCCTGTTTTTTAACTATGTGAATTTCCTGTGATGATCTCATTAGGTTTACAGCATTTCTTGCAGTGTTGTAAACAGCGGCTGATGCCTTGTTTTCATATTTGGGTGTGGCAGGGAGTAGCCACATGCAAACTGCTGGTGAGCCACTTCCAGGGAGCCTTATCTAATGTCAGCCTGAGACTGGATTCAGGCAAGGCAGATTTGCTGCTAATGCCATCAAGCTTGAGGACTGTTTCCACTGAGTTCCAGGGCGATTTAAAAGGTAGTGAGAAAAGATAAATAAAGACTATGCTAAAAATTAATGTAAATTATCACTGGTTTCTATTACAGATGCAAGAAAGAAAGCAGTGCTTGAGAAAAAAAAATCATTAATGTGCAGTGCTGCTGTATATACGAGGATTTTGAGTAATCTTAAACAAATTTTTAGCCAGTATAACTGCTTCAAGTACTAGTAGCTCTTTCATAATCACAAAAATGAAAAGAAGGCATTTCAGAGTGCTTACTGACATTTAGTAATGTGCCTAAGGCTATCTAAATGTTTTTAGTCAGAGACCTTCACTGTAATTTCAGGAAATTACATCATGGAGTTATTTTATCAGTGTGATTTACTCCAGGTCTACTGATGGGAGAAAGCGAGGCACAGGATTATTTAAAACATATACTGCTTTTTGTCTGTTTATTCCTGATCTCTTGAGTAGTGATGCCCATTGGGCTTCATGGCCTAACTACTATGCAATGAATTCTTATTCTTTAACTGCTACTAGAGTAATATGTTCAGGAATATGTTTGAAAGCAGCTTTGTATTTTATTTTGTTTTTCTGATTAGAATTGTAATATATGTGTGTGCCTAAAGAGTTAATGTCTGTGTTGGGTATCCTTTCACTGGCTGACCTCCAAATCACAGCTCTTAACAGCAATCTTTAAACCCCCATCATTCCTTCTTGGTGTTTACTGTAGGAAAAGTGTTTCTGCTGCTGACTTTGCTCCCCCACTCTAAGACAAAGTGACTTTTATACTGGCACAGAGAGTTGCCGGAGGCAGAAGCTATTACAGAATAACTTGTTGGGTAGACAGCGTAAACAAGTCACCAGTCTGTGAATCTCACTGCTACATGATTATCACTGAAGGGCAAGGATTTAGGAAGACTCAAAGGAGACTAGGCATGCATCTGTATAAAGTGAGCAACCAGACCTGTCATACAAGTGCAAATATTACCACCGGTTTTAGGAATGAAGGCAACACTTGATTTAGAATTTAAGTACACATTGAATTTGAGATTTACCTGGGGTCCCATTAGCTTGAAGGGATTTCCTGCAGAACCTTCTCCTTCCAGACACTGTCAGTGATCATCTCCAGCTTGCTTCCCAAAGGGAACATGGAGGTGTCTCTCAGTCTGACATGCATAACCTTGCTAAAAGCATAGTTGTTGAAGTCTCAATACCTCACAGCCCCACATCCCTAAAAGAAGGGATTATATCTGGATTGGCCCTAAATTGACACTGGGGAGTTGACATTGGCACAGTTTCATGCTCCTCCTTCATCTGAGCTGTTATAAATCCTCATTCAAATGTCCATTTCTGTATGTGTTTTGGCTTTTCATTTTTTTTTTTCTCAATACAGCTTCCAGACATGGCTGGCTTTGATGCCTATCTTCTCCTCAGGAACTTTAATTAAAAATAGTCCATCCTAATAATGCAGTTGCTTGTGCAATTTTTCTCTGACAAAATAAATTACAGTAGGCTATATCTTGTTGCTCCTTACTTATGGATTTTTTTTTTTAATGAAAATTTCCAGATCAACTTCTAGTCAGTAATTCAACTGAAAGGCCTTTACTTTTAATATTTTCTCCTAAAGGCAAGTGAAGGAAAGAGAATATTACAGATTTTCTAAGAAACCTGAGAGTCCAGTTTTTACATGGTGCATGGTTTTAAGAAAGTTTTTTAGCAAGGTTTACACTGCCATCATGGATGAGTAAGCTTAATCCTGACTGTAATAAAATAGGATTTAGTGGTGCTCTGTGCCTTCCCAGTGAAGCTGGAGCAACAGGATTTGTGTGGGTAGGTATGTGAGAGGAGCAGCTGCATAACAGATCTGTAGTCACTTGTGGGCTGCAGCATTGTTGGGCTCTGGGTATGCAGGACTGCCACTCAGGCAGCCTCCTTCTCCAGGGCATGAAGGGCAGGACACGGTGGGGCAGAGCTCAGCACAGGCCATTGGGCATCGCTTTTTGTGCTGGGATTGGAGAAGGTGAATCTAGCAAGGGGTCAAGCTCCATGCAGGAATTGTGTAGTTCTTTTCTTTGTTCACTGAAACATGTTAAAAAATGTCCTCCAAGATTTCACATCCTTTGGACAGGAGTTATATAAAATCTATTGGTCCTCATTTTACATTTATCAATACACTGTAGAAGAAACAGGAGCAGTAAGTACACAGGAGTTGTCCTCATGGAGGCGGGAATTGGAAAGAAGGAATTCGACAGACCAAGTGCTGTGTGTGCAGGTTGGTGCCACTGCTGAGGAACTGAGATGAGGACGAGAACTAATCCCATGCCACATCAGCACTGCTGGGAAAGTTCAACCCAGGAGATTTTTTAAAATTTATTTTATAGCATTCAGGAGATGCAACTGACCTACCTTCCCACCTCTCAGTGCCTGCACACATCTTCCTGCTCCTGCTGGGAGCCAGAGTCACTCATCCAGGTTCACTGGGATGGTGCCTGTGTGGGACTGCACACCCAGTGGGTTGGGAACAGGGAGCCCACCCTGTGGCCCAAAGCCATTCTGAGCCCAAACTGTGTGGCAGCCAGGGGAAGCAGCTATGCACCCATCCCTGCAAAGGCAGCATCCATAATGTCCTTCTTCTAATGCCCTTCGTGAAGGATTCCTGTCTTAGCCTAGCAGCACCAGGCTTGGAGCAGCATTGCTGTTTGCATTCAAACCAGCCCCAAGCCCAGGCAGGAACCACTTTTCCCAGGACTAGATGGGGACTTGGGCACAACGGCAGTCTTGAAATTAGCCTTGTGGTCATCTTCAGAGGTAGGATTGGTTTAGAAGTCCTTGCACATGTCATAGGATAGGTGATGCCATGAATGATCTGGAAGTTGAAATCTACCTGAGAAGTATGTCCCTCCTATCACAGGAATCCATTTGAATCTAGTCAGACAAAGGAGGTTTAATCACTGATTTGCAAAGATTCATCAGGTTAGTGGTGAGATGCGATTTTGTTGTTCCTCAGGAATTTGGTACGGTTTGAGTGTGTACTTCTGACTCATGTTCATTGTGTTCTGCATGAATAGAACTGCTAGATGCAAAAGGTGATGTGGGGAGTTCTTTATCAAAATGTTGACAAAGGCAGAAAAACTGAATGTTTGAATTTCCCTGGAGGCTATTCCTTTTAGCCAATATTCAAGGATATGGAATAGCAGGAAATTACTGATATCAACCACAAGGCTCTTTTGGTACACTGCACTGATTCTGGCTGCGTGCAGAGAAATTACATGTGGTCTTCTCTGGGTGAATACTGAGGTGTGTGTTACAGGCACACAGAAACTCCACTGAGAACTGTCTGGAGCTGTTAACAAGCTTGGCTTTCTGGCATGCCCATCTCGTAGACCTTTGCAAACACACAGAGCATTCATGTGAGGATGCAGAGATGCATATTCCAGCAAATCTGTTATAGTCTGCAGTAGATACTAGACAAGAAATTCTTGAACAACTGGAGGTGGGAGGTCTTCAACATTTTCCATCGTAAATGTTAATGTATGTAGCAGACAAGAAGGGGTATTATATAAAAACTGAAGACTTTCACATTTTTCTTGTTCTGACCTATGTCAGGGAGGCTGACATTTGCATTATTTCCATGGTATTTTTGTCATAAGGGAGAGTTGAAAGCAAAGACTTAGAAGATTAAAACTTGAAGCAATTTTTTCCTCCAAAAGTCCGATTTAAAGTGAAAACCTGTTTAAAAGTAGAAAGGGGGAAATCAAGATGTGTCAAACTAGAAACATTTTTTTATTATAATTAAAACTTCCAGTTAGAGTCAGCTATGTCCAAATTTTTCTGAAACATTTTTTTATAGGAGACACTATTATAAAATGCTACATTTCATTACCTTGATTGTGAGGGTGTTATTATAATTTCATGAGGCCCAAAAATATTCCAAATACTTCATAGAAAAGGCAGAAGACAAGTTCTCTGTCATAAAGAATGTACAGTTTAAAAATGAGGCTTGCATTAACTGTTTTAAAAGATAATGAGTAATTTTCTGAATCCTGGGTTGTAGTATATCTGAAATTTTAGCACTGATAAACCCTCTAGTGTTTTCCTAAGATTTACAGTGGAGCATAAATATAATGTAGAACATTTATGCCAGGAAGACAAACTTGTTTATGGGCATGCACTGAAAGAGATTGTAATAAGGTCTTACTGAAAAGCTCCTGCACAGACTTAGGCTGTGGGCAGGTCTCCTACATATGCATGAGTCAGGAGAACATATTGCCACCTGTGAAAAGACAAGCAAGGTTTGCAGTCTCTTCATTTCCAGTTTTCTCCTGCAACATGGCTGCAGCATTGTTCTCCTTAAGAGTCTCTTAATTTAGTGATGATGATGATGTACCTCTGCAAATCAAGAAGTTTCATGATGACCTCCTGCACAGTGGTAATGAGATCTAAAAAGAAAAACCCTGGGGTTTGTCTCATTCAATTGTTTTTTTATATTCTGGTAGAGGTTGTTCCAGACATCTTCCATTTGTGCTTGGTCCTCTGCATTGAAAACCAGAATGGATAAAGTTTCTGTGATCCTTCATGTTCTGACTATACTGCTGAATTACATGAAGAGGGATTCAATAAGTCCTTTGAAGCTGTGTATTTTCTAACCACATTGCAACAACTCTTGATTCACAGTCTCTCTGTAAGCTGACATTTGTGGCTTGAAGTAATCTTAGATTGTGTTGGGTTCCTGTCCAGAGCGTCAGAAATGTCCAGTTTTGGAAACAGGGATGTGATTCCCGTTCATCCTTTTTCTCTGAACAAATTCTTATTCCTGGAAACTTACATGGTGAGGTCTTTTGTTCAATGTGAGCATGGAATAGGTGAGCCTGACTACAGCCCATTTATGTCAAAAAAGAGATGCTGAAGTGAAATTGAATGCAGCTAGTAATCAATAAGTAAAAGCATCTCTGCAGTTTTACTCAGCCTTATAAATAAAATATGCAGATGTATGGTATGTAGGACATACAGCCATTATTTACTTTATGACTTAGTGGGCACATGCATGGAGATGTGTAGGCAATGCCAACTAGAAAAAGAAAATAAGTGTAAGGACTGTCTAGTTGCACCATCTCTCTCCCTAATTTTATTTCTCTGCCCACTTGAAGCAGACCTGCAAAATACAGCATTTCCTAGGGTGACAAACTGCCAATTGGAGAAGTTTTACACCACTCCCAGATTTGCTTCCTCCTACATTCTATCGTTAGCCCTATGCCCCTTTAGGCAGTAACCCTCACATTTTGCATGGAAGTCCAAGAAGAAAGTTTCTTCCCCCCAGCTCTTCATGGATTTCACTCTAAGGACAACAGTTTAATAATATCCTTTGTCATGTTCTGATTTCACTGATTTGGTCACTTGGGTTCCTCCACCCCTTGTCATTCCTTTGATCCTCTCCATGTCTCTATGCTTATTGTGATAAAACCTTTAGTCAGACAACCTCATACCCTTTTTTTTTGTTGTTGTTGTTATTTAATTTTTTTTCATTTTTTGAGGTGGAGCTTTTTTATTACAAAAGCATTTTTATTCCCAGGTCAGTCATTCTCAGATCCAACAAAATGAGCAATCTGGCAGTGGGTGCCACTAGGCTGTCTTAAGTCTTCCTCCCCATGTCACAATGCCATCAATTATGCTTGGGTTCTGCATTTGATGCAAAAAAAAAAATATAAATAAACCACATTGTCCCATCATTAATGTTCCCAGAAGGAAAAAGTCAAAATAGAGGTATTGAGACATACTCTGAATTAATGTGGAGGTTTTAGGTCTTTAGCATCTTCTACTAGACTGTAAAACCAGAAAGATATGTCCTGTTGTTTGATGAACACATGGCCCTGGAGCAGTCACTTTTCTTAGAAGAGCAGGAAAATCTGCTTTACCAGTTCACTCTTGAAACTCTTCCTCTTGAAAAAAGTCTAGCACCATGCTCTGGTTATTCCAGCATTGCCACTGCATAAGCAGCATATTTGTAGCTTCCAGTATTGCAGCTGTTCACGCCTTCAGCTGCATTTTCAGGACTTGGAGAGACAATAAGGAGGGAAAAATGTCTGTGTAGGAGGTACAATTTTCCAGATCTGTTCAGATTTAATATTGTCTCGGAGTAATGAGGAACAGATGGATGTTAACAACATGATTTTTGAAGTCCCGTTTACTAAAGCAGCTTTGCTTGGAGCTGTTTACCCACAGTGCTTTTAGAGACCAGTGGACATACTCAAGGTGCTTTAGATAAACCACCAGAAAAGCAGAAATCACTCAAATCTTTACCATCAGAAATGTGCTCCATTTTGATTGCCCTTAAGCTTTCCTTTCTTTGTATGTCTTCTGTTGATGAATTAAAGAAAAATTTTGCTTACTGTTAACTTTATGCAGTGCTTTAGCACATTGTACAAGTCAGACATGTCAGACAAGTCAGATTCCTCCTCTTAGGACGGTACTCATTAAATAAGAAATTATTAAAAGAGATGTAGCTCTTGTACCACCTTGATTTGTACATTCTGTTGCTATTTAGTGTTGCTGCTGATCTCTGGTGGCTGGTGTTCACTCCAAAGATATTGCATTAGTACTAGCTCAGGGCTCATTATTCCTCTTTTTGTTGTGTGACAGAGGCATCTCAAAAGCTGTTGGGAATGGCATCAGGCTGAGGAAAGAGGGATCACGTGTAATTAGGAGTTCTTGCAAGACCTTCATGGGAGCACGATGTATCAGTCCTTTCTCAATAAATCTCTCCTTTCATTCCCTAAGTCTGGCAAACTTCAGTTTAAATATCAGAAAATGCTGCTGCTGACAAAGCTCCTTGGCAAAGTGTTCATTTGGGGTAAATGCTTGCCTCACCAAAAGTACAAATATGAGTCCAAATGCAGCATTTTTCATTTACTAGCTGGCATAAAACCATGCACAAAGAAATACAGGGTTAGCTGAGATTAAAATTAATATCAAAAAGTGGTTGGAGAGATACTGTCAAGTTCTACCCGCCCATCCAAAGAAACTGCCTTCCCTGTGACTTCATTTTTGAGGTCTCAATTGGCCCATGCTTGCTGATTTGAAACAAAGAATAAAAGGGAGTGTGGACCCAAAAATAACCACTCACATGTGCTCAGATGTCATTTTAAAATTTGGTATACTCAGGGTTTTTTTTACATTTTAGAATATTCCTGTTTACTAGAAGTGCCTAGGCAATGCCTAGCTGCTCAGATTTAGGATTGTAATGGCACTGCTTGAAAACAGGCAAAAAAGCCCCAAAAAGCAACCATGAAGGGAAGTCCTGAAAGGGCCACAAAATTTCATAATTTTGGTCTGAAACTAATCTATAGCTGGTAAGAATAAGGAGGAGACTTCCTGGCTCAGAAGACTATCCCTATTAACTTACCATCAGGCTCTTTGCCCATTTCAGTGAAATAGCTCGTGGTGTCTGCAGCAGAGATGTGATACCGGAAGATGGATGGACAACTCAATTAGGCTCTGTATCCTCTTCTTATGTTTCTGCTAAAATGGTGTTCACATTTAGAGGCATTCAAGGACAGTCTGACGTCCTGAAATGGACACATTCCTTTGAGAGACATAAATTGGGTAAGGCAGACCAGGAGAGTCCTTCTCAGTCTATGTATTTATGTTAAGCTTTTGCCAACAGTGAGTCTTTCTTTTTTTTTTTTTCTTTTGTATTCAGCATCTTTTTTGATTTGTGATGGAAGAATGATCCCATGCAAATAATTCAGTGTTGGTCACTCATTTCACAGCTGGCCATGGTTTTCTTCCTGAATAATGAGTATAATTATCACCAGCCAGGCTTGTTTGTGATGGGACTTGCACCTTTTCTCTCACAGGCATCGTACATTTTTATTTTTCTGTTCGCTAAGATAGCTGCAGTTATCATTATTGCTTTTTAAAATAATTCTGACAAGTACTAGCATTAAAATTAGATTACATTACTTTAAAATAATAAGGTCATCAGCAGAAAAACTGTTTGGGGAAAAGAAAATGTCAGAATAAATAGCCAATTTTCACAAAGAAGACAGACAGATGGTTCACTCATTAGCAATGGGCTCCTGAAATGCCCTCTCCTGCTTCTCCTTTATTCTGTAGCTGAGCACCCTACTGTTTTGTAGATCAGTGTCTAAGGAGCCAATTGCTTGTCCTTAGAAACTTTAAATTGAATCCTGTGATTGCACAGTATTCCGTAGAGCATGGAGTGAGCTGGTGACGTTCTGTTAGATGGATGGGGATTAATCAATCATCTCTCGGGTGGAAAACCCCTGGGAATCCAGCGAGGGCTTTGAGGGCCCAGGCCAGCATGGGACTAATATCAGACCTGCAGATAAGATGGAAGAGTGTTTTGCTATTCTTGTGATGTGGAGATTACAGACAGACAGGACTGTGCATTTCCCTACCAAATGATGTGATTGACTAACACACTCTCTCGCTTTTCCAGAAGTGGCTTGGAAGAACTGGTAGGACATGGAAAGGTGAATTTAGTTATGGACTAGATCAACAGCAGTTGGGACAGACTTTAGCGTCATTAATTGTTAGGATCATAGAATATCTTGAGTTGTGAGGGATCCATAAGGATCACCAGGTGCTAGTCCCAGTTCCTCACAGGACCACCTAAATCTAAATCTTAATTACTAAAAGTATCATCTAGATACTCCTTGATCTCTGACAGGCTTGGTGTGGTGACCACTTCACTGGGGAGTTTGTTCCAGGGGTCAACCGCTATCTCTGTGAAGAACCTTTTCCTCTTGGACTCTACAAGCTGCTGGGAAGCCACTGGTAATAACTAAAAGAAATGACTTGAAAAAAATCCTCCACCCAAAGCAGCCTTTATGGTCTCACATTGAAAAGTGGAGGTGGCCAAGGATGCACAGAGTTCCCAGTGAGAACATGCTCCTTTTCCACTGTGACATGCCTGTTTCTCTGCTTGAGTGAGAAGTACCAGTGCCTGCCTCTTTTGCTGGCCTCAGCATACTGCTTTTTTTGAAGGTCTTTGTGTTTTTTTCAGAGCTTAAAACAGGGAGAACTGAGCAGTTCTGACCTCAGAGCCACAGCTGAGAAGTAGCTCCTCAGAGCTATAAAAAAGTTGTGTTTTGTGGCAAATATCTTATCTATACTGCCACTTTTTTTTAACTTTTCTCTTTGATTTAATGCTTCACATTCAAGAAGACAGCAGTAAAGAATTAGATAGAGAATCAGAACTGCACACACTGACCAGAAAGGTGTAAACCTGGCTCATTCCCAGTTTAGCAGAATGAACTCCATCCCTGCGGCAGCAGCTGTACATATCATGCCTGGCTTGTGCCAGGTTGCACCTTAACACCGATGCTGAATTTGGCTTATTTCCAGGATACCTGTCACACTGCCACAACATGAAGTGACATACGTGTTCGCAGTGTGGTGGAACATCAACAGAAAATGAAGAATAAGTTGTGCCTGTTGTTTGTGTAACTGTGGAACTGTCTAAGGTATATTTATTTTCAATACTTGCGTGCTTTTTTATTCATGACAAATTATACGCAGGTTTTATCCCAGGATAATAAGAGAGAATTTTTCTAAATGCAGCATAATTACACAACAGTTTATCTTTTAATTCCTATCGCCTGGCAAGTTATCAAGTGACCTTAACTCTAGCTGTTATTCTACATATGATATGCAAATCTTTTCAAAACACAGATTTAAAGATTAATCCTTGCAAAGATTTAATGCTTTCAAAAATTCTGTGAGGTACATACATGAGCAAACTGCACTCTAGAAGTTAGACCATAAAGAAATTGGTGTTAAAAAAACCCTCTGCATTCTTGTTTACCACATCCATGTTTCCATCAGCTGCTTTGAGGGGCTGCAAAGAAATCAAAATTGTGACCTCTCTTGCAGAATAAACTGCTTGTTCCTCTCCAAAGTGGGTGTAGTCCCAGGACATTTTTCTTCCTTTTTCTATGTGTCTGCCTGACCTTTGCAGCTGAACTTTGGGATTCTGCTGATCGTGCAGCCTCTTCAAGGCTCTTCAAGAAAGTCTACATATTTTAGGGGTTGTTTGCATCATAAATATCCAGTTGTGAGAAAAGAGAGAAAAATCAATATCACTTTTCCTCATTTAGCATCTTTTTACAATTCTGCACAAAGACCCAGGCACATTTGCACAACCTTCCAAGCATAATGAGGTTTAAAGCTCATGATTTGAAGAAATTTGCATCAGCAGTGTGGGCTCTAGGGCCACTTTGTTGCTAGTTACCCTTTTTTGTTTGGGGTACGTCAATGTGCAGACAATGTGTTGTGTGGGAGAGGACAAAGAGGCTTCAATGGAGTCTGAAATTGCAGTTTATCTCTCTGAGGTGAAACACTGGCAAATAGGAAATCAACAGAAAGAGCATAAGGAAACAAAACAGTAAAAAACTTGCCAGAAAAGCTGTAAATACCACCCTGTCTCTAATGTGGGAGCAGCCATCTGACTACTTGGTATACTACCAAGCCAGTATCCTAAGATATACCTCAAAACTGCATTTTTTCACATTGAGGTTATTTTCTTTTCATTTTTAAAAGACTGAAATAACCAAGTAACAATGTAAGAGCTAGCAATGCTCTTAAAAACTGTAACCCATTAGGTGACATTATAGCACTGTTGTACCCAGAATATTGATTCAGGAAAGGACTGGTTGGGTTTTAGGTTCTGCTTTCATGATTAATGTTTGAGAAAAAAAGGCTTTTGAATCAAGAGATTTGAACAGAAACATTCAGACTATAAAAGCCTATATGCATTTGCGTTCTTTGTTAAAATCCAGCCAAAAGGAAAATACTGCTTTTGGAGATTATTCCCACATTAGGCCCCATGTAGTTTCTTGCTGTGAAATATATCCAGAAGTGCTGTTCTGTGCTGGGAATGTGTTAATGCAACAGCAGCGCTGGGGACATTGCTCCCTCCGTGCAGCATGCAGGCACACCTGGCATTGCTTCTAATCTCCAATCTTCTGGTATTAAAGCCTTGTTATTCTTAAGGAAATCAGAGCCCTCTGGCATCTACGGCGAATACTGTTTCCAGGGAAAAGAAAGAAGACGAGCATTTGGTTCAGAGGAAATCTTGTCAAAGCTGCTTTTTAAAATATTTAGTGGAACTACAATCAGTTGGTGGCCTGGAGTATTTTCTCCAGACTATTTGCAGACAGTAATTACAAAGTTTTAAAAGTCTTCCACTTCCTCAGCTCTTACCCTGGGCTCAGGCCTTACCCGGGGCTCAGCTCCTTAGTGTTGGCTGGCAAGCATCCCTCCCTCACAGGTTCATTGTGTGACTGAACATTTCAGCCTGGGGTCATAATGAATATGTCCAGAGTCCCCTGTGAGAACTGAATAGTCCTACGTGTGAGCTTGTGGGGAGGCTTGCTGGCTAAATTCACACTTATTATAGAAAGCCACATAGAAGTTAGAGGGCAGAGGAAAGAAAGAAGCGCCTATAGAGAAGAAAGGCAGGACCAGAAGAGAGCGTGTCATTCAGAGGAGCTGTGTGAAATCTGACAAGTGTGCATAAATATTGGGCCTGCCCATAATAGGGATGTGATTCTGCAATTCCTACTGAAGTGAGGTCAGTGGGATGCCATGCAGGATGAATAATGAACCGCTCACATCAATACGTGCAGCACCACTTTGGAGCATGAATAGCTGTAGTGAATACTATAGATTCACTTCACTTTGCAGATTTAAAATGGGTATTGAATTTTGTTTGTGGATGGATCAGGTTTTTTAGTTTTATTTTGACATTATTTTTTTCTCATTTGTGGGTAGATCCCTTTTTATGTCTCAGTGTTGCTGAATGGTGTTCAAAAAGTTTTATTTTTAAGGAGAATCCAAGCTAAATGGTTTTGAAGGAATGTAGAGACTGTTTTTCCATCTTGCAGTGTCTGCAAGGAGCTGCTGCAATCATAGCAACAAGTGATAGAGCGTACATAATGCTGTAGAGAGCGCAGTGGCAGAAAGTTAGGTTAAAAACCAGAAGCACTTTCTTTTAAGCACCAGTCAGAATCAATCATTTGCTATTCCTAAAGTGTAAGTAGTTTTATTATTATCTGAAAAGTGGGGTGGAGATTTCAGATAAGTATATGCCTTCTAATAAAAGTGATACTTTGTTCCTCTTAGAATTTAAGGCTGCAAAGAAGATTTCATTCTATTTCTTTCATTCTATTCTATTTTCCTTTGAGGCTAGACTATTTGTCTAAACCTGCCATTTTTATGTTGACAGTTAGGGAAATGAATAGACAAAATGTGAAGAGGATTCGTCCAAATGAGTTTCAGTTCCAAGTCATTAACAATAATTATCTCAATTAGAGTTTTATTTTGCGTAATTCTAGATCTACATTTACTTCAAGTTTCTTTGTCTCCTTCTGGGGCACAAACTCCTTTATCCAGTTTTCCTATGTAAATGAAAACATGTTATAAATTCATACTCTAGTTATAGGCAAAATAAGGAGAAAATAACAAAGCCAAGTTAGGAAATTGGGTGTCATTCAGGGCATTTGGCGTGGCCAGGAAGAGTTTTACCTGCATTGACAAGTGAGCCAAGTAGCATGGGGACATGTTTGTGTATGGCAGAGGGAAAGTGCTGTGTGCCTGTCTGAGATCCTTTTGGTTTTTTCATTTAACTTCATGTCCCTTTAGTGAATTTGAAAATGCACAAGTGCTGAGCAGTCAATATTTTTTCATGATGTTTTTGTGTATTCTGCAGACTTTTCCCTGATTTATTTCCTACCCTTTTCTATTTTTCATTTTTCTATTTTTTTTTTTAAATTTTCCTGGTTTTGGGCTCTTTTTCAAAGAGCTGCTGTGGATCTTTAAGGTCTTTCACTCCTCACTTGCTGATCCCAGTAAGTGGAGTCCAATGTCCCCCTCAGGACAAGAGTACTCTACCCTCTGCTTTGCATTTAGAAGCAAAATACTGCCAATGATGGGGGAGAATCAGTGTCTGGACAGAGAGACCTGGGCTTTGCCACACTTTAGAGATTTATAGGGAGAAAAAGTGTGCTTCTCCATTTCTGTTTATCTCTGAGCTCCCTTCAGGAGCCTGGAAAGGTAGGGCAGCCAGGGAAGGAGAAGGAAGTGTTGGGAGTGATGACCAGGTGGTTGAGACCAGCTGCTAATTGCCTGTGGTTTTATTTTCTCTGTACCTCCCAATATTTTAGGTGTCAAGACTGGCAGGATCTTAGAAAAGAGCTTACTAAAGGATCCAGTGACTTCAGGTTTCTCAAACAAGAAAAAATCACCACACTGAGGCTTCTAAGAACAGACTAGAAATGAACATTTTATCAAAATCCTCCATAAAACCTATAATCACATAAAATTTGGGCTGTTAATGAGCAGGCACATGGGAAGATCAGTTCCACAAGCAGTTTTATTCCCCTTACCTCTTGGTTGGTAGGCAGAGCATGCACCCAGGTATTGACCTTAACATGCCTGCCTTAGGACCACCAAGAATTCAAATTATGTGGTTCTTTTGCTATGGAAATCCTTAAAAGAGCTATTTTTGCCCTCACTTTAGCACTGACATGGCAGTACCCTTTGAGATAGGTTGGGCCCTCAGCTAAGAAAAAGCTTACCTGTGAGGAGATGCTTTTTCTGGGTGGCCAAGGAGACAGAAATAAGGAGCCAGCAATGAATTAAGTGGTAGAGAGAAACAGTTTTCGTGTTTTAATTAGAAAAATGAAAAGTGCATTAATTTCCTCATTGTAATAGTTTCTGTCATCTGAGAAATAATGATCTAAAAAAAATTGTCGGTCTCTGCCAGTCCTTCTTCAGGGCTGTCATTATTCACTCTAATGCATAGATATTATTTGTAGTCATTAATCTTCTGCACCCAGGCTGGTATAAAGCCTATTCTGCTATTAGTTGCCATGTTTCAGTTCAAAAGCTCTTCCACTGATCCAGCCCAGGCATTTCCATTTTGTTATTCCTGGGAGAGTGAAAGCTTTTTGTGAATTCTTGCATTGACCAGTGGTAGAGAAATAGTATTTAGCTCATGGTTTGAAGTTTTCCTTTTTCTTTTCCCTTTTTGCTTTGCTCTCCTAGTCAGAGAAAAGAGGTGAAGATTTATCAAGTCCCTTACTAAATCTGCACTTGCTTTTTCTTCAGGCTTTGTAGAATAATCCTAGATTTGTATCCTCACCTGTCAGACCTTGGTAGGGCTTCAGGATGTGACCTGATTGCCTCTTTTCATCAGGCATCCCTGCTGCCTTACTTTGAATCACAGCAGAACAATAATAATCATGGATTAGTTGTTCCTAATTAGACACCTCTCTGCAGCAAACCCTGAATGATGCCTGGTCTCCTACAAACTCCTGTTTCAGTGGAGACAATGAGAGCCTTACACTGCCTGAGGCCTTAGTCCAAGCCTCACTGAAGTTAATGAAAATGTGAGACTTTTTTTTTTTTTTTTTTTTTTTAAGGCATTAAAAAGGAAGAGATGGGTATGATTCTGGCACAGAATTAAATTCCACTCTGGTATCCAGTATTTAGCCATTTGTATATGGTAAAATCCCTGTAGTTCATATGGTGATTTATAGTAGTTGGTTGGGTGTGCTACTTTACGTTTTGGTCAAGAAGTATAATAAAAGGGTATTTCCCCTGATTATTTTCCCAGCCTGCAGTCCCCAGCAGGAGCTTCTTTGCTCTACCTGAATGCTTTGCAAATCTTTCCACATATGAAGCGGTTCTTAGGAGTAGGCAAATCAAATACAAAACACATCAGGATGTTCCTGCTCTGATGTACTTCAGCATGAAAAGTGCACAGAGATTAGAAGGTCTTTGGAGTTACTGTCTAAAAATGACTTTTCAGAAGCTGATTTGCAAATCATCCTAAGAAACCTCCTTTACTAGGCAGCAACAACAGCAAGCCCTGGAAAGGGATCCATAAGCCCTTCCCACATGTTTTGGTGCATGGTTACAACCAAGAACACACTGACTGTGCTGCTCACCTTTTTCATATTTTTTTCTATACTTGGGATTGGACCCATTAGCTGTCAGTCTTCATTTGTTACCATAATAATTTCATAATTAAAGTACCATGTGCAGTGTGACTAAGGTTACAGATTCCTTCTCTCAAAAGAAAAGGAATGGTACAAGTTTCCCAAGCTGCCTAACAGAGCAGACACCGTCCCTTCCTGCTCACTGCCTTGTCTTGAGATTGGTCATGGCTGTGGTGACCTTGCACTGCTCTGGTGGATCCTTCAGTTTCTGAAGGGTAGAAGGCTTCTTATCCAGAAGCAGCTCCTGAAACCAGCCCTGGCCTTGTGACCGCAGCTCACCCCCCACAAGAGCATGCAAATGTGGTATGATTTTTGTTTTGTTTGGTTGGTTGGGTTTGTTTGGTTTTTTTTAAAGCCATCCATGTTACTATTTTAGGCTTCTTCTGCTTATTTTGATATTAGCAAGAAAGGCAGAGAGGAAAACAGTGGGATAAGTTCTCAGATAAGTTTGAAAACTAATCTTTTTCCTGATTTAAGGGAATATAAATGGGTCATCCTCTTTTTCCTTCTACTCTGCACTAAAAAAGAAAACAGATAAAACACTGTCATTTGTAAAAAAATCTATATGAAAACAAAGTACAGGACTTGGGCCCCAAATAGGATGTATTTAGAGAGGGATGAATAAAACAAAGTTGAAGCTGTGAATTTCTCCTTTGGGCAGGTGCTGAGCACCATCACAAAACCAGCTCTTTGAAGCACTGAGGCAGTGCAGTGGGGAGGCTTGGGGCAGTCAGCTCCCCTGTCAAGACATGGAAAAGCTGTCTGTCCTTCCCAGGAGCTACAGGGCAGACCAAGAAGCATTATCCCAATCCCTGCTTTCACCCATCTCTCAAGGAGCCACTCTCAGAGGTCTGAGACCTTTGAGACCCTCTCCTGGGTCTCACTTCCCCACGTAACACCCAGTAATGCACAATTTGTCTTTAATTTTATGCTTTTGTCCACAGAGTCAGAGCATCCTTCTGCATCCAGAGGCAGAGACCCTGAATTCCAGCAAGGAGCTTGAGGAAGCTCATTTCAGGCTT
This sequence comes from Sinosuthora webbiana, assembly GCA_013397395.1. Classification (NCBI taxonomy): domain Eukaryota; kingdom Metazoa; phylum Chordata; class Aves; order Passeriformes; family Sylviidae; genus Sinosuthora; species Sinosuthora webbiana. The sequence goes on from VXBN01011205.1 coordinate 1,751,965, forward strand.
CAAAGCAGCAGTAGCATGAGAGAGGGCAGCCCCTGCACACTTAGAGAGCCACCCCAGCTCCCCATAGGCAACCAGAAGAGATTCCCAGGCAATCACAGTCCAGCCCCAGGAGCAGGGAAACTAGTTAAGGGTGACTCAAATACCTGCACTGGTTTAGGTCTCTTCAGAATCATGCTTGACAACAGATTACTTTGCTCTTAGCATTTGTGGAATATTTATAATTTTTCTGCGCATTTTTAATTTTAATGTTTGAAGCACTGTGTTCCCACTTGGGCTTGTCATACTCCTTCCTAAGCACATTTTTGTGAAGCTATATCAATCATGTAGGGTTTCTCATTTGATATTTACAGGGTTGCTGCTGACACATCTTTGTAGACTGGTTTTACTAAGGAAATGCGGATTTTGCAATTATATGCTCTCCTAACAATTTCTTTCCCTCCTGTCTATTTCCAGTTGCAGTTGGGCACATAGGTAGCCTAGCACTTTTCCCCCATGGGGGCAACTCTTCCTTCACAGAATATGCTGGGAGAGTGGGTGGACACTGCACTGACATGCTTAGAGGAGCTCTGTCCCCTTCTTGTCACTCGTGCCTGCCCTGGTTTCACTGTTTCTTAATTACAAGTGCTACACTGGCTTGAATTTCATTCCTGTAATTGATGGCTTTGTTCATTGTAGCAGAACTAACTTTATTTGGGCTTGAACTGTGTCTCCTATGGCTTGCCGAATACGAATGTCTTGGGGGTGACTCATTACCTGGCAGTAAATTGTTGTATGCATTGAATGATGTATAGGAAAGTGCATTACAGGTAGCAGCTATCCAAAGTTCAAAAATGTCACCAGCTATCCAAGTGCAAATTTGCTGTCTTTTTGGTCTATTTTTATTACCCACTTTTTCAGAGTGCAATGCCTTTAAAATTGTGAAATAATGGATGGGCAACCAAGGATTACAAAGATTGTCTGGGATGTGTTTGTTGGGGATCATTGAAGTTGGCCTTTAATCTCTCTGCTTCCTTAGAATTTCATTTATTACTTTATAGAAACAACAAGTTGCTCTAATCCAGGGGTGATTGAAGATGCTTGTACTCAGCTGTCTGCTCAAGGAAAATTTTCCTTTTCATCCCCAATGTAAAGAACAGTCCTGTGGCTGTTGATCTATTAGTGTGGACAGCACAGATGTTGTGCAGTTGTGAATATTGTTCTTGCAAAAAGACTTCCAAAAATTTTCTTTTTTCTAGATCCTATGAAATTTGCTCTTTAGGCCCATACCTTGAACACTACAGAGATTGTAGAAGTGTGTTTTCTCCCTCTCCCAGTTTTGTAAATGGTTGCAGTAACTTCCTGACCTAGTATGAGCTTGCAGCTTTGCTCAGCTCAGCTCCTCTCCTCTCCTCTTTTTTATCAGCACTGTCCAAATCATGTCTAACTCTGCTTTGTCCCATCACTGTCAAGCTCTCCAGTTTGTTCCTCCAGTCCTCTGAATTCTGTCCTGATAATGGGACTGCCAGCTACATAGTATTCCTTTTTAAAAGGTCTTGGTGCACAGAACTAGCAGACTCTACCTCTGCAACTGGACAGCAGGTGTCTATTCCCTGTGTATATACTGCTTACTTAATCTTTTTCTGGAAAAAAAAAATAAACTCAACCAAACAACATTTATGCTTGTGACAATTGGCTGTGCTACAGGAAATGCCAGGCTGGGTGTGCAGGGACCAGCAATAAATGCTCTCACGCTGTCTTCCTTTGGGAATGCAAACTCCCAATCCCATCTCTGAGCACTACCTAGCCTGCAGTCCCACTCAGCAAAGCATTCTGGGGAAGCATTTTTTCATGGAGAACAGGAGGGAAGGACAGTCAACCTCTGTTTTCAGGCAGTTTACATTTGGCACTGGGTGGTACAGATGATACCAAGCAGTGTGAGGTGGCTGGTGGATGGCAGGGCAGGTGTGTCAGAGGTGGCTTTTTCTAGCAGTTGTCTATTTTACTCAGACTACTGCAGTAAGAGTCATCACAAGAGAGAAGAAGGCTCTAAAAAGGTCACACAAGTTGTTTCATCTTCTCAGTGAGTTTTGCAATCCTTGTTTGGTCCAGAGAGGTGGAGAAGGGAGCCCAAACTGCCACTGCTGGCCAAAAAAATAGCTGGGTGCCTGCCCTCACAGTGAGAGAGGCTGTTTCCCTCTGGGCATGCTGAAGTGTTGCCTGGGCTATGAGTACCAGGCGTGTGTCTTTCCGTAGGGTTTTGTGGCTGATGATGAGCACCATGCCTGTTGCCAAGTTGTTTCAGGACAGGTCTGTTTCTGTGTGTACATAGTGCCCAGCACATTTTTCACGGGCTGTCTGCTAGGGGATTACACTAACGAGGTAATTAGAGGGCTCAGGCAGTGTCAGCGCAGCACATACCACTCGGATTAAGCGTGACTCTTCCACAAGTTCTTTCCCAAAGGGCTGCAGGTTGACATGGCTCCCTTTTGGGGACTGGTGCTCGGTCACTGCAGCTCAGCTGATGTAGAGGAATTTGGGGTGCTGCTCCTGCCTCCTGTGCCAGTGGGGAGGCGGGGGGTGGGTGGTCCTAGTGATGGTTACCATGGGCAGCACAGGAATAATGTGGTGGGAGATGGAACAGCCTGAAGAGGCCTGGCAGCAGCCCACTGCTGCAGTTGGTGTGGGTGCTGGTCCTGCCTGACAGGATTTCGAGGGATGTGGCAGCAGTGGTTTCCTCCTCAGGCTCAGCTGGTGCCCAGGCAGAGGGGTAGCACGTGTGCCTGTGATGCGGGGTTAAGGAAGGGGCACAGTGTGCAGAACTCACATTTAATAACTGCACAGGTGGAAGCGTGACGAGGCTCTGAGGCATGTTTGCTCCTGGCACATCAGTGTCACTCTACCAATGTAGCAGGAGGGGAAAAAGCAGCACTGTCTGCAGTTATCTGCCTGGCTTCTTTCTGGTTTCCTTTACCTGAAATAGGACCGTGCCCGCCCCACCCCCGCCACCCCCAAGAAAGAAAAGTCAGGTCTCCATGTGTTATAATTTTCTTTATGTATTGTGACAAATGTAATGTAATTGGGATATTTTATATCTTAACAAAATTGGACAGACGGAGACTTTTAAAATGTATTTTGATGAATTTAACAAGTTACTAGGAAATGTTTGGGCAGAAGATCTGTGTAAGACAGTGATACATGTTAGTGTTTAGGACCTCGGCTGCCTGTTGCAGGATTTATTTTATTATATTGGTAACAATTATTATATCACTGGGCTATATCCTTTACCAATTATTTCCATAATTATTTAGTAATTATTTTATTAATAGGAATTATTATATTGGTTTCTGGCCCCCATATCAGCCTCCACTGACCAAATATTAAGTGAAATGATGTGTTGTGAGCTGAACACAGAGCCAGCCCAGCTGTCTCCCATCCTCCCAAGAGCTGCTGTCTAACCTTCCATGGCTTCAGACAGCAGGTGCAACCCTGGTGCTTCTCTCCCCAGCACACTCCCAGACCTGTCACACCACATTATTTGTAAACACCAAAGCAGCTAATATCACAGCCTGCATGTGAAGGGCACCAGGAAGCCACATGAGACAGACAGTGCAGTGTGTTCATAGTGAGAGGCAAAAGAAAGAGGCTCCTATTCATAAGCTTAGCACAATAGAGTAATGCAGCGTTAGGGAAATTTAAGCTGGTGCTGAAAGCTAGTGTGCTTTGCTGCTCTTTTACTCAAGGGATGCCTTTTATCCTAAAACTGTAATGCTTATGATATTTCAGACATAGCTTGCTTTGCTAGGTCATGTGAATGATGAATATCTAGTATTTAGAGGTTTCTAGTAAATGAAACACACATGGGAATGAATGGAGATACAGATCACTTGCGTCAAGCCCAGCTTTATCAGGGCTTGGTGAGGACCTATCTTTTTCAAGGGCCTACAGCAATTGAAAAGCAATTAGAATTTCATTGTACTTCCCAGTTCCATTAACCATCCTGTAGATACGTACAAGAGTTCACAATGGAAAAGCTGTACTTCCGCTGCGCAGCCATTGAAATACAGAAGAAAGGGATGGCAGCAAAGCAAAACTTCAGCCAAATACTTGGGACTTAGAGACACTTCAGGCCTCAAGAAAGAATGGAAAGCCACCCTGTCCTGCCTTAAATAAGGGATATTGCTACAGAAGTGGGAAATGCTTCCTTTTCCCAAGTGGGCAGGTAACAATAAAGGACAGTGCAGTGTGATAGATGAAATCTGTCCCTTCTAGAGAAAAAGGTCTTGGTCATTGTCCAGGTCATGTTCTTTTCTTCTTATAAAAGTTTATTCATCAGTGATTTAAGAGGGGCAGACCTCAGCACAAAGGGTGCTTTCCTTTATCTGCAAGACTGGACAAACAAGAATACCTCTAAACCAGTGAGATGAAGGAGAATCATGCACGTCCTCAGTGTCAGGGTCTGGCAAGTCCAAAGCTGCAAAAAGTTAAGAAGGAAACAGCCTGCAGTGGCCAGCAGAGCTTCATCTGTGTGGATGGGGTTTGCTGGAGAAGGAACATGGAGATTCCCATTCTTTTTCATCTCCTGACAGAATCTTCTTATGCAGTCCTGCACAGTGCCTGGAAAACGCTCACAGTGAAGCGTTCCTGATTAGTGGTGCAGTTAATGAACACTGGTTTACATCTCTTGAGGATAAATCCACCCTCTGACCATCTGTTAATGAGAGGATCTGGTTTTCTTCTGATTCACATAGATGCCAAGCAGAATTACCTTCATTTAAACCACTGGTTTCTTGGAGAGTAAGTGCGATGAAAAAGTTGGTCCATTGGAAAGATCTCTTGATGAGTCACATTCTGTGGGGCAGAGATTATGTCTCTTTGGATGGTTTGTTCATTCTTGAACATGAGAGGCCCCAACAGCTAGCAAGAATTTAGCTCTTGTTATGAAATGCCAATGTGCAGCTCTGGAGCTGTTAGCCTCGCAGTTACTGGTAATCTGCAAGTGATCTGCTTCACCTGCTGCTGGATTTGGAGCAAGTGGATTCAGTCACTTGTGCATAATTTTTTAAAAATACTATCAGGTCCCTCACAGGCAGTATCTTCTAATGAATGCAAATGAAAATTGTGATTATCCATTTCAAAGCAATCGGTAGCAAGCCATCATTGGCACAGAACATTATTTATACAGCTCATAAGAGCCAGTGATGCTTGTGCATAATTCCTCACACATCACAGTAATAGAAACTGCCTTCAGGGCTGGACTTTCTAATCCAGGCTCTCTGTTTTTGAGTTGCAAACATCGTCACTTCAGTGACTGACTACTGGATTTTGCAGGTTCAGTTTGATGCACATATGATAGCAAGCCCACGTTTGCCTGCAGACGCCAGACTGCCACACAAGATACTTGCTCCTCTCAGCAGCAGTGAATAAAGTGACAGGATGGCAGCTCTTAGGGACACTTGGTTCTCTCATTTTCCAAATCCTTCTCTACCAACGCCTGTTTGCAGCTCTATTCTCATCCCACTCTGCACTTGCTTCAATATGAAAACTTGGAGGCTATAATGTGTTTACATGTACAGCTGCTCTTAACTCAAACTTTATTTCCAGACTTTGGTCAACCTCCAGTTCCAGTGCATTGACTCCTGGTTGCTGTCCCCCACGTGGGTTTCACTGCTGGCTTTCACTGCTCAGTTTGCAGGACTCTTCTTTGACCTGTTAAGAATGAAATTCACCAGAAGATGCAAATTAACTCTTCCCGTCCCTGCCTAGGCTCCTAGGGAAAGTAAAAATAATTGTGTCTCTTCCCACTGTTAACACTGCAATCCCTACATCCAATAATCTTTTGGGAAGTTTAACTTTTAAAACACTGGGTCTCCATACTTTAGCTCTCCTTGGTAGCCAAGAGGTCCATCAACAAATTGCAGTGAAAGTGAAGAGGTAGGAAACGTCTGCATAAATAACCACTCTCTTAAGTGATTCTGTTAACCAAAAGATGAATAAAATCTTGTTTAACCATCATTGAAAGACTTTTTGGTAGACAGCCAACCCTGGCTGGCCTCTTGAGTGTAGAAAGTAGCATAGGAATGTTCCTTCTAGCATTAATTCGTATCAGATTCTGATGCCAATCTCCTATACATCAAAGAGAACTGCTCATTTATTGGACCATTTTGTATTTTAAATAATTTAAGCTTGTAGCACATTCCCCTACTTTTAGCAGCAGCTGCTTCTGCCCTTAGTCCAGCTAAAACAGCAGCTGTATTTGTTGGTGTTTCTTACACATGTGCAGCCTGGTCCCACAGTGCTGAAGTGGAGATACTGCCTTGTTTTCATATAGAGTTTAGGGGGTTATGGCCAGGCAATGCCTTGTTGCCATGCTTGTGTTCAAGTCCTCCACTGATGCCTGTGAGGGAAGTTTCTCCTGTAATCCACTGGCAGTCCCCAAAGGTAAATATATATAAATAGTCTTATTCTTACACCGAGGACAGATTCAGCCTAAGGTTGAATCTCTGCCTTATGGAAATACAAAACAGTCTCCCACCTGAGCACTGATTACAAAGTTGTTCTTATGAAAATCCAAACGGGACAGTGTGAAAATGCTTAAAATGAGGCCTCATCTAGGGCAATATGTTACAAACCTGTTAGTCTGGATCTGTGAAATTCATTGTTTCAGTGCAGAGTGGAGCTTACAGTTTCCAAAGCTGGATTGCTACCTACCTGTTTCTCAGCCTGTGATCCATGTCATCTACCTAAATTTTAATTCCCTTCCCCTTCTTTTCTAAGTATTTCCCATACTACACAGCAAAGTCTTTATTACTTTATCTTACACACCACAGTCCATGTGTTTGTATCTCATAGCTTTCTCAAGTTGGATGTGTCTAAGTATAACCTTTTGCCTTCAGGTAAGAGCAAGAGGTTTTTAACATTTGGCACAAGGCTTTTCATTTCTACCATGATGAGTAGCTACTTGCTACATCTGGGCATTGAGGCCTCTACAGAAATTGATAGCCTCATCCCTGACTCTAAGGGCTTACAATTAAATGCAGTATCCAGGCAACCTCCTTTCAGTCAAGTTGTTCTTGCTTGAAGTCACATGGAAAAGAAGTGAATGTGAGGACCAGGGCTATGCCCCATCTCTCTTCAACCAGAATGACCCCTCTTGCGTGCCAGGGAGTGATGCTGCTGACTGGTGATTGCTTTCAGTTACATATCTGCTTCCAGAATAACAGCACATTAAAAAAAAAAAAAAAATAGAGAGATAGAAAACAGTAGCTGTTTATCCTGCCTAAGCTTGTGTAACAGGTTTTCATATGATGATTTTAGTGTTTTAAGTCTTTTTATTGAACTGTTTCAGTATCTAGAAAAAGATATTTCTCTTACTCAGCTTCATTAGTTATCGTAAATCACTGGATTAAAGTAGAGAGCAGATTAGCAAAAATAAACTGTAGGACGTCTTGGGCATATGGTGCTTCATATGAATGGGTTTTAACTACTTATCTGTGTATTACAAAGAGTAGAAGGAGAGATTTATCTTAGTGTGCAATAATTATAACATGCAGTAGCTGCGTAGCTGAACAGGCAGAAACCACAAAGCCAGGGAAAGCTTCTGGTTCAGATTTGTATGTGAGGTGTGTGCTGGTCCCCGAGCTCACATTGTGTTTTCTGCCAGCTCACAGTAGGGCACGAGACTGGACTTAGCTAATTAACAGGATGCCTCTCCCTCCTTTCCCTTCCTCTTTGCTAGGCTCATGTTGTGCAGTGCTGGGTTAGTGTAGGTTACAGACACTGGGATTTAGCCCATCTGACATGGGCGCAGATGCAGGTCGAGGGACACCGTTCCATCACTGCTCATCACTGCTCCATGGACCGAGGAGGAGGGCAACCCATGTTGCCAGCTGTGGGCAACCCATGGCAGCCCAAGCTTTACCTCAGCTGGAAATTGTCCCCCACGGAACAAATATAAACAAAAGTAATAAATAAAAGAGCCCAGAATATCGGGGTGATCTGAGGAGTATCGGCCTTCAGGCTCTGGGCACAGACAGAGCAACACAGCCTGCTTTGAATTCAGATTCTGCGGTTCCCAGCTTTCTGACCTTTTTTTTTTTTTTCCTGATAACTTTTGATCACCTCTGATACCTCAACCTGAAAGGTGTCAAATTTATGCCTTTTCTAAATAGGCCCAGCTCACACTGGTCTGGAAACCAGTCCTGACACACAAGTAAACATTGGTATCATCCTGATGGTGCTCTACCTCTCACTTCTCAGAAAAACTGTGCTTTTCCGTTTGGGAAATGAGAGGTTTCTCAGTGAAGCGGTGATGATGACATCATTTCCATGTCTTAAAAATAATTTCTTATAAAGTGATATAAAGATTTGCAAAACCAATCAAATCTGGTTTATAAGTAAATTCAAAAATTCCTGGAGAATTAGCTGATCTTTACCTGGGCTCCTCAGTATGTTTGCTTGCACGGATGAACAAATAATGTTATGCCACATAGCTTAAACATGCATGTCCTTGCCTATTTTTTGGGGGGTTGCTTTCCTCTGAGGTTTCCACAATGTGTTTCACATAGACTGTGAGTAAGATTCTTGGACTTCTGCCCTGGATTAATCAAACATGAATCACTGACCCATGCAAAAAGAAAGTTTAGCCAAAATTTGTGGTGGTCCATAGAAGAAAAGGGGGGGAATGTTCCCCTCTCTGTGAAGTTTTAACTAATTTTATTCTTTGTTTTGGTGGGAAATCTTGGGCAGTAAAAGATTCACTGACAAGGACCCGATCATCTTGTTCTTTTAAGAATTATTCTGAAAAATTAAATCCCCAGCTATTCAGGAGAATCATCTTTCTTTCTTTCTCTCTCCTAATTTAACTGTATAGTGGTGAAACCTGCCAAACTTGCAAGCTTTGTATTTAGCTTATCAATAACATACCGTTTCTTCTGTTGCAGAGTTCCCTGAAGAGGAGAGGCAGCAGAGAAATCCACAAAGAAAAAAAGACATTTACCCAGGTATGGTTTCCGTGAGCATGCAACTTTGAGCAAAATCACATGATACAACTCAAAATATATTTATATAGGTTTTGACAGGGCCATCAGGTGTATTAACTTGAGTGCAATTAGGCCTTAATCTACTGAGACCTCCCAGAGATAATGTAGAAGCAATTTAGGACAAAAGTGCAGTCTCGAAACTGTGCAGCTTCTCAGGCTCACTGTGCTTGTACCCATTGATTCAGGCTGCGGGTTTTCTACAAGAAGAGCAAATCACCTTGCCTCACAAAATAATTGGATCGCAGCTTAGGGACTAACTAAATTTATACACTGTGCCAAAGACTTTGTGCTAATGAGTGTCTTGGCAGGAATGCAGTTCACACACTGCAACGACACCTCGCGAGCTCTCGTGTCACAGCCCGGGGCTTAATCTCCCTGATGTGGCATGAACTTGTGCTCCCCAAAGCTGAGGCACCACAGACAGCCTAAGCTGCCCACTCAGCCTCTCTTTGGGCATGGGTTTTATCCGAATATCACTGGTCAGTCCTTCTCAGGAAAGCAGTCTGCCTGGTTTCCTCTGCTTTTTGTGCTGACTGTAGGAGTTAAAGCTTTTCCCAGCACCCGCACAGTTACTGTTTATAGCCAGAGAAATGGGGATAGTATTTCACCTCGCTGGGAAAGGGGCCAGGAGATACATTGTGCCTTCATTAGAGAAGGGATGTGCTTCCCCTGCTGCCCCCTTGGCAGGTTCAATGTACACAGCCAAGACCTATGGGCTGTCTAGTCTTAAAATCCATTTGTAATTTGTAATAGAAACCATAATAAATCACTACAATATGTTGAACTTGAGGGGGTAGGGTGGGCAGCTGAGTGGGCATACTGGGGGACTGGCCAGTGGCCAGGGCACTTCAGCCTGCTTTCCCAGGACACAGCAGACTGAGTGTCCTTACCAAGCATGGCTTAATCATACCTTCAAATGGGGCACTTGCTACAGAGAACTATTTAAGTCATCAGTCAGGTACGAGTCTGTTCCTCTGCAAGTATGTAAAATACATGGATGAAATATATACACATGCCCACACACATGCAAATTACAGATGAAGCTACATGAAGGCACGATTGTGTCCATAGGGGTTTGTGGGCAGCACTGTCCTTCCTTTCCTCATTCCTGGAAATACAGAGCTGTGCAAAGAGAATGGATTCTAGTGCTTGCTTCCTCCACCCAAATCCAGGCATTAAGACCAGCTTTGGGAAGCCTTAAAAAGGACTTCACAAAATTAACTGAGAAACCAAGTGTGAGCTCAGCACCACTCACATCAAAAGGGAAATGATCCCAGAAGCCACACAGGGAGAAAAACTTTTACCCTCTACACACCATCATAACTCTTGCAACCAAAGGACTTGGGGTTGGAAATGAAAACCATTGCATCAGCACTCTGAAAGGTGCTGATTCAATTTTCTTCACCAATTCTTTAGGGTAAAAAAGACCGAGAAATAACCTTATACACCAACATAGCCCAGCATATATGTACATGTCCTGGCTTTCTCCCAACTCTAGGATATTACCCACAGCTGTCTCCAAACCCAGGCATCCATTCAGAGCTATATGCTGGTTGAGATCAGGGCACATCACATCAAATGCCTGACCTGGTCAAACAGCTGCCAGGTCCTGGGCATGGCCCAGAAGGGTTGGTACAGACACAGCCCAGGACGTTCAAAATGCTGCTCTTCATGGACAGATACCCTAAATACCTAGAATGAACACCCATTATATCCTTTGTGACTGAGAAGGCCTCAAATTTAAATTCTGTGCATCCATGTGCTTACAGATATGTAGAGCATGTGGCAAGACTGGTGTTTTTACTTACTGAGAGCTTGTCATGAAAATAAGCTGGAACTTCACACTCACCACAGGGCACCCCGAGTAAATTATACCCATGAAGTTGATTGTCTTGAAGTTGTGTAAAAGCAGAATTCGTAGTAGCACTCTCCCACCTCTAGCAGTATTGAAGAAAAAAAGTTTTTATTCAGCAGAATTGCAAAACGGAGCTTCTTGGAAAATACCAGGCACCAGGCAAACCACAAAGAAAAGTGGTTCTCCAGCGCAAGGTAGGAGTGCTGGCACTCAGCCAGATGCTTGGGTGCTGGTTGTACTGCCTTGTCGTCAGACTTGCAACCCCAAAATTGCTTACCAGTCTTCTGCCTGGCAGTTCCCTTGAGCTGGTGGTGGTGGTAGAGGAGATGGTGTTGGCCTCTGTCTAGCTTTGTGTCTTCTTGACAGAAAAGAAATATTGTATTGGGGAATTTTTGATCAGCTCTTCATTCTCATCGCACCTCTCACACATTATGCATTTACATTGCATAATTAAGTTAATTTATTTCCTATACATTTCATTTCTTTATCTCCACATTCTACATTTGTCTAAATTAGACAGCAGACTGTAGGGAAGGATCTGGGGTTCTTTTCCTTCTGCTTTTTTTACCCATTAACATCCTTCTGAAGTGCCATGCAGAGCCACAGTGCAATTGCATGCAAATTATCACCATCGGTAATCATTAACTCCCATTTATCCTTAATGATCTCTCAAAGTCCATGACCAAGCACCGTGACTGTCACATCTTTGCACTGCTGTTCCTTCTTTTCTTTCTGTATGATTTGCCCTATGTACACATTTTAGGAAAGCATCCATATACTGGAGGTTTAATACAGTCAGGAGGCCATTGCCCATATTCAGCCCCTGGGATTTGAGCCTGTTGTTATTCCAAAACCATGCAAAGGCTNNNCCAAGGGCAAGGACTTTCCCCCTTTTTTTTTTTTTTTTTTTTTTTTTTTTTTAGCCCCTCTCCTGTCTTTTTATTCACGATTTAACTAATAATGAGCTATTCATGATTTTGGTTATTTGGCCTCTCGTTAGTTTGCCTTATATGTCAAAACTCTGCTTGCCTGTGTGGGTGTCTCACCCTTTCACTTTTTCTACTTGGTTTCAACTGATCAAGAAATTGGTGATATTTCTGTACACAAAGTTTCAGAGGGACAGATGCATGAAGGTTGGAGTCCTACCCTTCTGGCATGCTTAGATCTGGCTGATAAATCTCTCCTGACCATTCTTTTCCTTTGGAAAAAATGCTGTCAGGGGAATGGGATGTTCCCTGGCAGGGAAGCGAGGAAGATCTAGAGCTTTCTCACCTTTCCAGATGGGATCCATATTTAGTAGACAAGATTAATATCCATCAGCTCTGTTGTTTTGTGTGAGGCTCCTGTTTGTTTAATGAAAAAGATCTTGCTTGTTTCAGCTCTTGCAAAAAAGCAAAACTTGAAAATTTGATCCTTTAAAAAAAAAATGCTAAGACAAAACCTGGTGATAAAGCAATGCCATTAAAGAAGTTAAAAGTGGTTTTGTCTTGCAGTAATAACACACTAACTCCACAGATGCATTGAGTCGTGCAGTGATGCTGAGCAAAAACACTGGGGTCCTGACCCTAAACCCATCGAAGCCTTTCCCTTTTCTTCAAAAGCTTCAAAAAACTCTGATTGTGTTGTCCCGGGTGCTGTCATTTGTACTGTCTGAAAGGCACTGGGTGTCTGGCTAGAGGTCCCTCTGACCCCAGGGTGGGAGCAGGCCCCTGGTGCTCCCAGGCAGGGCAGGGGGATGGGGCTGCCCCTTCCCTCAGGCATGGCTCCAGCTGCCTGCAGCCAGGGAGGGGTAAGGCACCGGCTACTGCCACAGGCAGCTGGGCTCTTGAAGCCAAAGGCAGGCAAGAAGTTGGGTAAAGAATGCAGGGTTACAAAGAAATATAAAGATATAAATAAAAAGTTATTTTCTTTATAAAGGAATATTAGACCAGCTATTAACAGATAAATAAATTAATAACCAGGAATAATCATCCCACCTGTGGGTTCTGTTGTGCAGCACTGGTCTGGGCTGTAACTTTTCTTGTGATGCTTGTATTTCCCTAAAAGCAAAACCTAGAGCTTTGGGGATAAACTCACCACGACAGGAAAAACAGAAGTAATGTGTTGCACTGCCCTGGACAAAGATGATGCTTTAATCATAACAGCATTATCCAGGTAGAGCAACCAAAATTCAGAGTGAGTCCAGCAGAGGCTGCATAGGACTTTTCAAGGTTTTTATTTGATTTTTTAATTTGCACTTTAAAGTTATAAAGAGAAAAGCAATTTATAAATCTATGTGTGAAAAAGACAAATGTGTATGCAAGGAGACAATAGAGAGGGTAGAAAGTCCATCTTCTAGAGGCTCTGCTTCTAATCAGTCATAAGTACCTCGCTTGAGTTAATTTAAAACTTATATTTCTGATGCCAGAAACATGATGACCAAATGAGCTGATTGCAATTGTGTTTGGCTCTTGGTTATCAATAAAAAACACATATTAACAGAAAGTTTGACTATTTTTAACCTCTATCATGTTATTAACATGTAAGTTAAGTTTTTTTCTATTAAGCATTTTAAAGTTACCACCTGCAGCAGGCAGCATCAATCAGAAAGCTGAGTGGGTTCAGAAGTATACAACTGATCGCTTTTGTGTTTGTTTGGTTTTAAACAGCTGAAATTAAGTCGTAATTAGTATTTATGTAAATAGAATGTGGAAAAATTAATCTAGGTAACATAGAAGGCCAGTGTGCTAGGATGTGTGCTATAGAAATTAAATAATTTCCTCAGATTGCTGAACCATAATTAGTTTTGTAATTTTTATATTTTTTTAATAGCCTGATCTGGGTGAACCATTAAAGTTAGTCATGTTTTCCTCTGAATTTGGTTTCCATTATTAGGAATTATAACAAAATGGTGCTTTTGAAGGATAACAGTGCTCCAGAGACCAAAATGAAGTTTCCATATATAATTGCACACATGTCCACATGGCCTACCAACAACGATAAAATCTGCTATCTCAGGAGATCATCTTTCAAAGCCTGCCTTCCATTATACTGCTAATGCTGATAAATGTGTCTCTTTTGAGGCCGAGTGCCTGTATCTCCATGACAATTCATGAAAGTGATTCATGCAAAGAAATTGTTCATCGGCTTAGAATTTGCTTAACCTTGTCTCTTATTTCAGCACAATGCACACTGGAGTTTTCATCTGAGATTAGATGCGGTACTTTTTAATGCCCAACACACACAAAAGCCCCCAAACAGTCATTCAATACCCTGGTACTTCCTGAAAAATGCAGGTTTTCACATGGGATGGATTTGGATGTAAACATGGTTTAATGAATTTTTCTTCCCTTTTTCACATGTTTTCACCGATCTCCCTTGTGAACAGTTGTTCATCCCATAAACAGAGATCACAATCTGCTCTGTCCTAATAATAACAGCAGTAGAGACAACAGTGTGTTTCCTATTTGGAGAGCAAGTTAGGAACTTCGTCTATTTCACAACATTATATCACAGTAATTAAAGTCCCTTTAATTACTTTTCAAGGCAATCATGATCAGCAGCACACCTTTGTTGTGCTTTCTAGCTGAAGGAGCCTAAAATTTGGGATTATGGTGAGCAAATTCGTCTGAGTAGTCTTTGTTTTGTGGTGCTTGAAGGGAGCAAGCATGTCATTAAGGGTATATGGAACAAAAAGCAAATGGAACAGCAAATCATGGAATCTTTTCATTTGAATCATTATTTTCCACAAAGTTTGCTCACCAGAAAAAACATTCTGCTGGCATCACTGAACACTTGCACAGGCACACTGTTTTTTTCTCCCTCTTTAACTCTGGTCAAGCTGCTTTGCCAATTTAACCAAGACCAAGCCATGAAATGTGTCAACTGTGTGGTTTGCGCAGCTCTGTCTGTGAATCGTTTGCATACTCAACAGATACAGCTCAGAGGATGGGGAGGTGGAGATTTTGGAAAATAAGCTGCTGGTTGGGCTTCTGTTGTAACATAATCTTGGGGTGGGGGGTGATTATTCTTGGCAGGAGGACAGCGCTGATTTGAAGTGCCAGCTCCAGTTTGCCAAAGAGGAGGCAGCGCTGATGCGTAAGAAGATGGCCAAACTGGGCAGGGAGAAGGACGAACTGGAGCAGGAGCTCCAGAAGTACAAGTCCATCTATGGAGACGTGGACAGTCCCCTGCCCACTGGGGAAGCAGGGGGCCCACCCAGCACCAGGGAGGCTGAGCTGAAGCTTCGTTTGAAGCTGGTGGAGGAGGAAGCCAACATACTGGGCAGAAAAATAGTGGAACTGGAGGTGGAGAACAGGGGGATTAAAGCTGAGATGGAGGATATGAGGTGCCAGTATGAAAAAGAGTGTCTCAGCAGGGACCACATTTCAAGCATTCCTACCTCGCCCTACGGAGACTCTGTGGAGTCAGCCACAGAGCTACGCAGGCACCTGCAGTTTGTGGAAGAGGAAGCAGAGCTGCTGAGGAGGTCAATCTCTGAAATTGAGGATCACAACAAGCAGCTAACGAATGAGCTGAACAAATTCAAGTTCGAGCCAGGCCAGGAGCCAGGCTGGTTGGATGACGCAGCATCCAAGGGTGGTGGGACCTTGCAAGAGGAGCTGAAGTCGGCCAGGTCACAAATCAACGAGCTGAGTGGGAAAGTGATGAAGCTCCAGTATGAGAACAGGGTCCTGATGTCCAACGTCCAGCGTTACGATCTTGCCTCTCACCTGGGCCTGCGCACTTCCAGCCCCAGGGACAGCGACGCCGACAGTGATGCTGGGAAAAAAGAGAGTGATAGTGAAGATGGTCGTCCACCACAGCCAAAGAGAGAGGGGCCCATTGGGGGTGAGAGTGACTCTGAAGAAGTATATGAGAAGACCTCGGGTTTTGGGAGTGGGAAGCCATCAGAAGTCAGCGACCTGTGCTCCACCGAGCTCATGAGAGTGAAAGAGGACACTGAGTCATTAATTAACATCAAACGTGAGGCTGAGCGACTTGAAAGGACTGTGGAGCGCCTTATCACCGACACGGACAGCTTGATTTATGATGCAAAGGTGCACGTCACCAGCAGCCCATCCACCGAGCAGGATTTCAGGAGTGGTGAGGAAAGGGGAGAGGATAAGCATGAACCAGAGCTTCTGGACACTGTCAACTCCAGGATGAAAGCTTTCCGGAAGGAGCTTCAGACCTTCCTGGAAAAGGTTGATCACCTTGGAGAGGGCCTTAAGGAACAAATGGAAGACCTCTCCCCACTTCCCCATCTCACAGAGTCTTCCAGTTTCCTATCCACAATGACGTCCATGTCCCGAGACTCTCCCATTGGTAACCTGGGGAAGGAATTAATCACTGACTTCCAGGTAGGTCAGCCTCTTATTTGCCTTCTTTCTCTTTATCGTTTCTCTTTCTTTCTGGCAATTGCTACCCTAGAGCTAATTTTCCTCACAGCTGCTTTGTTATGATTTCAGACCCGCAGTGTATTAAGTGTGTAATGTTAAAAAAACACTTTATAGCTTTTTTTCCTTTTATTTATTTGCACAACTCCTTTGATTCAGAGGCGGTTCCTCGTGGCAAAAAGGCTAATCCATTGGTTTTAAAGAGATCTGTCTTCTTTTTGTGTGTAACAGCAGTGTTTCCCCATGAAAGAGGAGATTAATTAAAAAAAAAAATCAGATTAATGTAAATTAGAAGCCTTGCTAAGAAATGTGAGGAGGTCTTTATTATGCTCTCTTGTAAAAGGGTCAGGCATGTTCTCAAAAGCCTTGCCAAAAGAACCCAACCAAATGCAGTTTTCTAAGTGATGTGTTTTGAAAAGCCTGCTTACAGCTCACTCCCCTAACCGAGCAGCGAGTGAGAAGCTCTGTAGCCAGCGAAGGACTGCCTTGCCTAAAGCGTTGCCCATGGGCGCATGTCTAAACTGCCACAACTGCCACACTGGATATGGCTTTTCTGCACCGCACAAGTAAGGAAGGAAGAGCCTTGTGTCCCATATCCTTCATGACTTGTATGCTTGCTGTTGGTTTGACTCATGCATCCTCATTGCATGCGCCTCATAACCAGTGTTTGCATTCTTTTTTCCTCTCTTTCTCTTTTTTGCTTTTCAGATGTTTCAGCCCATCATTTTGCTCATCCTCATTTTGGTTTTGTTCTCTTCACTTTCTTATGCCACTGTATTTAAGTTGTTTTTTCTGTTCACGCTTTTCTTTGTCTTGTAGTTTTTCAGTCGTCTACCTTACCCATTTTTGTTTTCTTTATTCCCTCCTGTCCTTTTGTTTTTTTGTTATAAACCGCCCATGCATCTAACAGTCCAAACTGAGGGATCAGATGGAGTGGCAGCTCAAACAAGATCGTGGAGAGGAGCAAGAGATTCGCCACCAGCGAGCCACCACCGACCCACACCGCAGAGCTGATGGAGACATTAAACTCTACAGGCCAGGAGACAAGGGCTGTTTCAGTCTAGAGGTCAGCAAAGCAGCCCGTCTTACTCACTGCCTCCTGCTGCCTTAGCCAGGAGATGAGTAACAGAAGCCAGGGGTTGGGGGAGTAAATTAGACCAAACACAGCACCCCTGTGGTAAAACTTGTGGTTGATCTCATTTGCCCCATGCAGTTTCAGAGAAGCAAATTCCTCCTAACTTTGGAGCCATCACCATGCTCCCAGTAGCTTTGCCAAGGGAGAAAGTACAGCTCAGGGACCCATCACAACTGGGTAGAGAAATTAAAGATCTCCAGAAGAGGTTGTAATCCCTGATCTTTGACCATGCTTCCAGGTTTTACCTTGTTGGATATTTTAAATCTGGAAAGTCTACAGATAGAGATTGCTTTGCATTTTGCCTGTCCGTAGATGCTGGTGTGCATGGTGATTCTGAACACCGTGCAGGAATACAGCACCCTGCAACTTCCAAAAATGCTTATTTAAAGCATAGTTCTCCACTGTTTGGGTTGTTGAGTACTTTTCCATTTGTCAAAAACATCAATCAGTTTTTATTTGAATGTTCATTCATGCAGAGGCCGTATCTGCCTCAGTAAACATCTCCTTAGCTGCTTTATCATGAACGCAGATTGTCCGGACAATGCAATTGGTCATGAAAACAACAGTTTTGAATCTGTCTCCATAAAGGTGGGCTTGGAATAGAGAGTAACTTTTCTGCTGGCCACTGGGAAGCCAGTTCTTGAAACTGTGATGGTTAGAGTAGCTTCTAGTGAGGGATGAGTTTTAACATGCTTTTCATTCTTTAGACACATGAAGAAGACTTAAAAGATCTGAAACCCCTAACTCAGTTTGGGAAAAGGGGACTGCTGGCAAGGACAGCTGGGTTTGCAAATAAGCAATTGCAAGACCTAGAATGCAGGGGTAGGAAGATAAAAACTTCAGGGCAGCTGGTAGCCAAACACCATGATGATGTGAATATGAAAGGGAAAGTGGCCCTTCATCTTAACACAGGTAATTCCTTGCTGGCTTTGTTTGGTTTGGTTTAAAATATCCTGACAGCACAGATCTTTGGTAGGATTAGAAAAATAAATTTGTTCAGCAGTGTCTCTTCCAGCTTTTCGCTTGTTACAGTGATATAGACCTCAGGAAGGATACCTGATAAATCCAGGACACCATAAGCCTCTCACTGAAGGGTAAAGTAATTCTTCCTCAGCTGTGAAAAGGGCCAATGAGATAGAGAAATCTTATTGTTCAGCACAGATCCCTTTGCAGTCAGAAATCGATATTGCTCGACAGCTATGGTAGATAAAGTCAGAAAATTACTCCAGCAATATTTCAGTATTAAAGTATTTCTGTTTAAATTTTGTCATATTTATTGGTTCCCCCTTATCTTAGATCAGTGTTTTTATTATGTTAAGGCCTGTATATGTATGCCCTCTGTTAGGATTAAGGTTAGGGATTTGGCTAATTTTGGGACAATACCTTTTTTTTCCTCTCCTAGGATGGGATGAGGTATAAAATATACACAGCAAACTCTGCTTGAACAGAGGATGGACAGTTTCACACCATAGCCTGGCAGGGAACAAAACAGTAATTATAATCAAAAGTAGAGAATAACCAGCTTAGGACTAGATGTGCTCAAGATATGAGCAAGGCTGGGGCTCAAATATTCTAACTTGAGAAGATGTGGAAGACTAAGGTGCTTTTACAATCACAATCACTTAAGCAACAAAGAATATTACGGTGCTTTATGGTAAAACTTTTCAGTGGGTAGGCAGCCTGTGGAAATCTTAAAATCTGTAGTAGTCAAACCCAAGTGTAGAAGAAGATTTCTCAAAATAATTTTGGAAGGTATCATTTTTAATTTCATTATTCAATTTAATTTTATTATTCAATTTAAGTATTTTAATTTTTTTTAATTTTTTTTTAATTTCATACACTGCACTAGCAAAAACTGCTAACATTTTTTGTTCCAGATGAATGAGCAAGAAAGAATACCATTCAGATACCAAAGGTATCTTTTTATAACCACAGAAATTTCAAATGGAGACTCAAACCTTTTAACGCCCGTAGTGGCTATGGCTACACATGAGTCTATCTGTTTTGCCTTAAGAAGTGAATATATATGCACTGGCCTTTCATTCGCTGAGGAAAATGTTTTCTTTTTATTCAAGCAAGCCCATTTATCTAAATTTATTTTTTTCCAAGCTGAATTTTAAATTAAAATTTTCACGAGCAATGCTGAACAGCTTCCATTTAGCAATTTCTTCTGTTTTTAAAAATGAGCATCATGGGAGCCTAATTGTTTGATTAAATACAATAAATGCAGACAGACATGTGCTTGAAACTACCCTGTGGCCTAACTGTAAACATCTGCTGTTGTCTGGGCTTTGCACTGCAGTTGTGAGTGCAACAAAATCATTAGAATGTATTTGCGTGTTAAAGAGGTGGGTTAGAATCCCAGTCCAAGGGAAATCATATCTTGAAATTGCCTTAAGAGCAGAGCTTTGTTTTCTTGCTGAAACAAGCCATTCAGCTGCTGCTGTGGGAGACCCATTGGGGTGGATATTCGATCCATTATTCATGATTTTAGCAGAGCTCTGTTATGGGGAAATCATTCTTTACTATCCAAGGAAAAAGCAGATGAACTAGTAAGAATTGCCCTGACTAAAACAAACAGGAGAACTAAAAAAGGTAGCAAACATCTAACGGCAACAAATGGAAACCAATGGGAAAAAACAGTAAATTATTTTCCACCTGGTGATTTCTGCAATGGAATATCCATAAACAGAAGGTAGTTTCCTCAAGGAATCGCCTCCTGTTTATTCAGAAGCAAGAAGACATTCTGAAGAAGAAAAATTTCACTCTTTCAAATGACCAGATATGGCTTGTTACACTTGATACCGGATCCTTTAAATTGGAGAGGCATCTCCTAGTTCTCTTCCTTCAGAGGCCCTCAGTTCTGCCTTTTCCTGAGCAAGTGTATATCCAAGGCAAAAGAACATCGCATTTCAGATTTTGATTATTTTCATACATGGCTTTTAAAGGCTTACACATTTAGTTCTGTGTAGAAAAAGACCATAAAATCTCTGACACTCACAGGTTATGGAAGAAAAACCACTGAAAGGAATTCATGTAAAAGAAGCGAATTGTCACCAGAGATTTAAAATAAAAGCAGATAGGCTGGAGAAGGTGAGAGCATGTCTTAAACAATAAGTTTTCCACGAGGTCTAGTGATAAAATAGGAATAGCATACACTGAAGAATAATTTCTTCTAAGCCATTTTTAATATGTTTATCCATTTTCCTTACTTATCATGCCAATAAAAAATGTATAAATCTAAGTTAATTACTGGGTTAAGTGTGGATGAACCAGATACAGTGATGTGCAAGTTAGGTAAGTCAATTTACCATCTGCTTTGAATCAAAACTTCTGTATGGATCCATTTTGCATGTATGAGGAAAATTTTGATCTATATTTTGACTGTTCTATTTTTTAACTGGTGCTGTTTCTGTGAAATTTTCATAATTCCATGTGAGAGTTTTTCAGCTGGATGGTTTTTGCAGCAGCTCGCAGCCATGTGCTGAAAATTTGCACATCCATTTCTCTGGTTAAAGGTTTTGTTTTTCCAGAAAGGAAACAGTGTTTGGTTTACACCTTGTGACTTTTTTTTTTTTTTTCTGGTAAAAAAACCAACCAAAACAAGAACAACCAAGGCCCACATAGAAAGTTTTATGTCTTATGTCCACTATTCCTCCAATGGAAAGCTGTGGGAAGAAGAAAGATAAACTTGATGCTGTGATTATTCTTTCCCACCAAGATTAGGGGAAGCAAGAATAATTTACTTTGATGTATTGTATTCTTTCTTGCTATGTAAGATTCTGTAGAGGTTGACAATGTAATGGCTTAAAAGACCCTTTATGATGTAAATTTGGATATTTGAGTCCTCACTGAACTTGGTGAGACTTTTTGTACCATCCATACAATGAGATGGATTTTTAAAGATTTGAAGTGTTCTGTTTTTTCCCAAACTCAGAGACTTTTTATATAAGCACAGACAAATAACCACACAGCTGCCTAGTCTATGCTAGCAAATGGAATATATCTTGTCTATTTTTAAGGGGTAAGAAGAAGAGTGCATCTTCAGAAGCAGCCTCTGCAAATTCGGTTGGATGTGAATTGCATGTAAAAAGTATAACAAAAGGCATTGGAACTTTCTTTCTGACTGTTGCATGCAATGACCAGCTGTCAATTTGTAAAAAGTAGCAATTTTTATACTATGTCTTCAAATATAAGGTCCAAATATCAAAGCATTATAATGTAGCTTTAGAGGAGCAGCATAAAATATTCATCTTTTGACTTCCTTGGAATTCCACACAAATGCTGGAGAGCATCATTCTACCCTGCCTCCTCAGGCCTTATTTTGTTTGATCATTTTTGGGGCGGTTGGGGGGGAAGCTTAAGAGAAAATTTCCATGAAATTTCATGTTCACAGTTGTTGCATATAAATTGATTAAGTTTGGAGGCAAATTGAGGTTGCAATTAGCTATGGTAAAATGGAGAAAACAGACAAGTAAAACCCAGCCATACCTTGTGGTGGATGGCAATCTTGTAAAAACAGGTCATGGCAGAAATGTGGGATTGTGTGAGCTGCAAAGTAACCTGAAAAGCTGTCAACACTCTGAGATGGGGGGAAAGGGGGCCCGTACAGTGAGGGAGTGGCGGTGAAGTCCCCAGTGTGGATGACTTTTCTCTGTGCATCCTCTTGAGGTAAAGACATCAGCATGGATTAGCTTGTTCTGGAGTGATTACAGGTGAGATAAAAGGACTGAGCAGAAGGATTTGGCAGTGCCTGTCTGAGGGGACAGGAGTGGAAGCATATCTGGTAATGCAATAACTGGGATACATGGGAAACTGTTAGTCGGTGTTGAGCTGTGGATGACACGCAGCTGTTTCTGTGGTGCTGTTGTAGAGTAGCACTAGCTTGTAGTTCCCATGGTATTGTGTTTGTATGTCTGGTTGTAGTGAGTTTGTGTCTGTTCTGTGATGTCAGTACCTTGTGCAGTGGCTGTCGTATTCGGGATGTTGAATTCCTTAATGAGAACAAAGGAAACAAAGAACGGAATATAACAGATTATCAACTGTTGTGTCCGTTTTGTAGTAGTGTTGCTTTACAAAACAAAACCACAGTTGTGCCACAGACTACACCCTGCTGATTGTATGATGGAGGACTGATTTCCACATATAAACATCCAGACATCCATCAGTGCAGTATCACTTGAACTGCATACACAAATATTACATGATGCATTTATGAGTATGATTCATTCACAATATTAATAGATTGTTTAGCAGCAATCTATTAGGCACTTAAACAGCCTTACCTCCCATGATTTGAGTGGAGAGATCCCAATGCTTCTGGTAGAAATGACCAGAATATATAATGAAATTATATATTACTATAGACTGTGAAGAGTTCTCAAATTGCATTGAAAGGGAAAAGGTGTGCAGCTCTGCATTCATGCACTAGCTGCTTTTAAAATTAAATTTACTTTAGGACGTACAAAAATGTATTGCCTTAAAGAGGCAAAGCAGTTGTGACGTAATTTTGACTTAGTGTGCATGTAATACTGGATCGGCCTTTATGGTATATTTAATTTCTTTTCAGTAATTCCAACAGTTAGCACATAATCCTAGCACCCAAGTTTCCTGAAATTTGGCCTTGCATGGGCTACATATTTATAAAAAAGTTGAATGGGTTAATAATTTTGAATTCATAAAGGAAGGAACAGATTTTTTTTTAAATTATACATTAATGAACTGATACATTGGATTTTGTTTGCCATATTCTTAAGGAAGCCTGATCAGAATAAAATAATGCAGAAATTCCTGATGAAATTAATTTTTCCTTGATTGCATGAGAGAATGAAATTAATGATTTACAAATGATTGTGCAAAACTGATAAATCCCATCACAAGCAGCTCTTTTCAAACTACTTGTGAGACCAGATTTTGGCCTTATGCACTCCAAAATGTCTGCAGACACATTACAGAGACAGGTGAAATTGCTAAGGCAGATAATGTTCTCTTAGTCATTTTATATGTACCTTTCAGAGAGATGGAAGTGTCTTTTCCCCACGTACAAAACAGACATGCACAAGTCAATGAATGACTCAGTTAAAGAAGGATTTGATAGGGCCCAGAAAGTCTTTGTTAGGTCCACTTTTGGTTTTCAGCAGAGTATGGTCCTGCAGGTAGTTTTTGGGATACTTTCATTTGCCTTACCTCATATTTCCCTAGAGGAGGGGTGAGGAGTGTCTGTTCCAGGGAGAAACACATTTTGAATAACCAGAATGTTCCAACAAGGGCTGTGTGGCCTGAACAGCAGCAGCTGCTGGCTTTGCTGTGGGAAGTGGGAGGAGTGCCTGGGGAGGAGGTGGGGGCCGGGGCTGATGCCGGCAGGGAAATGGCAACACAGCCCATGAGAGCCGTCCCACGACCTTCGTTATGTCCTTGCAGCTGCTGAGGTTGGAGCATGCAAGACATGGGCCAGCTGAGAAATTGGGATTACAGTTTGAAGCCTGAAGCAATCCTGTCTTTTAGTACATTTTTGCTCTGGGAAGCAGGAGTTCAGTGCTGTAGTGTTTTCTGTGTCGCACACGTGAAGAGGATGGCATCCAGCCAAGCATCACTTTTGTACAGATAAATCAGTTTTAGCACCAATGTGAGACATGCAAAGCAAAGGGCACAGAAAGTTCTGATCAGAAATATAAGTGCCACAAGATTAATTACCGTAGTATAAATAATGAGATCTGACTCTGCCTTCTTGGGTCTTCATTTTTGAGTTAACTAACATTACTCTTGAAAGTTGATGGGATGCCAAACTTAATGAGAACATAAAATTGAAGGAATTAAGATTAAAACAGTATCGGACCTGAAAAGAGGGATACTTAATTATTTTGGTCAGATCTCAGGCCCACACAGCTTATCACTGTGGCATTTTTGTAGTCATTATTTTGAGTAGAACTCACAGAATGAAGTTGACTTGTGCAAAGAACTGTCTTGTATCTGAAGAAAGGGACCTTATGTATACTTAGTTGGTTTAATAAATGCTATCTCATTAACTGCCCTATCAAAACTGTTGCAGATGAATAAATAATTAGGTTCAATATGCATGCATTAGATTCATCTTGTGCAGACATGTTAAAATTTTACAGCTTTGATTATGCTGAAGAAATGCGCCACCAAATACGTAATCCTGCAAACAGGGGTCTCAGCTCTTCGAGTGTAAACCCAGAGCAGAGGCCTGAAGGGAATATCTAATATGTAACATCAACATCCCAGCTTTAGTTTCCAGAAGAAGCCACACAGGAAATTCCCACACAGATTTAGGACATTGTTATTTATTTGCACACTGTGCTTTGGTTTTAACTACTGATAACTGTGAGTTGTGCAGATGTCTGTCCCGTGGCTCTTTTCTTTTTTCCTTTTATTTACACCTCGGAGACACATTTTCTGCTAAACCTATCCCTTTGTCCTGCTGATCAGCTCAGGGATTCCCATGTTTTACCTGTACAGAATGTATCGATACAGGAGCTTCAGGCTCAGCTTGAGCAGGAGACAAGACTTCACCGAGAGGAGCAAGAAAAGTTTACAGAAAGGATAATCCAGGTAAATAAAAAATCCACCTGCTGGGATGCAGCATGATGTGTGACGTGAGCCTTGTTTGTCAGGACTGTGGGAACTTGTGTCCTGATGGCTGTGCCTGTTTGACCCCATCTGAGTAAATGAAGAATCTGAAATCTGGGGAAACCTAAACTCAAGCCTGTTGTGCCACTGTGAATCTGGCTTCTCTGCTTGGTGGTGAGAAATTTTGTCCTCCCCTCTGCAGGGGAAATCGTGGTAGAGACATGAAATACTGCAAGGAGAATTCTGTCACCCTTCAGCTCTCTGGGAAAGGGTGTGTTTGATCCCTGGGAGCTCTGTTTGGCTCCATACCCTATTCTGACTCCTAGCCAAAAGAAAATCCAGCACCTCTCTGAAGTCAGAGGAGCTGTCATGCACACATAGCTGAGAAACAAATCAGGATATTCATTCTTGTATTTCTCAGTACTCAGTGCTTCCAATCTTTGTATTAATAGCTGGTGAATAAATCGTATTTTTTTACATGAGCTCCCCCTGCTCTTTTGAAGGCTGGAACAGATTAGTCAATCGTTTTGTGATCTCTAGCTCCTAGAGCAAAAAAAATCTGTTGCTAATTTCTGCAGGCTGCTTGGCTGTTAACTGAAGTTTTCTTTTTAAATTTACTTCATAGACTAAATTCAGCATAATTGTTGCATACTGTAAAGAATTTTTCCTTGTTCCAACTAATCTCTTTATGCCCAGGTGGTATATCTCTGTTTTTTCATAACCAGCTTTAATTTTCTGTTGATCTCCACTGGAGCTTTCCACTGGAACTTTTGAAGGCAACGAGTAAATTGATTTCCTTCCTAGTTACTTCGGCTGTGAAAACTTTTTGGAAGCTATGCTGCCTCTTAAAGTTCTTTTCATAGATTTTCATTTCTTTTGTAATTGCAATCCATTGAAACAGCATAATACTCTATGAATCTACCTCCACTAGGGTCTTCTGCAAGAATTCATGACCACAGGGATTTGAAATATAACAGCTTGCCAAAACGAAGAAAAATGCACCAAAATCAAAGCTAGCTGTTCATGTTGAGAGCCAGCAGAAATAGAAGAATAAAAGCATCTTCTGGATTCTTCTTTTTTTTTTTTTTTTCCAGATTATGCCCATCCTGTGTATAATATTTCTTTTTTATCACCTTCCAGCATTTCTGGTGGAAATTACTCAGATTTTTTCTGTATTTAACCATAATTTCATTTGGTGGAAAAATCATCATCAACATCAAATTTACTTCTTTCTTCCTGTAAAAATGAAATTTAAAATTGGCTCTTCTTTTAGTATTTCACTTTTAGGAATGTTTAATGACTTCAAATTGATGTGTGCTAGCAGTGTACAATCTCCGTGACTGTTATTAGGAGTTGTGTGTAGGGTTTTTTGGGCTGTTATGGGTAATTTTTTCCAGACTACTTTTAAACTTCATTTTAAACACATTTAAGCTAGCTACTACTGTAAATAATTTTAATTTAATTGAGAACTTTTTAGGGCATAGCAACATAGATGCTAAAAATCTGCATTATGCTGGAGCACATCATTTAGATGGCAGCAAGTCCTTAGGAAACTATCTTGTGTGGACTGGTAGCCTGTTTCAGAAGCATCTGAATGTTGCCTTGAAAATTAAACATATATTTCTTAGGAGTATTTATTGCCAGGGAATCCTAGTCCCTGCAATATTCTTTATTCTTATGTGAACACTGTTTGTTGCAGGGCGTGTTCCAATGGTTTGGATTGCTGTGGTCATAAATGTACTGTGGCTTTCATAGATTTCATCTATGGAATTGGTCAGGAAAAGGGGAGGCTTTTGTTCTGCAGAATGGAAAATAGAAACTGGCACTACTAAACAGTGGCTCTGTACTCATTTTCCATCTGCATTTTCTCCATCTATGAAGAAGCCACAGCTTGGCTGAAGCGGAAACACTTTCTCATCCATGCACAATAAGAGCTATTGTACAACTAACTTGTACAAGTTCTGCTGGGTGCAAGTCATGCCATGGTTTGATTTTTATATTTTGAGGGAGAGGCCACATTTAAAGAATGATATTTCAGGTGGCTTTGCATAGAAACAGGTATAATTATATGTGTCCTCTAAAGAATGAGCTTTTCTTGGTGATTTTAGTACTAAGGCTGAGATATGTCAAATGCTGAGTTGCAATCTGTTCCTGTCTCTTCAGTTCTTGCTTGTGTCCCAGATATAGTCATGCCAGAATGAGAGACTGTTTACTGTGGTATCATTCAAGTATTATATGCCTTCAAGTACGAACTGCAAGAAGTAAGGGACCAGTAGTTGTGTCTGAGGTATTGGAGGTGTTTTCTTCAGAAGTGTTGTCCTTCTAGAGGCAGAGGGAGATGTGGCAACTGTGGACGGATTGAATCTGTGGCTGTGGAGTGAAGTTGCAAGGCAAAAATTCCAGGTTGTCTGAAGGGCAGCTGTGGTCCCACCTTGTACAAATGGCTGCGAATGCATTTAGTAGGTGTGATGTGTGCAGCAGTGTGGGCTGGTGGCTGTGCTGGGAACCTACTGCAGAGATACAATCAAGAGAGGGAGGAAAATATGAGTGGTGTAAAATGTTTAACCAGCTTCAGAGCTCTTGTGCATCTTTGAAGTAAATATCCACTTCCACAGCAGGTTACTTTCATATGGTTATCTAAGCAAAGCTTATCATCTGCTATCGTCTAATTTCCTCAGCAGTCATAACTGCTGAGGAACTTATTGAGCCAAACTCAACAGCTACTCAGTACTGATGAAAATTAGAGATTTCCGTTTGTCTCACCTAATGAAGTACAAGTCCTGGAGACTGCCCCAGGACACCACCCTGTTGACATGTTGCCTGTTATTCCATTAAAGCTGGAGGAGGAGCATTTGCAGACCCTGCGGAGAAAAGACTTGGAAGTGCAGAGCTTGACTTTGCAGAACAAACTGGAGGAGAAGACCTGGAGCCAGGAGAAAAATCTGCTGCAGCAGGAACTCAGGCATTTCAAGCAGGACACCTTTCTCCTGTATGTCAAACTGAAATGGCTGCTGAAACACTGGCGGCAAGGCAAGCGGATGGAGGAGGAAGGGGAGGACACATTAGAGGTAACTGTCCCACCTTGATAACCCAGATGAGTACTGGGATATCCCTTCTTTAAGTGTAGACTTGAAATATGATGTGGCACTAGCAGCTTTCAAATTGCACATGTGTTGAAAGGGGATTCAAATTAAACATGAAAGCTTAAGTTGACTTGTGCTGAAGTATATTCTGCATGATATGTTACAGATCACCCATGTTTAAATCTAAACCCTTAACTAGTACAAACAGCTGGTTCTGAAAAACTCTCTCATAGTAAATGAAAAATTAATTAGTTCTCAAAAATATGACTCTTGAGTAATTTTTTGAAAGAAAAGAAGGACATTAGCAAGGTGAGGGAGTCAAATCTGTTTAGATGGATTGAGTGCTGTTGTTTTTCTCATCCTGTGCACAGTGTGTTCCTTACAAAGCCTTCAGCAATACAGATGGAGGGAAGCTCTGTTTCTGTGTTGGCAGGAGAATTACACAGCTTCATGTGGGAACTTACAGTGAATCATCCTTATTTGTTCCCCTCTCCATACACACGTCTGTCGCCGTCAGCAGTAGTACACCAGTCGTCATCATGGTGCTTTTCTAAGTACAGGCTTAATCAAGATCAGGAATTTCAGAAGTGTATAACAACCTGAAATCCCCAAGCTGACACATCTCAGCAGGGGTGTGGTTGCCAGCCAACATGCACTGTGAAGGAAGTGTTGGGTTGCACACCCAGAACTACCATTTGCTTCTTAGCTAAAGAAAAAAAAGTCAAGTGTTTTCCCATTCTGGCATTTTATACTAAATTCTTGAGAACACTAGATTTTTTTTTTTTTCAGGTTCCTGCAATGCTGAAGCCATTTGGCAAGCAACAAAGTAATTTTTCTCAGTATTTCTGGTCCTTTTGTACCTAGTGTTTTTCAAGGTTTGCTGCATTTGGCAGTACAAGTAACCTTTCAGGTCTGGTCAGAATATGCTTAAGTTGAATACTCCAATGTTTTGTATTCTTAGATAAAGGGTGGATAAATATCTTTAGATTCATCTGCTGTGGTGATATGAGTCAGAAACAAGAGATGAGTAGCTATTTAGAAATAATTTGCTTCTACTTTACTTCAGCAGTGTTAATTTGCTTCTGTGTAAACTAGCTCATATTCTAATACCAAAAAGCTTTCATTTCTTGACTGGATTTTTTGACTGGTTAATTTATTACCAGCCCAGCTCTAGTCATTATCGGAGTCATGTTTTGCTCACACTTTTCAGAAAATAAAGTGATAGATTTGGATACTCCCTAATCTCCATTACTTCATCACACAATACACCAGTGTCTTGTATGGTTCTTGATGAATGTGTGATGGATTATATCCATTATGTGACATTATACCCATCTCAGCTGCATAAATCCCTTGTTGCAGGCCTGCATAGTTTTGTGTTCACTTACGCATTTTGTGATGTATCACTCAAAAATCAGTTCTGAACCTTAAGTTGAAGTCAATATATGCCACCACAGAGATGCAGTCCTTTCCCTCAGTTCTTCAGCAGATTTCCAGCCCCAGAGGTAAATACCAAAAGCTGTGGTATCTCCTGTGTTCCCTCTTGCATTCCAGATCGAGCACCCTGAGGCCCTCCCAGACTTTGGCATTCAGTCTGAGCAGAAGGCAAATGATGCAGAGCGAGAGGAGGAGGAAGAGGATGTTGTGTTTGCACTGACAGATTTCTCCCAGCGTCCCACCACGGAGAGCACTGATCATGGGCCACAGCTGCAGACTGCAGAATTACTGCAGCAGCAGAAGCAGGTACTACACCATTTATATATCTTGCCCTGGGAATGGAAAATGTAGATTTTCTGAGAGAGTTCTGTGCTGCTGTGTTAAATCACCTAGAATCATATTGTGTAAATATTTCTAGCTACACAACAATTACAGTGGAATTTCATCCATTATATTTATATTTAAATTTAATCATGAGCCACGTGTTTACTGTTCTTCTGTTGACAGATGCTATCAGTGAAAAATCCTATTTCCTCTTGTGGCTGTTTGCCCAGAAACATCTATCAGTATGTGATGGTTTGCAGAATTTACATGCTCCTCTTGTCTGAGCACATCTATTGTACTCTACTGTCAAGCTTTTAGCAAGAACATGTGATTTTATTTCCTTTAAATAATATAAGAAACTAGCACATGTATTTAATGTTTCCCTTAGAGATGATGGGAAAATAGTGTAAAAGTTCCTTCCTATCACTGGGCTTGTTTTAAAAAGCCCAATATCAAATCATGCTAACTTTTCCCTGGCATCTCCTGTACCCTGACTGTGTGTCAGAGCACTGCCATATATCCTAGCTTTTTCATTTGTACATTTAATATACAAACTATCCTGACAATACAAACAGAAAACAGTCAAAGAAGACAGATTTCTCATATTTTTTAAATGAAAACCGTTCATGTGAGACCATCCTGTTCCATGGATTTATTTGCAATCATAAATGGAATGGAGCAAGAATTCCATGTGAAAAACAAATTCAGGGGAAAAAAAGTCTTCAGTCTTCATGCCTGATGTCCCTTCTCTATCCAGGCCTTTGACTTGGGAGCCTGCTCCACAGTGACAGCTCTCAGGCAAATATGTACTCCCTATGATCACAATACTTTGCTGGAGTCACTGCAGGGCTTGGGGATTGCCTCTCTTTGCATCTGAGTTCTTCACCTTGAATTCCCCAGACTTTCATGATTATGGACAGCCTGTTTGCTAACTGCCTATGTGCTGCAGCAGGCACCAGCAAGTCTCTATCCTATAAAAAGATATTCTCTAGCTATTGTTTTCTGCAAAATATGCTACCAAATTAGTATTCACTTGATTAGTTTGGCATTTGGAAACGTTCTGCCTTGCTGGTCACCCAGACCCATCATTGTCTTCCTCTCAGCAAGCTCTTGTCTGGTAAAAGGTTGTAGAAGGCTATGCAAGAGATGCTCTTGAACACATCTGTTCACATGTTTGACTGAATTCCATCAGTAGACTGATTTAGTCTGGAATTAGTAAAATAAGTATCTACCAAACTCCTGTTTCTCTACAAACTCTGTCATGTACTAACTTTCCATATAGAGCTCTTAAAATAACCAAGAACATTCAAATAAATTATGTATGTACTCCTTGAAACAATCATTGCTTAGGCATTAATCTCAATTAAGATGGCATTAATCTCAATTAAGATGGCAGAAATGGGCAATAAATTGGTTATAATTCATTTTTACATACATTACATACATTAGCAGTTCCAACTAATCTTGCTTAAAGAATTGATCTGTAGGAACTGACCACATCTTGGTACTCCCCATGATGATAAATAGTGCATGATATCCAAATGAACTGGTCAAGATAAAACAGATTCCTTGCTTCCCAACCAGGAAAAAGTGTTAATTTGACAGTGCAAGAACTAATGAGCTTGGTAAATATTTCTCATTGTAGGCACTATTATTTGTTTTACTTCACACACTAGGGCATCTTCTCACAAACACTGCTGTGCTGAAAAACACACTGAGTTTTGAGGAGTTTTCATCAGATTCCTTAAGCTCACAACAGGAAAAAACACTGTTTATACAGGGAATTTGGATTGAGTGGTGCAGCTGGAAGTTCCCAAGGTTTGCACCTGCCCAGGAAAACCCAAAGTTGCTGGATCTCCCTAACAAGCTTCGAGATGAAATGCATCAGCACTTACTTCACATCAGGAAAGAAACTTTTAGTTAGTCTAGGAGTGGCTGAGATAACTAGGTCAGAAAAAAGAAAGGGCTAATGGTAACCTGAGGTTACCCATATTTATTTTTAACATTCAATGTTAATATTTAATGGCTTGTATTTTCAGACTGCACTCTTGCTGCTGACTTTCCTACCCTGCCTGAAAAGTGGAATTGTTTTGAGAAAAATTATAAACCCAGAAGCCTTAATTTCAACATGCAACATTTAATTTTATATTGCTATGATTTGAGATACTCAGCTGGCTGGAAAGTTCACCAGTCTGGCTTGTCTGGGATTTTTATTTGGACAGTGTGTGGAGGGATATAGGCAAGGCAGAGTGGAAAGGGGAGAAAGGAGGCAAGCTGATAAGAGGCAGAGTAGATAAGGAGTCTGACAGAGGTCAGTTATCTTTCCCTGCATGGGATTGTCCCTTGGCTGGTAGCTGGGGGACACAGCAGAAAGTATCAGGCAATGTTAAGAGTCAGGCTGGAAGTTTGATCTTGTTTAGGAAATAATCAAGTAGGTTGGACTGGTGACACAGCAGAGGAGGGTTTACTATAAGTCAGTGTTTCTGTGTGTATGGTAAGAGATCAGGAAGAGCAGCCTGTGGATAAAGGAAGAGCTTTGTTTCAGTTGACTATGAGGGGTGACATGGCTGTTAGATGGTGTAAAATAAGGGAATAAGGAAAAAAGAGTTTACACATCTGTGGTACAGTGGAAAAAGCATTAAAAGCCAGTACAGTAGTGTTGTTGCTGGGAGGAGTGTCAAAAAATCCCCAATTAGATCTCTTTTCTCTCGTACAATGTTTGTTTTCAAGGCTTAGCTAAGAGAAAAGCCCAAAGGAATAGTCATTAAGCCCTGAATATACTAAAATGGGTTGCACCAGCTTTTCTTTTGCCTAGATCTGTGATTAGACAGAAAAAATACATGGTTCTCATTTCCTGTTTAGGCTCCTGACCTTGTGTTTTTAATTGACTGCTCTACTAAACTGCTTGTAATATCAGGCAGTGGCTAAAGTCTTCAGTGAAGATTTTAAGTGAAATTCTCAGAGAAAAAAGAATTGTGATTGAAAGCAGAACCAAACTGCAAGGAACTACTCTTGTCCAAAACTTTTCTAGAGCTAGATGCTCCTGTTTCTGTGGTTGACTCAAGAAATGCTCTGATGTCCTGGAATTTATTTGGAGTTTGCTACATAAAGGTTTTGTTTGTTGTCAGCTGTTTTTTTCTATAAATCCAGAGCTGTGGATCCAAGTCTTCAAACTTTTGTAAATCCTTCGTAATTATCTTGTCTTAGATCAATTGTGAATCAGTGAGATTCCTCTAAGCTTTAAATTTTAGAAACAGCTAAGGTGCTTCTCCTTGCATGGAAGACTGTCCAGAGAATCACACCCATGCCAGATTTCTGCTGTGCAACATGCCTGAAAGGAAGAAGAAGGCTATAACAATACTTTTTGTGTATTTACAGGACTTAGTCTTATGAGTAAGCTGTTCGGCACTTTTGCCAACAAAATCTAAAGCATGGCTATATATGTAATCAATGTATTTCAGAGCACATTCTTTCAAAACTACTTTCTCTGTTCTTCAAAATCACTCCAGTTTGGCAAAACAGAAAAAAGTAATTTCACAGACTTCTCCAACTTCAATAGGTTCAAAGTCACGCAGAAGAAACTTCTCCCCAGGCGTACAAAGTACGTAACCAAAATTGGATTTATATTGGCAAGGTAATTAAAATCCCAGCAAGCCAGGGGGCACCTGGGGTACTTGTCTCATAACAGTGACATTGATGTAATGCCTCCAGAAATAAGAAATGCCCTCATCCCACTAGGCTACAAACCTGCAATGAGGCTTTTTTGTCTCCTTTATGTACTAGTCCACATCTTCTTTCTTTGCAAACCGAATTTTATAGCACTCTAAAATTATCAAATGTATGCACAGGAATGAGAGATGTAACTTGCTTTACTGTCATTTGGTTTTATTTTTCTTCTGCCTCATTTCTCTTGTGGAGCCTTTTGACTGCTTTGTCAGAGAAAGGTTTGTACAGCACACCAGAAAACACAGAACGTGGCTCTTGAATGAAAGCACTTCACAGACATTTGGAGTCAGGGTTTTCAAAGAGGATGAGACCAGATTTTGATGCCTTCAATACCCAGCAGCTTCTGTTGTGACATTAAGGGCAAAACTTCAAAGGATTTTTTATTCTGATTATTACACAAGGGGCTTGAAGTGTTTGGAGAATTTAGCCTTAATTAGGTAGTAGAATGAACATGCATGGTGGAAACATAAAATCTCATTGCATATTGAATAGTAGATGATCTTATATGCATGATGGAGACTGCTGCTGGATAGCAGGAAACTGCTAATTGGCATTAAATGTTAATGGAATTAATTCTGCTTCTGTGGGTGTGTTTCTTGCAAAACCCCATCTTGTACACCAGCACTTTTCATTAGCCCAAACACATAGGTCAGTCACTGAGCACCTGCAGTCATTTCTGTACATCTAGCATATTTTTGCTGATGCATCAAATGGCTTGGAAAAAGTAGACCACATTTGTTTTTTGTTTAAGAAAAAAGACACCTTGGCATGTATGATTAGTGATTACAGAAATGGGTGAAGTGGGTTCAGTGATGCCAAAAATCTGATGAGCATATGAAGTCAGCTTAGTTGTCTGCATAAAATTTTATAAGTATTGCCATTGAAAAAAGCACATGACCATTATTTAGATTTTTGTGTACATCTGTTTATTTGACTTGTCTTCAAAGACGCCCCCATGTAGTTTCTTCATGAAATACCAAATAAGAGGGAAGGCAGGAAGCCTTCACTTGGGAAAACAAATAAAAAATAAATTAAATTCGACTATCATGCAAGGATGGGGACAACTGATTTGAGTTAGGCCTTCCCAATGGAGTTGATACATTCCTGAGAACCAGGTAATTAAATGCTGAATTGTTTGAGTAAGCTTTCCCATTTTTCTGCCCCTTGCTGTGTCTGCTAGTCAAGTATAATTTCCATAAAAGTATTTTCTAGTCAGGATAACTTGTCAGATGAAATCTCTGGTTACTCCCTGGTGTTTGAAAGGCTCATTGGGAATATTTGATTTAAATTTTGGACAAATAAATCATGTATTTCTGTTTTCTCATTCAGTGACTGTGAAAAAAAAAATAGTGGGAGACCTTTTCTTTTACTCATCCGGAAGGAATATTTAGAAAATATTTTTTGATATTTAACATAAAAATGACAGGTTTTGCAAGTGCCCAGAGAATGTGCAGAAGGTAAATGCCAAAACTAAGGAAAAAGAAATAAGATTTGAGTCAGAATACGTGATGTCAGCTCTGGGCTAAACTTAGCTCCACTCTTGGCTTCTGGCTACAAGAGCTCTGACAACATTTTCAGTATGGCCATGACACTCTCAACAAGACATGAATGAGGTTTTGCTCTTTGATCCCCTCTGTGAGAGGGAAAGTGGCCTCCCTGGCCTTCATGCCTTTGGTACCAAGGAGGGTGCTGCTGGAAAGTTAACCTGAGTGCAACTGCCTGGTGTGGAGCAGGATTATGGAGTACAGACTACTGAAATGCCTTAGCAGAGATACTCAGCTCAAAGCCTCACTGCATTTCCCAAAACAATTTTATTGGATAATACAAAAGCATTGAAAAGTTATCCCCTTTCTTTTTTTGTATTTTACAGATATTTGGGATTTGATACTAAGCAATGACTGTCTGTGTGAGACAGACATGTTACTATGTGACAAACCTCAGGAATTATACTCTTCTAGGTTTGGTTTACAGGTTAAAAAAAAAAAAAATTAGAAGTTATTAGTGATTAATGATGTCCTCAGTCCAGAAAGATGCTTAGTGCTTTTTCAGGGTGAAGTAAGTATCTTTGGCTTTCAGGAAGCATCAGCACTAGGTCTAAATGAGAAGCAGAATCATAGAATCATTTAGGTTGGAAAAGACCTTTAAGATCATCGAGTCAACCATAAACCTAACACTGCCAATTCCACCACTAAACCACATCCCAAAGAGTCACATCCACATATCTTTTAAATACCTCCAGGGATGGTGACTCAACCACTTCCAGAGCAGCCTGTAGACAGAGAAGACATTGCTATTCTTAGTTTCCTCATGCAAAAGTTAGCCCAGGCACTTTCTCTTCCATGCAGTGGACACACAGCCATTTTTCATCCTAAAAAAAATGAAACTGGGGATTAAAGCTGGCATCGACTGACAGCACTTTGTCATCTGCTTTGTTGTGTCAGGCAAGTGAAAACCGGAAGCTGCTGAACGCCCTGAAGGGTTTGCTGGATGATT
This sequence comes from Sinosuthora webbiana, assembly GCA_013397395.1. Taxonomy (NCBI): domain Eukaryota; kingdom Metazoa; phylum Chordata; class Aves; order Passeriformes; family Sylviidae; genus Sinosuthora; species Sinosuthora webbiana. The sequence continues at coordinate 1,788,003 of VXBN01011205.1, forward strand.
TCCGCTCGGAGCTGCGGGACGAGGAGCGGGAGCGCCAGGGCCTCCAGCAGCAGTATGCCCTGCACAAGGCAGCCTGGGAGGTGGAAATGACTCAGCTGAAGTGTCGCCTCGAACAGGTAACCTAAGTCCTGCACCTGTAAAGAACAGCTGAGGTGCTTAATGGAACAAGAAATTTATGACAAACTGAAAAGGGAGTTTATCCATGCATTTTATCCTCGTGTCCGAAGCCCTCACCTGAAATGTGATCAAAGCTCTACCTCTTGAGTTGCCTCCTGGGATTTCCATTTGTCCCAGTACAAGGGCCCATGCAGTGGTGTAGGTGAGAACAAAGGAACAGGACCTCTTGCTGTATTTTCTCAGCAGATTTGGGCAGTAATGTCTCAGTTGTGGTAATGAGACATGTGGGTGTCTGTATTTATTGGAGAGAAAAATGTCCTGAGGTTGGCATGCTCACAGATAGTTCATCACTGTGCCTTGGTATGTAACAACTGCAGTATTTGAGTTTTAGGAGGGAAAAGAGTGATTCAACAACACTGAAGAGATACTTCAATGTATTAATATTAAACCAACCATTGAAAGCTACTGGTTAGTAATGGATGGCACCTCAGTGAAGAGAGAGCTCTCGTTACCTGCTGTGGGATACTGTTAGAAGTATTTGTATAAAACCTGGTGCCAGGTGCTTCAGTGTCATGTATGGCAGTTCACAGAAATGTACTGTTTCTGAAGCACCATGAAAACAAATCAGAAAAAAACCCACAAGAATTTATTTCCAAAGCTGATGGCATAAAAGCTCTGATTTTACACATTGAATAGGGAAGGGGTGGGAGAATTAGTACATTTGGATCTTGAGAAAAATCGTAGAGCTTCTCTTCAGAAGGAAAATATAATAAAAATATTCACTGTTGGGAGGGTGGTACATTTAGAAGGACTTACTAAATTTTAGAGGTTCACTGTGGCACACAGAGCTGAGATGTGAGCACTGCTTTTCCTGCCCAGGTAGTGTGGGCTGCTCTCCCAGAATGAAGGAGGCAGCTTTCATTTTTAGCAGAATCTTCTCCCAAAAGATTCAAATTCTTAGTTCCACTGCTTCTTAGCCCACAAGCATTTCTGAACAATGTATCACTTGAAAAAGGAAACAAAATCAGTTCCTGTTTTGGCTCCTTCTAAAATGTGTTGGTGACAGATTTACTTTAAGCTCGTGATGGCAACAAAGACCAAAACTTGGAGAAAAGTCTGACCACAGAACTGCCAGGCTTTCCTGCTTTCCCTTTGCATGGGCAATAAACTTCCAGGCTGCCACTTTGGCTGGTGTTTGGCACAGGATGGTGCTGGCACTCCTGCTCAGGGGTTTCCACCCTTCCTTCTGGGGCTTTTACCAGGCTCTTTACTACCTCCACTGCTCCACTGGAAATAATGAATAACATTTGGTAATTACTGGGCAATTTGTGTCACTTTTTACATTTTTTCAGGCAAATGAACAGAAATAACCTGGCCAGTTTAAAAGACATGAAACTCTCTTCCTTATCCAATTCCATGCAACATTTCTATTACAGTAAAAACAGGTCCTGAATGCAGTAGGAAAAAAAGATAGCACAGCTTTAAACAAATACTAGCCAAGTCTGTCAGGTTCATGTGTGTAGAAGGATCTCTCATGATGCCATTTTGTTGTGTTGATGGGTGGTGGTGAACTTACCTCCCACCACATATTTCATATGGAGCTGGCAACATCTTGACAGGCCCACAGAGGATCAAGGTCTTTCTGGTCTCCACTGTCATCCTCCCTGCTGCTGTTTTCCACCTTTTTTGTGAAGCAGCAGGTCAATTGACAAAAGCATTTTCCTCGACAGAGTCAACTCCTAATTAATAGTCACTGGGAATGGTTTTGCATTTTGATGCTTCAACTCTGTATAGGAAAGAAAGAAAAAAAGGAAAGAAAACTCTTCTGATATAAAACCACTGCGTATCAGAGGTGACAACATACTGTCATCTTCTGCTTTGGAGTTTTAGCACTGCAAAGATGATTAAAAATAAATTCTTGTCTCTCAGAACTGCATATACATCTTATTTGGCAAAAGGATCCACAGGGATTGTTTTTAAAATAAGAAATAATGAGATTTCTCCCAAATATGGAATAGTGATAATGCTGAGACAATAAAGAGTCACCATAATTTTCAGCCTCCAGCTCAGCAAGTGAAAAATCCCAGTATTCTGGAACCTGTAAACTGAGAACAGTTTGGAAGAAACAGGGAGTTAGTGTTAGGGGCCAAACCCTACATATGCTTTGAGAACTTGCATTAAGGACATGGGACCTATTAAGGATATGGGAGTCCCTCACTAGGACTCTGACCAATAGTCCAGCTTCAGAACTGGACTCAGAAAATGTGGTAGAAGATGCTGTTGTTTTTAAGACTTCCCTGTCACTGCAAGTGGCTGTACCAGGATGTTCTCTGCAGCTCAGTACAATTTAAGTAACTCAAGCAATAATCTCTCAGTCAATTGTTTTGGGAGGTTGTTCCAGAGACTAGTAAGAATCACTCTTGAATCTGAAATTTCTTTGCTCAGAAAGTTTGGGCTTATTTTCCACACAGGGCAAGGTGAAGGTGTTGTCCTTCTCTCTTGCTAGAGGAATATGCTTCCCAGCAGACCTGCTGCCTCTCATTTTTGAGGACAATGTTAACTCCAGAGGTGGAAATGAGTTTTCACTGCTTTTCATTCCATTTCACATGCAGAGTTAGGGGATGGAGATGTATCCCAATCTGAGTCACACGCACATCTACTGAGCTGTTAACAGAAAGTCAGATTCCAGGGATAAATTCTTCACTTGCTTGAACTTACACAAAAATATTGAGCACTTTTCCCCTCTTACAACAGTCCAGCACTGGCCCAGCTTAACCAGAGAGGTTGTGCAATCTCTGCACTTGGAAGTTTTTTGGGATCCATCTAAACAAAGTCCTGTACAACCCATTCTGACCTCAGAATGTACCAGGCTGGAAACAGAAGGTTCAAATAGAGACTTCCTGACATCCCATGGAACCTATGTTTTCCTATGAATCTATTAACTTGGGCCAGCTCTTCTGATCTGTTTAAGCTGACCCCAATCATGAAATTGAAGAAAGGAGGGAGGGTGGCATCAGATAACTGCCCATGAAATCAGTTAAGACTCCAGAACCTCAGAGTTCTGGAGGGAATGGGGGGAACGATCTTGGTGCAGCTGCTGCTGCTGCTAACACCTTCTCTTGTTGGAAGGCAGGAGAGTCATACAATAACACGACTGCTGAGAATTGTTGTGGGATAAGTCTCTTCAGAAGATGAATTCACTCACCTTAGGTTTCAGGTACACTGAGTGAGACCACAAAAGCACAGCAGTAGCTGAGGACATTGTCCTGGAAATTGCCTCAGAGATAATGATGAGGTTGGAGTTTATCTCCATGTTTCCTTCATTACTGGTACCTATATTCCCATCAGAAAGATCATAAGTGGTGCCTTAAGAGCATGAACTTGTAGAGCTTGAGAAGTTATTCCCTTGATTTTAAAACTTTTTCCAGACTGAACATATTTGATCCTTTATTGCGATCCTAAGATGTAAGAATTGCTATTATTCTGCCATTACCTTTGAGAAGTTAGGTCTTTAATCCATTGTCAGACACAGGTTTTTATTGCAGATGTTAACATCCTAGTAACATTTGACTTTATTGCCAGCTGGAAGGGAAAAGTGAGAACACGTCCGGAGAAACAGGTCTCGGTTTGGATGCAAAGGGAGCTTTCAAAAGGGAAAGAGAAGAGCACAAAAAGCTTCTGGCTGACAGTCACAGTGTGGTGATGGACCTCCGCTGGCAAATCCAGCACAGTGAGAAGAACTGGAACCGGGAAAAGGTGGAGCTCTTGGACAGGCTTGATAGAGACCGGCGAGAATGGGACCGTCAGAAGAAGGAGCTGCTCAGGCGGATAGAGCAGGTAAGGAGCCGTCAGGTAAGGAGTCATCTTGGGTGAGCAGTGCCTGTCTGAAAAAATGAGGCCATTGTTTCATTACTACACTCAGGCCAAGCTCAAGGGACAGCATTTAGAAGCATCACAGGAATGATTTTGCTTCCTCGGCTACATCAATGTTTCTTGTGTTACGAAACAGTTTATATACACAAGGGAGTAAAAGGAAAATGCTCATAATCCCTATAAAAGACCACTTATGAGAAATCAGCTCTAGGTTAGAGGTCATTTCCCCATTTCAATTACTGTGGACAAGCATGGTCACATTCTGTTTGAAAGCTTTAGTGCATCTCTGTGTAAAAACACTCAACCCACAGAGTTATTCAAGGTTTGGTTGCCGAAAGAGAATGTTCATCTATGAATTGGCCACCAAGTATGCAGCTGCTGCAACTATTCAGTCTCAACTGAATTCTTTTTCTTTGGCAAAGGAACACAGGGGTTAACATGAGGAGCTCTGACTGATAACAAACACAGCTATCAGTACTAAATATTCAGAAGAATATTGGTCATGTGAATATTGTGCAAACCTCTGTTATCACTTGCAAATTTGGGAAATGCATACCTACGCCCTTGTTTTCATGCCTATCTGTACTTTCATCTGCTCAGTATTAGAGATAAATAATATCTAATGAATTTATTATCAGGTTGAAAGCTGCACAAAAAACGAAGTTTTATGAGAGAGAGTTAAAACTGTTTTTGACTGAAAATTTTTCAGCTCTGAGTCATGCATTCTAGGAAAAGCAAGAGAAACAACTGAAATTGTGGGTCCTCAACTAATTGAATGTTTTCTGTCCTTAGGACATCAGAAATGGAACCACACCAGACTTGTGCGTGCTCTTTAGAAAGCATTATACTTGAGCAAAGCACAGAATGGCCTGACAGGTTTAAATCAATGAAAGCCCACTGTAACTTCACGACCAATTTCTGAAAAGGATACATTGTCCCTGTCTCCTGTTCCCATGTCATGACTGTAACAAGAAGTTAAAGAAAAGACACCAGGCTGGAAATATTGAGTATAAGACTAAACCTTGGTTTGAGCTATGGCTGTTGAACCCACAGAGAAACACTTAGGAAAATCCCATGCTCATGTGGGTATTTCTAAAATTAATGCTTAAAGTGTAGTCTGAGTGGGCAGTGCCAAACATGAAGGTTTTATAGACCAAAAAAGGTGATTTTTGAGCTTCTAAATTTCAAAATACCAACAAACTATATTCTGGATTTTTTAATCTCCTATATGTCTGAGGGGTTTTGTGTGTACTTCATGCAGCTTTTTGAGCTAGCCCTTATAATGCAACACAGTAGTGCATCTCCTAAGATAAAACTATCAGAGCCTGTGAGCCTTATAGCAAAGCTCCTCATGCAGAGCTCCTGCTTTGCAGAGTTCAATGGCAGAAGGTGCTTAGTTAGTTCTCCATAGCTTGACTGGGCTGGTTTCTAACTCTTGGGTTGTAGTGGCCAAACTACCTCCTATGGATCCTTCATGCACGGTGGGAATTAAATAACGCTCAGTAAATTTTCCAATGTACTAAGGACGTAGACAGAAACTTTTCTTTCAAGAGTCACTGGTACCTCTTTGGATGTTTGTTTTCCTGTCCTTACAAATTGTGGGGTTTTAGGTATATTCTCAATAGCTTGGGGGACTTCCCTGAGAATGGGGCACACTGAAGGAAGCCATGGACAAATTCCTGTTAATGTTACTCAGCTTTTAATTCTCTTAAAACCTGACATAACCTCTCAGTGTCATCTTGGGAGAGCCTACAAAATAGCTCTTAGCTAGTGCTGGAACTGATTCCTTTTGTTGTTTCTGAAACCTCTGGGCTTTAACTATATATTTACTGTGCCAACAGAGTTGTACACAGAATCGACAATGAATAGGAGACATAAAAAATATTATATCAAGCTAATTTCAGAGGACTAGATGACCAGAAATAGCATTTGAAATCTTGGCTGCCTGCCTACAAAACTTCATAACTCCATCTTTGCTTATAATCAAACATTTCCCTGTGTGACAGGAAGCTTCCAAATATTTGCAAGCTTTTAGTTGAATATCCTCTCAGATTGCAGTCATGCCCTGCTTTATATGGAAACAATTAGTATATCTCTGAAGTCCTACTCCCCAGGGTTTTGGTGTGTGTATTCCATGTATGGCAATACACAGAGGATGAGGAGACTACACCACTGTGTATGTTGGAAACAAAGTCTAAGAGATAGCAGAAGCGTGTGTGCCAAATTTCATTCTAATGCTTTATGCCAGTCTGCTTTCACACAGCTCCTGAATAATACATGTATGATAAGGGGGAAGTCACACCAATGTATAAAATATATAAAATACTTTACTCTGGATGGTGATGGGAATACTGCTCACATAGAAAAAACATGATGACCTACTTTCTTCAGAGCTCACAGTTGTTGTTTTTTCTTTTTAAGTACTCTGTCACTTCGTTTTCCCTTAGAGAATCTCCCTCCCCTGTGCTCCTGAAGCTAATTGTGCACACAGAACACTGACAAATATTTAAATCCACAAGATCACTGGTATGAAAAGTTGTGTATTTAAAGGTATAAACACATGGGGACTCAAAATTATTAGTCATTCTTGAAAAGTTAGGGCAGTATTTGTCACTTTAATTCTCCTGTCAGCTCTCTGAGGTTCAGAGAGTAAGGCAGTATCGGTACTGTTCTCTCATAAAGGTTTCCAGAACCTTGTCCTTATAGGATCCCTAAAACTCTGAAGGGCTTGCAATTGGAGTTTTTCTTTATAAAGAAAGCATGTAATTACTATTTGTCCTTCCTTTGAATCTTCCCCATATGCTCAGGAACAGCCTCCAGGATCCCCTTATAGATACCTTCCAGCCCCTACCTTTATAGGACACCTCCTTTTAATAAAACTATTTTAGATTTTGTAGATCATGAGCAGACACTGAAGATGCATTTCCCTTTTTGTAGACGTGAATCGAGGAAAAAAATCTCACTGTTTTCAGCTCAAGTGTAAATTTAATCGTTTGGGACCTAAAATGGTTTGGTCTAAATTAAGCAATACAATGTCTGTTTATTTTTCCAAACACAAGCAGCAAGATGAATATGTTTTGTAGGTTCTCAGTTTCCAGGGCCCTAGTGAATGACTTGCATTTTCAGTTTATTGTCACTAATCTTAACAGGCTGCTCTAGCAAAACATCAGAGTTCTTATCAGATTCCTGCAGTCATTTATCATGTTTGAAATTATCACTTACTTCATCCATCCTGCTGTATTTACAGTTAAAAGAGAAGCTGATCACATAATCTAATTTAAATATTGACAATTTCACTAACAGTTCACCTTCTCTTCACTAGTTTTAGAAATGTGTAGAGTTAATGCCTTTGATGCCCCTTCTATAAATACACATTTTCTTTGAACATGTTCTGCATGCCTAATTCAACCCTTTGACAATGCTGTTCTGTACAAATACTCAACTTTCCAGCCATGCATTCAGATTAGGCCACTTATAAAACAAAGCTTTTGTTTTTTGTTAAGCATAATTTTCCATCTCTGGAAAAAAGTGATATACATAAAAAAGCAATCTTTGTGTTGCTGACCAGAAGAAAAATGAGTTTGTTTTGAGGAGAAGGCAATTTGCTTACCCTTCCATCAGCTTCTACTTGTACTGCTATCAAGATTGCTTTCAAATAACAGTCCGTGTTGATTTGTTTCTTTAAAAAACAGATTACAGACAGATGCATTATTTTGTATATATGCATATACTCGGTGTGTATATATGTATACGTATACATGTAAATAAGCAAAACTCTACATATACACATTTAGTCACTCAAAATCCCATGAGTACAAGCATCAAAGTTCTAGAGAAGTCTCCCTTTGTGGAGCAACCTGTAGAGCAATGCCAGTGTGCCTTGGAGGTGCACCCCTGGGGCAGGGCTGTAACCCCCAGGGCATGGGTGCCTTGCTCCTGGGGAAGGATGAGTTCTGCCAAATGCCATTCCCTGCAGAAAGTAATTGCTGTTCCTTTTAATCTGCCTTGTCTCCAGCTCCAGAAAGAAGCGAGCCCACGGAAAGGAGGTGGTTTGATGTGTGACCAGAACGAGAGCAGCCGTCGGCCGTTTGCGCCACAGGGGAACCTCCGCGTGCCCCGCTCCATGGGCTCCAGGTCCTACTCTGATTCCGACACCATTCAGTTTGACGAGCGCTCGCTGTCCAAGCTGAAGGAGAGCGACCGGTGCAGTGCCACGGAAAACCTCTTTCTGGAATCGCTGTCTCTCGACTCCCCCGACGAGCCTGACGAGCATCGCTCTCGGCAACTGGAGCGGGAGAAGTTCTTGACCGGACTAACAGAAGTATGAGCTCTTCTACATTTTACCATGCTGTCATGTTATCTCTTCTGTCAGGATCAGTACAGCTTCCCTGCTGTAGGAAGTGAGACATCCTGTCACAGGCACTGCTTACAGTAGTAAATTTTATACAGACAAGTTTTCATTCCTTGTTATGAGCTGATTAGACCACTGTCAGTCACCTGAGAAACTGGGAGCCAGCCTGAAGGTCCCAAAGATTACTTAATCTTGTGGCCATTCATATTATGTATGAGAATTATAGTTGACACAATATATTGTCTTAGAAGGTCTTCAATCTTTTCTAATTGCAAGGAGATACATATTTATGAAGAAACATGGGCTTTACTTTGTCAGTAAAGCAGTAATGCTGTAGAGAGGCACTTCTGATTGTTCTGCCGTGGTTGCTTTCTAAACAGATCAGCATGAGTAAGTGAGATGAGCTGTTAAAAAAATAATGTTATTCACCAGCAAAGGACCTACCCTGAAGTCACACCATAAAGCTGTAAAGATATAGAACACAGTGCTAAAAGATGACAGGGGGAAATGGCAAATGAAATCTGTGTCCTCTACCACGGCAGGCTTATTTTCATCAGTTCTAGGTCTTCATAGTTTGTTTACATTGTTTCTGAATGAGACCAAGTGTCCCTGTCCCCAAATGCTGGTACAAAACTAAAGTATTGAGAAATCAAGTTCTTTGAGAGAACAAAGAGAAAAAAAGGTTTAAGAGAAACAAGAAATGTGACTGTCCTTTTTATATAGCTGTAAATAGCTATGTGTTCCAGTTAGATTTTCTTCCCTCGGTGCCATAAGTGTAATGCTGGCAGTGTGGGATCCCATATTTATTATTTCTTAGCTTTTTTTTTATACACATCCGAGTGCTCAGTGAAGAATGTTGGTAACACTATCAGTGAACTAAGTTTTGTGCTTAATTTTGATTGCTGTTCCCATTCCTTCAAATTCAGTCTGATCTTCAGAGAAAACCTATCTTCCCTTTTCTGTTTTTCAGATATTACCACCATTAAAAAAAAGGGTGGGCAGCAGTATTTGTCCTTGGTGATATTTGCATAGCTTCTTTCCTTCAAAGCATGTTTTAGGGAAACCTGGACAAAGCAATTTTCCCTCAGAGGGTTTGCTGAAGCGAGACTGATTGGAGTTTAATGAGTAGCTGAGGATACACAGAGGCAACTGCAGCTTGCTGATTCTACCTTCCACTATATTTTCTTTTTGGAACTAACTGCAGTAGAAGTCAATCCAGCCTTCACCCTCATTATGCATTCAGTTAGGTCAGATTTACTCTGCAGTAACTCCACTGAAGCCACCGACGTTATTCCAGAATTATACCACAGTGAATGCAAGGAGGATCAGTTTACTACTATTTTTTTCCCTGACCCGAGATAAATACCAGAAAGGTATTTGCTGAATTAAGCAGTGCTGTTTTTAAACAGTCCCAATTTGAAATGCACTTTTGGTAATGTTCTTGATTTCATGAGGTCAAATAAAATATTTACGGTACCAATGCTTGGTTTTTTCCCCGATTCTATTTTGCATTCCCTCTAGTTTACTAGAAATATAAGTAAACAGTTAGAATAACTGTACAGCAAATGCTTGAGAAGCAGCTATTTAAAACCCCAGCTCATTATGGGAATTGTCATAGGTAAATAACTGCCATAAAAACATCTTAATGCTGTTAGCAAGCTGCAGGTATTCAGTCTATGAAACAAGCAAGTCTCCCCACACATTTAATATAGCAGGCTTAAGGAATTTCAACCTTGCCACTTGTTGGTTCCTAGAAAACATATAATGAAATACTATGTCAAAGAAACTCAGCCTATCTTTTACATCAGCACAGCTAGGCCTCTAGCATAGAGTAGATTACCTCCACAGAAAAAAAGTCACTCAAAAATATATAGTCCAAAACAATATATTATGAAAAAAGCCTTTTTTGGCCTACATCTTTATGGGATTGTGTGGGAATAAAAAGGTTCAAGGCTGTTGTAGATTTGGCATAGAGGCTTTACCTGTGTAGTGTGTTATTTTGATGGGATTGCCCGCTCTCCTGCCGATTCACTAGCTATTTACAAAGTGAAGACTATTCCCATTGACACTTTAAGGATCTATATCAGAGAGAAAATCAGACACTTTTTAGAGACAAACATACCTGGTGCAACTAATGGGAAGTGAATGACAGAATATCCACAAGCTAATGCCACCATCTTTACAAGTAATTTATACTGCTTGTTTCTGTTTTCATTCAGGAGGAAGAAACACACAAAGGAAATCTTCAAAGGTGAGTAAAACTTACAGGGGAAAGCCCAGCAAATGCTCAGCTGCTGCAGCTATAGCAGCCAAGCCACAGGCCCAGAACATAGCCATGCCACCTCCTAAACAGCCTGCAAGCCAGATTAATGGATTTACCCAGGGATTCATTTGTCTCAATATGCTTCTGTTCTACTCTGATTAACTTGGGCCACATTCAGCTGTCATGCACAAATATCAAACTCTATGAAAGTGCATGAAGCTGCAGCTTACAGTGAAATCTATGCCTGCCTTAGCAAGCAGTGCAGTACACCCTGAAGACATCAATATATAGAGGAAAACACTTGGTGTTTCCCTCTATAAAAATCAGGTGCTAAGGCCCTTACATTCTGCTGCATGTCAGGAATTTTTTGCTCTGGACTGGTTCTGGTCTTATCCCATGGGCTGAATACCCACCTAACCCTAGAATGCATTAGTTGTGCTTTTGGAGAGCATCTTCCAGCTCATTTTCATCCCAAAGGAATGAAGCCTGTGCTCTCTGAGATTGCCCTCCTGATGTAAACCAGAGCATGTGACTAGGAGATCCATTTAGAAACCATAATCACCTGAATCCCTAAAAGAGACACACCCAAACTGCAGCAGGAGCTCTGGATTAAAAATTCACAGTGTGACTTGGCTGTGTCTTCTGGCTCACTGATCCATGAAAACCAGTGCTTGCTTACTTCTCATCCAGCTTGAGTTACCTCATTGAGCTGACTCTCACAACTGCACTCATTTGCATTTTTTTTTGTCCCTTTCAAAAATTTTGATATTTTCTTTCCTTAAAACAAAGCAGTAGGATAATTCACCTGACTGCCTGTTATGGGTACAAATCAGTAAAATGCAGGAGAGCCAAGAATTCAGCATTATCAGTTACAGATTCCCTTTGGTTAAATTTCAGCATGAGCTCAACTCACCAAGACAGTTCAGTGTAGCAGCATTTCTGGTGGATGTCCCACATCACTGCACACCAGCTGTGCAGCCTGGGCAATCTCAGGAGTGGGGGGTGGACTTGATGATTTCCCAGCAGGTCAGAAATACTCTACACTTGCTTTGAAAAGTGTGCCTCCTATTTTCACAAACATGCATTTCCTGTGAATGGTACAATTCTGAGATGCATCCTACTGCTCCACATTGCAGATATTTGCCAAGCAGTAATCCACGAGAAAGCAGTAAATTAAGAACCTCTAGTAAGCCATTTGGTTCTTTTAATGGCATGTCACAGATATTTGTATTCACAGTTATTTCAAAGATAATAAAAGAGGACTTAAATAAAAGAAAGAGCTAAAGTAAGGAAAACTAGGAAAAGGTTTTGCACACAGAGGGTGCTTGGGCACTGGAGCAGGCTCCCCAGGGAAGTGGTCATCAAGGTATCAAGCCTGCCAGAGTTCAGGAAGTGTTTGGACGATTCTCTCAGGCATGTGGTGTCATTTTTGGGGTATCCTGTGCAGTGCCAAGAATTAGACTTCGATGATCCTTGTGGGTCCCTTCCAATTTGGGTCAGTTTATGATTCAGTGATTGAAGTGGTTTTATATGTAAGCAGATAGTGAAAGTCAGGTTTCCAGAATTTGCTGCTGAAAATAAGCTACTCTGTGACACTTTCCAGGCACATGAGTGATTCTCTTGTGTTCCTCTCTCCAGGGCAATGTCTGTTTCTTCCATGTCCGAATTTCAGCGCCTGATGGATATTTCTCCATTTCTACCAGAAAAAAATTTGCCTTCATCTGGCAGCAAAGATGATATAACCCCTCCCTTGTCTCCTGATGATCTGAAATACATTGAGGAGTTCAACAAAAACTGGGATTACAGTAGCACTAGGAACCATGGTGGGGCAACTGAGAAGCCGGCAGAGGGCTGGGCAGAAAGGACAGAAATTGGAAAAGCCGGGAATGAGCCTGCTTCAGATCCATTGAAGGCATCCTCATGGTACCTCACCACCAGTGTCACTATGACCACCAACACCATGACCAGCCCGGAGCACTGCCAGAAGCAGCAGACGAGGAGTCACAGTGTAACTGACAAAATGGGAGTTCGGGTATTTCACAGCCCACCCGTTGTCCGTAGGTTTGATAACTCAGTGATAGCTGGCAGTGAAGGGAAAAACCAGGCTGAGCCAGACTTCTTGTTTTCTGTGACCAAAGCTATGGGGAATGTCACTGAGACAAAAGGTGCTTCCTCGGATATGTTTGGAAGGTGGTCTTGTGACCTGGCCAAACACCATAAAGATTTTCTGGAGAATGGTCTTCATCCCATTGAACGTCCTATTTGCACTACTGTGGGCTTTGCCTCACCCTTGCACAGCTTGCAGATGTCCAAGAACATGAGTGATGACATGAAGGAGGTGGCCTTCTCTGTCCGGAATGCAATACGTTCCAATTCCACAGAGCCTCAGTTCAAGGACACGGCGTGCCAAACCAACGGCATGAGAACCACAGGGACACAGACCACCCAGACCATCAGCGTCGGCTTGCAGACGGAAACCCTGCGCAGTATCACCAGCAGTCCACACAAGTGTCTGACACCAAAGGGGGGGTCCACGCCTGTCTCTTCACCATCCAGAAGCCTAAGAAGCAGGCAGGTGACCCCCGTCATTGAAAAGGTCCAGGCTAAGTTTGAACGCACATGCTGCTCCCCCAAATACGGCTCTCCAAAGCTGCAAAGAAAAGTCCTTCCCAAATCAGACCAGCCAAATAACCGGACTTTGCCTGGCACACCTCAGAAAGGATTCAGTGAGTCCGCCTGGGCTCGATCAACCACTACACGGGAGAGTCCTGTCCACACCACTATCAACGACGGCCTGTCCAGTTTGTTCAACATCATTGACCACAGCCCCATCTTCCATGAGACCTTCCAAAAATGCCCCAGATCTGGCAGCCGGTCCAGGTCAGCAGAACCCAGACCAGAACTGGGCACGTTGCAGGAGCCATGTACAAATGCCCGTGGCAGATCACCCAGTCCTCTCCGGCTGGGGACAGAGACACAAAAGGAAGAAGGAACTGAGGTGACAAGTATTAGGCAGGACTTATCTGCCCCTCCAGGGTACACACTTGCAGAAAATGCTGCCAGGATCTTGAATAAGAAACTTTTGGAGCATGCCTTAAAGGAAGAGAGAAGGCTACCTTCACACAGCCCACCAAATCTTAGCAATGACAACAGCACAGGAGAAATTGTCAAAGTAGATCCAGGGTCCATAGAGGTAATGAGTTTGTTTGTTTTTCCTCCTATAGCTAAGTGCACTCTTCTTTGAGCAAATGTATTATGAGATCTCTTGCAGTCCTAGTAAGTATTTACAGTGAATATCCTTGTCCTGTCCTGGTACCACCAGCAGTTTCCAGTCTTGAAACTTTGGATTAGTCATTGAAGAATGTATGAAGAATTGAATTTCTATGCTGGCAGCTTATTCTGCTTGAAAGCATCAGAAGAGTTTTATACTTTATCTTTTATGGGATAAAAAATGGTTCTTCTTAGCAGCTGGGATAAGGGTTTTCTGTCACAAAATACACCACACGTTACAGATGCTCTAGGGACACTAGGTTTGAGTAAATTTTTATGCTGGATGGAAAGGTAGATTCTTTCTCCTACACAAGAACGGGTCTTAGCAAGTTTGTGTGAAAAATAGTCTCTACAATACCCTGGAGGAAAACTTCAGGGCTCTCAGCATATCTTTTCTGAACGTATCTGATTAAGTTTGGCTCAGGTCTGTGAATGTGATTGAATGGCTTGATGTTTGGTACTGACTGCTGCTGCCTCACAATAACAACAAAAAGCAAAAAAAACCTACATATAATCAACTAATCTAGGCACATACCTACTTAGTGTTTAATAATTCCTTGCTGATATTTTGTGATCGACAGTGTAACAGGCATCATCTGTCTCAGCAAGTGTGCCCAGATGTTGGGGGTCAGTCTCAGGTGCAACAGCAATCAACAAAACAAGGTGTAATGACTGATGAAAGCTTTCAGTTACCAGTATTTAAACCTCCTGTTTCTGGTGAACCTTTCAGAGTGCTTGAGAGTCTTATTCTTAAGAAAACTAAAAAAGCTGAATTATGCCCAGCTTTTACATACATATGTTGCCTTTCTGGTACAGCCATGAAAAGGGGTGTGTACTGCTGGTTGGTGACAGTCCCCAGGGCAGAGGCAACTGTGCTGCCCTGTGCTGCCCCTTTGGCACCCTGGTCTTGGGGTGAGTCCTGACTCCAAGGAAGCAGCTCCTTGACACCTGCACACCCCATACATCCACCTTGCCTTTTCTGGGTAGACTCCTACTACCCCTGCCTCAGATACCTCAGAAAGGAAGGTTCAAACCCCATTTTCAAACTCAACTTTTAGCATGAAGGATTTCTGGGGACCTGAGCACTGAAACCTTTGGTCTGCAGTTTGCCTTGCCCTTGTGGGTGGTTCTTCAGTGTACAGTCAGTTCCTTTTTCGTAGGTACTGCTCAGAGGATGTGATCTTTTTTGCCAAGCAGACAATCCAAACCTAAGGATATATTCCCTACCTGCAGTTTAAACAGATATAAACAGGGAAGACTTTACATTAAAAAAAAGCCAAACAAACAAACAGAAAGAAACCACATGCACATTATAAATACTAGTGAGTAAAAGTGGTCTTTGTGCACAAATCTCAGAATGAATAAAGGTGGGAATATATTTATTTGACTTTTCCAGTTATCTCTGTATTTTGCCCTTAGTTTGAAATACTGGGAATACACTAGTGGTCCTTATTAGGAAATGTGCTGTGCTCTTACAAGTTAAATTCAGCTTTGCCTTCAAGGTATCCCTGGAAACTCTGGAACTCCTGTACCTTTTAACTGTCTCTAATATCAGATTTCAAATATAAGTAGATGGATGTCATCCCACTTCCTCACAAATTGCTGTTGGCAATCTAGCAACAGTACCTGAGCTTGATGCACAGAGAGATTTGGGTCAATGCTATTTAGCAAAAACTCATTGACCATGAATCTGGCAGAAAATTGCTCCTTTCTGTGAATTCTCAGTATCTTTTGCCTAACTTTTTGAGTTATGAGCCCTAGGGTTAAGACTTGCTTCTCCTTGCAACTCCTACATGGCTGTTATGACTGTAGTCCAGATGCACAGGTTTTGTTCTTTGGCTGGTCCTGGCATTTCTCAGGAAATTTCTCAGGATTGAAAATTAAACTGGTGGGCATTCATACAATGAGCTTGGCTTTTCCTAAGTGAGGTGGTGCTGTGGAAGATGTATTCAAGGGAAGCGTGGGTTCGCTGCTGAAAGAAACCACCCACAAATAAGTTTAGACTCTGCAGGTGCCTTGGGTTATTTGTGGATTACCCTGACCACGCAAATTACACTTTGTACAAATTCCACTTCGCACATTTTGTACAAAGCCAGATGCAGCTGTTCAGGGAACTATGATCTTGAAGGAGGCAGGTTTGTGCATGGGCCAGTGCTGACACAATGCTTCCACCCTCTTGTAGATCCCTGCTTTGCTTCCCTCTCACCTGTTGGTTTCTGGCCAAGTTAAGTGCCCTTCTTACCACCAAACGCCTTCTGGATTCTGCAGCCATGGCATATTAATGACTTTTAAACTTGCATGCAGCACCTGTTGGTGACTTTTCCTTAATTTGAGCTTCTGAGTTATTTAGTTCCATAATTTGCTTCTATATTCCTGCTGCAAATATGAAATCTAGTTAATATATTTATCTATTTATGTACATGCGTGTGTGCATGTGTGTGTATAAGCATACGGCGTAGCAATAACTTTGTGTTTTCTAACTTGCCTAGAGGTTCTTACAGGCAAATTCATATCCACATAGTGTGGCCTACTAGTGTCTTATCCTGCTAATTCACTAAACCCCCATCTTACTTGCATATCATAGGATTTATACATTTTACTATTAAAAATGCAGATTAGCATTACCAAACTAACAATGTAAGAGCTTTACAAACATTTTGCTTTTATGACTGGCAAGGTCTAAATCATGGAGGTTACACAACAGTCCTGGACTGGGAGTCAGACTCATTTCTGGAGACAACACTGTGAAAGAACCATCCACACAGATCCACAGATGAGAGAGCAGGTGCTGCATTCTCTGCTCATCAGGGCAAAGCAATTTCCACAGGCTTGCCACTGAATGATTCAGCATGGGAGGGGGAATGTTGAAAATGAGGGAAGGTGTTGTCAGAACTAAAGG
Source organism: Sinosuthora webbiana (assembly GCA_013397395.1). NCBI lineage: Eukaryota > Metazoa > Chordata > Aves > Passeriformes > Sylviidae > Sinosuthora > Sinosuthora webbiana. The sequence continues at coordinate 1,804,776 of VXBN01011205.1, forward strand.
GCTATTGGTTAAGCTTGAGTTTCCCATCCAGCATCACTGTTGAAGAGAAACAAGGGAGAAAGGTGAGGCAAAGGATTGTCGTGAAACCTGAGCAATGTAAGTGTAAGCAACAAAAAATAACAGCCATTTTCTTGTTAAAGATTTTCTAAGCAGAAACTCTCCCTTGAAATCAAATGAAGGGGAAAAAAATACAGTTTTATTCCTCTCATAGTAATGTGGTTTTTCCCCAGCTCAAATCAAGGTTGGCAAAGGATAACAGATACCTTTCTCTGCTAAGTAGAAATGTTTGATTTGTTTATTGCTATGTCCACTTCTGAAACTGTGCTAGAATTGTAAAAGGTTGGTTTGTTTGCTTCCTTCTTTTCCAAGTCTTGTTCTGCTAGTGGCTTATCTTTTATTTTTGGTTATTAGTTTCCCTGTGATAACACTGGTAACATGATCTGAATGAGTAACATCAGGAGACTTCTTCCTTGCTGACATGAAATCTTCACTTAAAAAAAAATAATCTATTAAAACAGTTCTTTCCAACCTACTTGCTTTCTTTTTCTTTCCTGTCTGTTCTGTCCAGAACCAAACTGTCTTATTAACTACCCCCTGGGGACTCTAACCCTGCCTGCCTCACTGCTGTAAGTCCTTTCTACCTTGTTTCCAGAGCTTTCCAAAAGCAGTCGTTCTTGAACATGTGGGTTAACAGAGGGAAATAAATGACAAATAAACAACTGCGGAGGTATCAGCATGCCCCCAACATCCCTGTGCAGTCCTTTGTATGTGACAGTCAGGAAGAGCCCAGGACAGAAGCTCATCTCCTGTGTCCTGCAGCAGCACAGGCTGTGAAGAGGTCACACTTAAGTCAAAATTTGTGCCATTGTGGTTTTTTGCTAAGCTTTTAAAAATTGGCAAAATTTAAGACCAACAAAAAATATTGGGGAGGGATTCAGATTTATGACAAACTTTTTTTTTTTTTTTTTGACAAATGCACAGCACTGTGCGGGGCTTCTGGGCTTCTGGCTGCCCCAGAACACCTTCCCTCCAGCCCTGGCTACAGCAGCAAGTGCAGGTGGAGAGGGCTGGGAAGGGGTCCTCAGCACCAGCCTGTGGGTAAAGACTAAAGTCACCTTCATTCATTAAGCAGTTCTAGGCCCAGTTCTGTCCAGTGGCTGTGGTTGCCACAGTAGAGGGAAGACACTGTGCAGACATAAGCTGTGGCCACCCATTCTGCCATAGAGAAAAGAGAAAACTGTTTTCTTTATTTATTAATATACGTATAGCCACGGCGGCTGACAGCCTGTTTTAGGAAATAGCTAGAAACTGAAATCATCTTTCCTATTTTCAGTGTTCAGGATAAGAAGCGTTGCCTGTCCACCCACACCCCTTAGCAACTACCAAACTAAATTACCCACAGGTTATTTATTTAAAAAAAAAAAACATTTCTAGCTACGACAGCTACATGTAGAAGGGAAGAGGGGTTTTTACAAACCATTTTGCAGAATTTCCTTGTCATGGCTGGATTTCCACGCTGCAGGTGGGGGAGACTGACTCAGCAGCCATCACTTTCTAAGATTATGCTGCCAGTCACTTTTGGCCCTGCAGCAACATCCATCACCAGCACTGCCTTGTGTGGTGCTGGGCATGTGTACATCACAGATAAGATGAGCTTAACCTTGCTGCTTGGTAAAAGCTGACCAACATTTGCAGGCATGCTGGAGAGAGGCTTTTGAACTGGGAGGCAGCAGCGGAAATAAATTTTGTTATCGCTGTGCTAACTCTGATTTAGTGCTCTGAAACTAGGATAAAGCAGCCAGAGGCAAGCAGCACAATAAAGATATCATTTTAAGCCTCCTTTTTGAAAGAGGCTAAGACAAAACCCGCAAATCTCGTAGCCTCAATGCACCATGTTGTGCTGCCCGTGACTGTTGCTGTGCAGATGGATTTCTCTTAACAAATCTGAGTCTAGTGGCAGCTTTCACAGACCATATGCTGCCCCAGGCACAATGGGATAAGGTGAAGTAAGGACACAGAGTCAATCTTTTTTGTTAGCACCAATTTATATTTCAGCCTTACTGCTGTTTTAGCAAGGGTTGTGAAGTTTATGGCACAGAGATGGGGTGGGGGGTGAGGATGCAGAGAGTAGGGGGTGCAGGCTGAGGTGCTCTGCGAGTGCCAAGGGCAGCTAGTCATAGCTCCTTTTCAAGAATTGGTGTGCAGTTGTAGATCACCCCACTGGCTGCATGCTGCCCAAAATCACCTGGGTTGACCCTTCACTGAGGCTGCACTCAATGCACTCTCTCCAAAACAGGTGTCACCAGCTCCATTTCTCATACCTCAGCTCTATGTCTTCAAAATTGGTCTTTCTGTCCTACGACATTCATGTTTGGTCTTCCACTGCAATTGAGAAGTTCAGCGTCGTATCACCTTGTTTGTTCACTGTCAATCACATCATGTTACCTACTCCAATATTCTCCACCCTTAGTCACTCTTCTCCTTCTCCATGTGAAACAGTATGCTGAATCCTGGCCTCCCTGCTGCCTTGGTATCCCTGCTCCTTACTGTGCCACAGCTTTTCCTTTGCTTTGTATCATTTTTGGTCTCTCTCTGCATTTATCGCCAGTTTGCATTCTGACTTTGGTTTTATTGAACTCTCCTGAACATTCCAGTGACTTCTTGGTGTACACATTTCTAGAGTTTGGCAAACTGCTCTGATTTGCTTTTATAAATCGTGAAGTATGCAGTGAAATTCAGAAATTTGGCTTTGACCCTATGAGACAGACTTGCTTCCACAGTCACTCATCTTGACGTAGGGAGCATTCAGAGCAAGGCAGGAAGTGCAGCTGTACTTTGAGCAAAGTCCATGAATATTAGAGGCATTACCAACTTAGTGCCAGGGAGAAAAACCACTACTGCAGACTGTTTCTAATTGCAAAGGCAAGATCACCAAGCCAGAACAGTGGAAACATGGTGAAGGAATAAAATTTCCAACTTTGTCCGTCTCTGTGAATGTTGCCTTTAACTTGCAGTACCTCTGAATCCTGTAATTCAGGCTTCAGCAGCTAGCAGTTAGAAGTGGTGTTGCAGAAAACGAAATCTGTAGGTAAGCCTCATCTTTAACCCAGCTGGAGATCATAACTACTCCTGTAGTCATTATTCTGTGCTAAGAAATCTCCTGCATGTCAGTCTGAATTCTGAAGTAGAAAAAAAGGAGACAGTGGTTGATTTTTCAACCCTCTTGCAAATGCCAAACCTGGCCTTTTTATGTCAGGTCAGCACTTAAAGTGTTGAATAGTGGATTTTCCTGAATTATTATGCAAATGTACTTTTCAGCTCTTCTCTTTCTAGCAGGAGGAGAAATAACAATTGGAAGTTTGTCAGCTACTCCAACTCACCCTCTTTCTTCCATTGTCTCCTCACCTGTTCCATAAATCATGGCCATGCATGCAGATGCCTGGAGCCCACACGCAGCCAGGTGTTCGCTGCTCGCTTTTGCCCCTCGCCACGACACCCGCTTAGCTTTAGTTTGACAGTTTTGTTTCGTAATTCTTCGCGCACCCCGAGGGTCTCTAATGCGAGTCGCTAACCGCTGTTTTGCTCTCTTGGCTGCCAAGGAACTGCCTTGTTCTGCACTAGCCCCGTCCCTCCAACCCTGCTTCTCCCGGCCAGAGAGACCAGCGAACCGGCGCCCACCGTCACGATGGGCCTCACATTCCCCTACTGCCTCACAGTCGCAGTCCACCGGAGACCTGACTTCCTCAGAGGAGTGCGGAAGCAAGGAGCAGCTGGCAGAGACCCCCAGCCAGGGAGGCGAGCCGGGCTGACTCCGCACGGGAACGGGCCGGGCCACCGCTGGGCCCCGCCAGGTCGCCCCCGCCAGCCGTCTCTGCCACGAGGGAGGGAGGTCCGCTCGGAGAGGTCAAAGAATGTTCTCAGACACAGCTGCTGAATGTCCGACCTGGGAAACAGAGGTGTTTCTGGAATGAAACAGTTAATGTGCCTGTAATAACTTAATTTTTTTCATAGCTGAGAAAACTATTTTTGTCTCCATCTTTTCTATATACAGTATATTAACAAAAACAAACAAACAAAAAAAAAGGGTTAAAATGATATAAAGTAAGATTTAAAATAAAATGTAAATTAAGTTCTAAGGGAATTTGAATACGTGCTCGCGCTCTCTCCAAATACTGACTGCCTTTTGGTTATATTTGCACTGTTACGTTTTCAGTTTTGGTTTTGGGTATTTTGGGTTAGTTTTTTTGGGTTGTTTTTTTTTAATTTCATGTAAAACTAGGGTCTTAAGTTAATTTTATTCTATTTTAATGTCAGTGTTATCAGTTTTTAAAGGTAAGGTTCTTAAAGATGCTTCAACTATCTGAAGCGATACCTTTTAAGTAGTGAAGAAAGCCATTAAGCTCGTTCACTAGACTTGTAATTAATTGAGATGGAGGGGAATACAGGTAAACACAAGTAAATGTGTATAAAAAAAAAAAGAAAAGAATGCCTCAGAAAGTCTTACAGAGTTAGCTGTAAAATACACCTACAATACTTGACTTGCATGCCTCTGGGTCCTCGCACTTTAGTGCATGTACATACTGCTACTGTACCATCACATAAATGTGAGTCAATCTGTTTCACTGTAATATTGTTGTGAATTTACCTGTACTGTACTTTTATTGTTGGTATTCTTGCATTGACTATACAAAAAAGAGTTTTTAAATTATTGTTAGCAGTTCAACTGGCTATGTACAGCCTTTACTGAGAACTTCCTTCGTTTTGGAAAAACCATGGAAATCTCTGGGCATACTAAATTGTAACTGGTCTTGTTTAAGAGTCTGTTGGAGACCATGTGAAGTGAAATAAAACCCTCAGTATTTACAAGCTGCTCGAGTGCTTCGTAATGTTTTTTTAATGATGGTACTTCCCAGGTTCATTTAACTGGGGGAAATAAAAGGCCCCGAACTCCTCCTTTATTCATAAGGGAAGAAAAAAGCTTCCTTATATGCAATAAATCGCAGCAAAACCAAATAAAATGCTGTGCTCCACGGACTCCTGTGAACACTGGATCAGACTGTGGGAAGGTTCCTAAATTCCCTCCCTGAACTCCACAAAACATCTACTCACAACAGATTGTGGGACCCATCTTCTTAGTTTCTCTGAGGCCCTATGGCTTGTTGTTTTCTCATTCATGGGAGTGAAAACCAGCCAGCTAAAAATGGAACACCAGTAATATATGTCCAGTATTAATCTAAGCTTATGTACCATCTGCATTACACGCAGAGACCAATAAACAGAGCTTTTGTAAAACTGAAGGCTAACAATAAGAAGTAAATCCAGCCAAGAATTCACACTTCTGAGAGGTAGAAACCTCTCAAGCTACTTTGCCTGGGACCATCTGTTTGGCCACATGCTTTCTCTGGAGCCCCAGAACTGCTCTGACTAGTTATCCCATTGCTGAACTGGCTCATTCCTGTTCCGTTTCCTTAGCTGAGGTTTTCTGAGGCTCATATGTTGAAGAGCACCATCTGGGATCCCTAGAAGCCTTCCTGGTTAGCTCTGTCAAGAAATAAGCCCTTCACATCCTGTCCTGCTGTGTCACAGCCTGCCTTCTAGGAAGTTGAATTCTGCTGCTGGATTAGAGCAAACTCCCTGTGTCCCAAATCACAGCCAATTTAGGTCTGATTTCTCCCATATCAGGTAGGGCTGTGGCTATTGACCCAGGGTCAAAATGTCCACCTGTGGGTCATCATTACACAAATGGCCACTTACCAAATGGGCAGAGACTGACCAGTACTGTTCTCTAATGGCTCTCTGTGCCACAGTCAGAGCAAGGGGTGTCCAGCGCTAGTGCGGAGCAGCAACAGTCATGTTAGTGATAGCTGCCTTCCCAGCTATCTCAAAGCCTCACTGCTAGCCTTTTTCATGAGTTAAGCATAATCCCCAAGTCTGAATGCTCACAATTGTCTATGGTGGCCACCCTGTTTGCTTGAAAATCTTCCTCCTGCAACACATTGCTGAATTGTCACACTAATTTTGGTTTGGGAGTGGAAGGTGGAGCACATGGTGGAGCACAGTGTTTTGAAGGTGAACCACTAGAGTCACAATGATTACTGGAGAAGACTAAGCCACAACTGAAAAATCCTTGTTTGTTTTCAAATATTGCCAGTAGTAGCTTTGCAGGGATAAGAGGGAGATTGCTGCTTCCTTAAGAGTTGTTTCTCCTTGCTGAAGTAATTGAAAGTTGCAAATGAACGAGCAATGTTGACAACCGGCAAGTAAAAACGATGTTCTGTTTCTTGTGACAGCTGTAATTTTTTTTTAATGATGCACCAGAAAATTCAGGGCACCAATCTGTTACTTTGATGCCAGGAGATGATATTTGCCTTTCAAGTCAAGGATACACCAGTTCGCAGAAATAGCTGCTGGCCATCTTGAAGATCTGTGAGGATAAGCAGCTGCCTGTGGCTTGACAGGTAAAGTGCTTCTGAAACAGCAGGAATCACTGAAACAAAAGTGAGAGAGCAAGCAATAACAAGGAGAAGGTTAAGCACAAATAGAGCTTCTGTGGGCAATCTTAAAAAGAATGACATCAATTAAACATAATCTTCTTTCTAGTCTAATTAGTGAATACAGTGACATCGAGAAATATCCCATGTTTCTACTGGCTCTTTGGAAACAACAGGGCTTTTCTCTTCCAATATAGCTGCTGGTGGGTTTGGGACATTCCTACCCACCTTCGCATTATTCCATCATGCTCCATAATTACCTACATAAATCATAAACCAAAGGACAAGTCTCTAGTCCATCTGAAGTCCTTTTAAAATCTTCTGAGAGAAAATGAAAAGCCTTTTTAGAAAGTCTGCATCTCAGTGTCTGTGAGGTATCCGAATTATTGCCTCATGAATAATCAGGGCAGGAGAAGCCTCACAGATTAGCACACAAGTTAGTGCAAGGGGATGTGAATAACTCTGTCACGGCTGTCTTTGATAAGGCTGAAATAGGTGGATTTCACACAGGGGTTTGTGGTGCCAGAGATGATGGCCTTGGGACATCACCTGCTTCTGCAATACAGAGGGAATCAGGAGCAGGACTGCGACCTGTGGCATCCCTCCCAGTCCAGAGGGCTTTTGAGGTGGCTGTAGCACCCCAGGGTGATGGGGTATCCCTTATGTCACAACACTGATGTGTCCATGTGGGAACCATGAGGAGAAGTCACCCCTTTCTCCCACTTTACTTCCTGCCTCTTCACAGTGATCTGCCCGTGGTATGCTGCCCTCCGCTTTACGCGCCAGGGAGGCATGGACATGGACCAGTGGCCATGGGGTACGGCCTCTTAACTCACCCACCCAAGCTCACAAGGAAATACCCAAACCTGGACAACCTGGCAACACTGCACCTGTGTTGTACCTCAGTGGAAAATGACCAGGCTTGGACCATCCTTTCCCATTACCCTTTTCCCTTCACAGCCTCCTCTGCACAGTGGAAATCTCCATGACCATACAGTACCCCAAGGCATGCATTTTCCCCTGATCCCTTCCTTTCTTGAGTATCTGAACCACCAAGCTCCTCCATGGTCTCTTTGGAGGTGTCTCTTTGGAGGTATCCCATTTCTCACTCATTCCCTGTCCCCCAGTTTTGACTTTGTTATATGTAAATTATTGTGACCTGCTGGAGTATTATTAAGATGCTGTGTACATATAATTTTCATACTAAATGACAGGTTATATCTTCAGTCTCTATACAGCCCAGCCTGCTTGGCAGAGAGGTTTAATAGCTTTGAGCAAAGTCTGCTTCCCTTCCCTGTTATCATCCTCTTATCCATCATGCAGGAGTATGACATGTGCCTTCAGGTTTGGGTGAGAGATGTTACTGCCTTGCTATAGATGTCTCTAGAATAGACAACTAGCATCTGCTGCTGAAAACCACTTCTTATTCCCTATCAGAGCAGATTTAGGACTTCTCTCATTATTCAATCTTCTTTTTCTTTTTTTTTTTTTTTGGTGTACAAACACTTTCTGGAGGCTAGTCTTGTCGTCCTCTGAAAAAAAAAAAAAGTGAGAAATTGAGAGCATTGGTGATTTGGGCAGGATCTCACCAGTGAGGGAGGGATCAATGGGCTGCTCAGCAAAGTCAATGCAGACTCTCATCCTGAAGCTGGCCTGAAGAAAGATGATGCTCCATACTGAGCAACTGTTTGGAGGCAAAGCTGGGGCTGGGGCTGCACAGGCCCTACGTAGCTCCTCAGAAGTCCCTGGTTGGGCAGCCAAGTCCCTGATTTGATAGCCATCACTTACAGGTTAGAGCTGCAGGAGATCAAGAGGTGGGTGGCAGAATGTTCCCTTTTTGGGCACAGGGCCCGGGGTGGTAGACTGAGATCTGAGGAGAGAAGGTCAGAGAAAAAGGAAAAATCAATGTACTTGGCAGCTGCAAGTAGATGGATATCTGAATGAGGAGAAGAAAGAAGGTGGTTTGGATATTGAGTTTTATATGTCTCTAGATGCCAACAAGCCTGGCTGAGCAATGTAAGCAGATACTGCACTAAAAGGGAAGAATGCTGTTAGGCTATGAAATGTGAATCCTATTAAATCTCAACAATAGCAAATAGCAAAATTTATTTTGTCCTTTTAAATCCCTAGGTTATTTTTTGGGTGGTTGAGGTTTTTTATATACCGTAATTGTATTTTTTAATTTCTACAGTAAAACTTTGGAATACGTTTACACAAAAAATGTCGTGGACTCAGGTACTCTCCTAATCCTCCTCCTGCTCCCCTCTCCCACTGTGATCCCTCTGGATTAGTCTGCAGAGGAGAGAGCTGAGTGCAAATGGATAGGCTCATCCCACAGGCTTTGCTCAGCAGGCACCTCTTTCTCCCTGAGTTGGTTGGAACCAGCCTGGCTCAAAAATATTAAGCCCTGCCATAGTGGAATAGGCTGAAAAAATTCCCACTTTTACGTAGGAGATGAGCAGTCCATACATTTTAGCTATTAAGAATTGCAGTGTTAAGTGCTTAGCAATTTAGAACACAAAATCTCATTGATTTTCTGCTCAGGGAGGAGACAAGCAACTAAAGACATTTGGGGAACTTTCATCACAAATCTCTGACTACAGCTTCAGTGTGTTCATCTTTAAAATACAGCCTCAGTTCCTGATGTTGTCTGGGAGAAGGCATGTATTGTGTTGTTTCTCATTGCATTTTCTGCACTCTGCATTGGCAGGACAGAAAAAAAATCTACTTTGCATATATGAATGAGAGGAAGAACAATAAAGGCCATGATTTTGTCACAGCTATTTCCATGACAAAACCAAAGACTTTTGAGAGGGAGTTTTCTTACTGCAATGTCACTGTGGTTTGTCATGGAAATCACATTTCAGACAAAAAACAAAGCCCTGGCTTCACAAATTATCTGTGTTCCTCTTAGTCTGTGATGCTTCTGACAACACCTCTGCTTCACTATGTACACATAAAAATGTAAGTTAAATATGTCGCACAAGCGTCTTAGATGTATTACAAGTAGGTTCTGGTGTGTACTCATATTAAACAAAAGAATTTTTTATTTTTTAAGTAATAGGACAATTGAATAGTTGGAAGGAAAACAGCAATAAGAAGCTGGGAAAGACAGAGCCACTGGAAACCAACACCCTGAACTGTGTTTGGTAAACAGTGAGTCTCATTCTGATCTCCTGGGGAGCAGCCCCGGACCTGTGCCTTGGCTTTAGCAAACCTTGAGTGGTGTCACTTTCATGGGAGGACACAAAAAGGGACAAACCATGCCTGTCTATAATACTGAAAGCATCTCTCAGCAGTAGTCCACATCTTAGTGACAAGGAAGCTCCAGCTGATGAGCTGCACTGCGCTGTGCTTTTCCCAAAGAAGCCCCGGAATCTTAAGAAGGACAGACTGACTTGCCAAGCCGTGAGTCCTGAAGAACACAGTGACACACAGTGGAGGAGACATAGTGGGACACTATTCCCTGAATTATGCAACATTTTTCACATCAAGAACAGAAGCAACATTATTCAGAAACTGCAGCACTATGGGATAACACCTCCTCAGGTATGTGGGTTACTTTCACTCATCAAATAATTAGTGCACCTTCCTAGCACAGAGCTAAATAATTTAGCACTTAGAATTTCCCCACTTAGAAGAGTCTGCCTGAACTCTCTGTCAGCAGATCTGGTTTAGGTGACCAGCAGCCCCCCTGACCAACATCAATCCTCCATGAAGAGCTGGGAGAACTTCCACTTGCTATTATGAATCCTGTCTCACAAGCACCACTTAGCCTCTGCCAGCTCCCAGAACCAGAACTGGTTTATTTACCTAGTCCCCTACCAGGGTTTCTGGTTTCTCTGACAGGAGCTAGTTATCCTGAAATCATCCCAGCACAAGCACAGAATATTCTTCTGGTGCTGGTTCTTCAGGTTAGGCAGAGGCAGCTCTGAAACCCAAATGGCACCAGGATAGGGAATGGAGTGAGGAACTAGACCACTGTTACCTGAGGCCACTTCTGACCTGAATGGAAAAAGAAAACACATACCCTACACCAAAATTAAATTATCATTTGAGCTACTTAGCAAGTTAACTAAATTGATTGTGACCTACATACCAGAAAGCTTTAGATATGTGGAAATGCTTCTTTCCATGGGAGTCAGGTCACTCAGTAAAATCTTTAAAAATCCACACACATGTTTCTGAAGCCTCCATCGATCTTGCAGCAGAAACAGCCAATCTGAAGAAGCAGTAGGACATTTTTAAACCTTGACATCTATTAGGTCAGGCCTGCAATGGTTTTAGTCTCTTGTCAGGGTAGCAGACAACGCTGACAGATGAACTGATTAGGCTTGGTGCACATTGCAGTGCAGACACAGTAATTACAGCCTAGAAACAATCATTTAAACAGAAAATAATGTATTACATGCAGAAGGTTCATTGCCAGCTGCCCAGAGGCAGCACCTCCACAGCTTCTATGCAGAAGTAAAAGACATCTAGCAGCACACTGGGCATTAAATCTTTCTAAAAGTACATCGAGTAAAGACCAACAGCTGATGTAGTCACAGAAGAGAACACAATTATATAAATACATTGAAAACAGTCTCTTAAAGAAAGATGGAAAAAGAAGCATTCATCTCTCTCTCTCTCTTTATCTTTAAAACAGAAAGCCTCTTTTATCTTTTTATATCTATCAATGCATATATATATATACAGGGGTAACACTAGACCCCAAATAACAGACACTTTGCATGGTCTATAAAGTGGCCTTTTCCACAACAGGGTGGAGGATATGTTTTTAGACCAAATAGACTTCCCCAGCCCTCTCAGTATTTGTCTTTTATCCCATATCAGCATCACACAACTTCTAACCACAAACCTGGTCTTTGGAAATAGAGTCACCACACAGTATTTGCTCTGCTGTTTTTAAACAGTATTTGTGTGCAAAAGCTCAGCTCACATAAAAAAGAGAGATACAATACAGAGCTTTAAAGATAAGTTAAATGGACAGTGAAAATTGGCCTTTAATCTACTTAGGAAGTCTTTGTGATTAAAGTCTAGCATTTTTTTCTGTGCTAGTGAGGGACTAGGCAAGATGGTCACTGAAGAAATGTCTGGGGAATAGCATATAAGCCATAGCTGGTGTGTTGTTTTCTCTTTTCTTTCTAAATCATTTACTTTGATAAATTTTGGGCTCTTTTCTGTATCAGTTTCATCAGATGGAGCACACAGACACAATCAAAAGATGCACACGTAGTCTTTCAACCTCCTTCACAATGAGCTCCCTTTTTCCAGCAGGCATCTGAGTGTGCTACCACGTAAGCAAACCTCCTTTTGATGCATGTTTTATGCAAACAAGCCTTTGCTTTAGGGAGCAGCAGGCCACGAGCTGGCACATACATCAAACAGCATGCAAATCCTTCCCCACCAAAGACGTGGTTTATAGCGTGCCATCAGATTGTAAAAACGTAAAACATCTGACAAATTCTGTAGGGCTATGGCACGATGGCTCTTTAGAACAGGCAGGCATTGCTTTCACAGGGCAGATGTTTTGCAAAACCTTCCCTGGAACACCTATACCCTCAGCTGTATATTCAAAAGCCGTAAGAAACAGCAATTAATCGTCCCAATGCTTTATGGATTAGAAAGCAAAGGGAATGGGCATAAATCTCATATTAAACCAAGTTAACTGGAGTTTAGATTATTGATTGATTTTCTGGCCACTAGTTTTAGCAGCAAGATAAAAATAGTATTAAGAAGGTACTAGGGCTCACTGGGAGGTTTTGAAAAGTCCAAGGGCCACCTGGTTGGAACAACTGCATTGCATGGGAAGGTATCTCCTGAGGTAGAGCTGCCCTCAGTTATCCCAATATTTTCCAAATGAGAAATGGGAATGGAACATTATGTCCCAAATGAAATCAAAGAGGCTTTGTGTGCTCACCTCCTCTGAAAATATTGTTATTAGAACAGACACCTGAAAATAATTTTCCCTCTTCTACTCAGTCTTGCCACTCTTACCACTTCAGTATTTGAAGAGTGCCATGCCGTGGTTTAATGAGCAGCATGACTAACAGCTGTCTCATTAGGTGCTTTCTTGTCCTCTCCCTCGGGACAGACCCATGTGCAGTGGAAACTGCTTTTCTTATGCATGCACACCGAAAAATACATAATTACACGAGCACACACATGTCCATGTGAGTTTGTCAGAGAGGGCACGATGAAAGCAAGCATGGCTCAGACCTCGGGCAGGGAGTGCTGGGGCTCACTCTGCAAGAATGGGGAGGTGGAGGTTTAGAAGGGCCCCCAGAAGGGGCTGCCCAGACACATCTCACCCTTCTCCTGGATACACCACAGCTGTGTTGGGAAGGTGTTCATTGTCCTTAGCAGCATAAACAACCAGACATCCCTGGTGGCCAGTGTGACTGCGTGGCTATGGAAAATTTGGAGTCTTACATGAGTTTTAGCTATAACTGCTACATACAGTACCTTGTAATGTGGACCCAAAGACCTTGACCAATTATCATATACCAGGATTTCTTACCAGTTTTGAGGAGTTTTCTCTATATTACAGAATTTTACTGGGAACTTGTTTTTATAGTAGTGTCTGTTGTGCTGGAGTGACCTGGAGAATAAGCCATTTCCTTAGTATAGAAAGAAACTGTGGTATTACTTAAATTTGAGCAAGTAGAGGCAGGAGAAAGGAATTTCTTTGTCTCTCTGTTATTGGCAGTGAGAGAAACATATTTACAGGGAGCTTTTTGGAACTTGGTCTCTTTGAAAAGAGAATATCCATAGCCATTCAGGAAATACACTAATGCAGTAGCCATGCCATGCAAGAAGTTATCAGCTTCTAGATATTGTCATAATTCAGGCTGGGTGCCCTTTAGTTGGCTGTGTCCCATGACTGAAGACAGGAATGCTCTTGCCCATTTTTCTAGATGTGTGTGCTCTCTGTGAAGAAGAATTTGTGGTTTTTTTTTAACTTGGACGGAAAATCCAGCAGTGGAAATGGTACTAATCCAGAGAGCTCAGCACGTCTGAGCAGGAGGGGTCAGGCAGCATCACAGAGAAAATAAGTGACAGCAGACATAAGAAACTACAACTGCTCATCCAAATTCCAGGATGAAGGTGAAGAACTCAGCAGGACTGTGTCTGACTGTCAGCCTGTTTTGTATCTGAATTTTGATACTGGCTTCCCTGCTCAGGTTCTATATGAATTCAGGCAGTGCTTACACAGACATTTACTTCTTGGGAACATATGGAAGTTTGTTTGCTCTCCTGTGATGGTTGCTGTTCTTCCAGCTGAGAAACTGAGGCATTTAGATGTTAAATAATTCACTTGAAGAGTGAGTGCAGTAGAGCTTGGAAAATATCCAGTTCCTGCTCCTTACTAGGCTGCATTGAGTACAAAAGGCTGCCTTCCCACTGGATCAATGGCGAGATTTAATAAAAGTTTCCAGATCCTGTGAGTTTTTCCATGGAGCAAGAAGGGGCCATCAGGCTATAGAAGGTGAGCCTGCAGGAGGAGAGCATCCTCTGGTTTTGTCCTGGTTTAGGGTAAATTTGGAAGGAAAACTTCCAAATGGGGCTCCTCTGGAGAGCAAACTTTAAATGACCCTTCCCTCAGCCGGTTCAGGAAAAAANCACTGCCAAATAATTTAGTTGGTAAGGTCCTTAAGGAAGTTACTGGGCCTCATCTGATACTGCCTAAAGCTTCACCAGTGAGAGCAGATGGAGCATCACAGCCACAGACATGACCTTCAGCTGCTGTAGACCTGGACTGGATTCCTATGGGCTGCACCCTCCTGTTCAAGGCAAAACTGTCCAGAGACAAGCTCTGGGTGCTGCTGGGCTGCCTCCATGAAGAGAGCAGCTTTGGCTGCAAGGATCCCGGCCATGGGCTTCCCACTGCTGCCTCGCTCGAGCTCCCCAGAGGCAGAGGGGAGAACCTGCCTCCCACCAGGCTGCTGCGCTGCGTGTCTGGTACACAAGGGAGAGTGAGGCAGGATGAGCAGGGCAGCTGGAGTGGGTGTATCCGCAGATCTGCCTCCATTTATGTTTCCTGCTTTTGCCAAAAAGGACAGCACAAAAGGGCAGCATCATAAATACCACATTTTAAATGTTTTCCTGGCACTCAGAGTGTGAAATATGCTTGTGCCTTAACTACAACCATGGCAAATACCGACATCTTTGAGGATTTCCTGGGAGTTGCAGGTGGCAGTCTGCCATATAGAGGGATTTAAACACAAATAAGAGCTGGTCTCAGTGGTAAATGAGGAGCATGGATCCTTACAAAATATGTTGCTTGCAGGCATGTCACAGACTCGCAGTGACATCAGTCTCAAAGTGGTGCTGGCCTCCTGCCACCACTCAGCACATCTAAAGGTCAATTTGGCAAGGAGCAGGACATTGTGTGGAGCTGTTTGTGCAGCAGGTATGGCGCTGCAGATTGGGAAAATGAAATCAAGTATCACCTTGAACCATTTCTTTACGCTTCCTGCACTGAGAGTAGGACTAGACCTGAGTTTAAAGCAAAAAGAAGGAACAAAACAAAAAGGTCAGCTTTGTTTAATGCCACTTTTAGCTCTGTGGATAGCACCAGGTTTTCATCCATGCCTGCTTGTCTGTGCCCAGAAGCTTTGCTTATTCTCTTTTGTGGTGGGAACCAGCATAGCAAAGCAGCTGGGACAGGCTTTTATTGCACCACTGAAAGAGCCCTAAGTACCTGCAGAGCCCTCCTTCCCAGCTCTGTCCTTACTCAGCACATCAGGGCCTGGTATGTAAAAGGAAGATTCATGTAGTGCCTGTTGTCTGCTGAGCACTGTGAAACCACTCCAGCATCGACTCTCTGGGCACTGGATTCCTCTAGAGGGGAATGTGGCAAAACTGTTCTTGGAAATCCAGCACTGTTCTCAGAAATGAGTGAAGTTTGCTGTTAACAGTATCAAAGCATTAAATGATTCCTTCACACATTCTCAATACGATCAGGGCACAATTTTAAAAGACAAAGCATTCTAAATAATTCTGGTATGTTTATGGCTGAGAAGCTTGGCTATGACATTCCAACCTTATTCTCCTTTAGCATCAAGAGGAAAAGCCTATTTTCTGTCTTAAAATTTGAGAAGGGCAGAAAGATCGTGGGTTTAGAACACTGTTCATCATTATACACAATTTTGCTCTGTTTATTAATAGTTGAATTTTCTCCAATCCTCTCAAATGTCACCCTCATATTTTTTCCTAATTCTTCATTGAAGCCTTAAGCATTCAAATTATAGATAGAAACCACAGCAGACATGGAATTTTATAGATTGCATCTTCATCTCCTCATGTGATTCAGTAACTCTAGCCAGCTTGGGCTCTAGAAGTATGGGTAATTCTGTAATTTCTTCACAGAAGTTGAGTCCTTCACAAAACTCAGCTTCCCTTTCTTCTGTGGTCTTGGGCCCCAGTTCTCTGGTGCCCATGTACACAAAGCAGATGAGGGATTTAGCAAGGAAGAGGATATGGGATCAGGCCCTGGCAGCATGCAGAGTATAAAGAAATTGGCTCCCACTGGGCCCCCAGCTGGCAGCATTTACAGCTCTGTGGCTTTCACAGCAAAGCGATCCCTGTGCCAGAGCCCAGACACAGAACCCACTCCCTGCTCCTGCTGAGCAGCAGTGTAAGGGCAGGGTACAAAGCTGCTCAGGCCTGAAGGACGGCATTTCATGGTGCCTTTGGGATGGGTGTCCAAGCTACTGATCAAAGGTGTCACACTCCATTTTACATTGCAGCTGAAAAGAAGAAAGACTACGTAAGCTGTGCTAAGTGTCCAGGTGAAAAACAAACTGAACCATCCTATGTGTGGGTGCATCTGAGGCCTGTAGCTTCACTGGCATTGCTTGATAAGATGAACAGCACAAGGATTACAGTGATGGAGGAGTACTTCAGCCTTTGCAGGCTGTGCAGACAGCTGAGGAAGCTAAGAACTTAGCAGATACCTTCATTGGCACCTGTTCTTCCTCCCAGAGACCACCCTCTGGCCATCCACAGGTACGTCCGTCTCTCACATTGTGACAGAAGATCAATGACTCTCATTCTAAGCAGTTTCTTATTTCCAGCCAAAGTTTCAGTTGCTGCTCTATTCCACTCTTCACCAAAACACAAATGTTTCAGATCCAGACCAAGACCCTGGCTCATTCCAGATATTTCTACTGCTTTTAAAACCTTGGCCAAAAAATATATTGCAAGGCTTGATCCTCCTGGTAACTTCTGAAGACATTTACATCTATGTAAAATAGCCCATGGATGAAATTCTTTCCAGAAATTACTCTGCTAGTTGCACTGAGAGTCACCAAAGTGACTCAGGCAGAAAGTCCAACCCAGATACTTTGACTCAGTGCCATTTCTGTGCTCCATGTGAATAGGAAAATGAAGGCACAGAAACCAGAGCACTGCCAACCACGTCAGCAGGAGCCCCCTTGCAGATAGAGAGCAGAGATTGCCCAAGGGTCTCTCTTCTTCCACTTCATTTCAAAATGTACCCCAAGGTACAATTCTTCCCCTGATTTTCATCATTCTTAAAATCTTGGATTTTGCTGAGAGGTATTTCAGTGTCAGAATCAACTTTTCTGACTTCTAAGGCTTCTTGTTCCTGTCTCCTACACTGTTAAATGTGTAACAGCCTTGCAGTGTGTCAGTCATGTTACACTACTGATAGCTATAAAAATGAATATAATGGTAAGGATACATGATAATACACTGCAACAGCAACAGCTTTTCTATGGTTGGGACATTAGAACAATAAATATTTGCTGCCTTGGGGATGGAAGGTTTTCTGTCTAGGATACAAATTTCCCCCTTTTATGCTAAATAGAGTAATGAATTTTAACTTCCACTGGAAAACAAAATAGTTCATACTATTCTTGCCATCAAGGAAAATTGAGAAAAGGCTTTGAAGAGCAGTATCAGTTCTAAGCATCTTAAACAGGGGTAAATAACAATCCTGGTTTGCAACCAGGTTTTCAAAGTAAGGGTTTTCATGGGCACCCACTCATCCTGATCCTGTTACAGCACTGTGGTTTCAAATCAAGAGAACTGCACAGAATTACAGGGGACAAAACTGTTAAAAACAAAAATGCTTCAAATTTTGTTAATATTAGCTACGAGTCAATACATTATCAGTTTCCTGCTGTGAAATAAGGGACTTTTTAAATATTAAGATGTCACAGAGGCTCCATGGGCTGAGAATATCAAACCCATAAATTACCATCATATCAAAAATAATGCACCTAGCTATCACAGGAGCTTTCCCCTGTGAACCAGAGAAAGGAGAGTGCTTAGACCCGTGGGGGTTAATGTCTGGGAAAGCATTCAAATTACAGAATCCACAAATGACTGGCAGCCCCCATTAAATTTGTTGTCTTGAATCAATTGGGAGTGGTGTAGGGGATCCCACAAGGGGTATTATCCTGTTTGGCCTTAAGCCACTCACTGAAAATATGCATATTGTAGGTGAAATTGAATTGCATAGATTTGTTCTCTAAATATTCACCATATGTTCTCATAAAAGTTGGTGCCAGACCCATCTATAAAATGAATTGTATATTGTGTAGCTATTTTCTTTAGGCTTTTCTTCAAATTCTTAGTATAGAACATGAGATCTGTAAATATTTGAGTCATATACAAGATGCAAAATGAGTTTATTCCAAATTTTTAGAAAGGGAGGCTTGACAGCCTGAATGTTTGTTTACATGTGGGTTGCTCTGCTTTATGTAATTACAGTCATGCTCCAGTCCCTCAGCAGTTTCAACTTATCTCTTTCAATCCTAAACCAATTTGTGCTGTGTCAACTATTGTGGAAAAGGTATCTTCCCAGAAGAGACCTCATCTCAGTCATCGTTAATAAACTTGTAACACAGAAAAGTAACACAACCCATTCTCTAGTTAATAACATCTTGTGTGGTCTGTAAAAAGCTGGCAAAACCAACTGAGAATTAAAGCTGTACAGAATATATGTTCAACAGTTATCTAGTAAAATAATAGGAATGTTTTAGTGGCTCCAGCTGGCCTGTGTAGCAACAGAAGAAAACAGATGTAATGACCTTGACGCTTTGACTATACAAAGCTAAAAGATGCCTTAGGGCCTCTGGGTAAGACACATCAAAGAAGCCAGGAAGAATTTCTGCTGTGAGTAGGCTTGGATTATGTCTAACACCAATTTCACTTGTAGCCTGTTTTCCAGGTCCTGTTAAATGAAGTTTGGATTTTCACAAGAAGGTGTGAAGGGAGCGGTGAATGAGAAATGAATGAGAAAGAAACTCAGCGCCTTCCTGAAGCAGCCGCATGAGTGCTGCAGTATGGCCAGGCAGAAATGAGGAATCAGCATCCCAGGACATTAACAAGGATGACAGGTTCTGGACAGAAGAGGAGCATGGGGGTTTGGGCTGCCAGGTAAGAGGTATTCGTGTCAAGAAGCAAGCACCCCAACCATTCTTGCAACAGCTGGTGGAGATACCTTACAGCTCTGCACAAAACCCCAGAATGTCCAAACTTCCCCTTCTGAAGCACTGCTCAAAAGCATCTATAAAGACTGAAGCCAAAGACACTGAATCCAAAATATTGGCTCTGGTGAAAATGAAAGACAAATTTGTCTGTTAGATGTCAAACTACTTGGCATGACCTGTGCAATCTCTGAGCAAAGAGGGCTGGTACTCTCTGAAGAGCCTTCACTGGACCCTGGGAATGGTTTCTTGAAAGGTGAGACATGCCATAGGTAAAGCATGGGAAAGAACCATGGCTGGGAGCAAGAAACACTGTTCCTTCCCTACCACCTCCTGCCTCAAGCAGAAGAAACAAAGACTAAGTTCTCACAAAATCCCTCTGCATGAGCTCAGTGCAGGGATGCTTCCATATTTTTGTTTAGAGTACTTGTAACCAATCTCTCAGCCAAATTTCCTTCTCAGATCAAACACCTGGTATTGATATGTTGTACCTTGAGCTTGGCAATTTTTACTGTTGTGACGCTGGACTTTGTATATTCCATGACTTCAGGCACTGTTCATGGGATGTGTTTCTCCTCCAAGACCAAATAGGGACTCAGAAGCAAAGGAAAAGTGCTTTTTTAAACAAAGGAGAGGTTTTTTAATCGCCTAGAGAGACATTCTGCAATCTGTTTGCTGAATTTTTTTCCTTTGTTCACAATATCATTGAGGAAGTTCCCAGGAAAATAACATGAGCCTCACTAAAAAATATGGCTTCTTGGGAACATTATCAACAGAAGCAAATGCTTGCCTATATTTCTGCTGCGTTCTGTAGCAGAACTCGTGAGTTCCAGGGCATCACAAATGCCTATTTGTTCTTTCCTGTACTGTATTTTTAGATTCCCATTATGAACTTGCACAACTCCATCAGGACACACACTCTTCCTCCTTCTCATAATATGTTTATCATAAAAACTCTGACTGGCCTGAGGCCACATGGCTTACAAGCAATGAAGGTGAAATTCTTTCTCCCAGCTCTTACAAAGAATCACAATCTTTTTTTGCGTTTGATTGAAGTATGAATGTGGTTATAGTACCTACCTTAAATATAATTTTGTTCTTTCTCTGACATAACAATATGTTTATTGCTGATCTCACTTTATATGGATCAGATACACATAATAGCTTTTGGCATATTGTTTCAGTAATATGTTTTATTTGGTAAACTCCTAAAAAAGTAACCCTTGGAGCTTACATATTCACAGTAGTTTAAAAACAAAAACAAAACCAACAACAACAAAAACAAAACACAACTCCGATTGAAGGGTAACGCTTCAGTAGAGATGGGATGGTTTACTTTGAGACAACTTAAATTTAGCACTGTTTCTGCACTTTCTATGGGAAGTGTGTCTTAATAGTGCTAACATGAGATCTCTTCATTGGTGTTCACATCATATAGGGAATTCATAACTTACCAAAGATCTAAAAGGAAAGACCTGGAGTGAAAATAACTATATCCATATGTCATTTCAAATGACACAATTCAAGGCTTTTTAAGAATAGGAGGAAAAGAGGGACCTGCTCATCAGAGGGATGTGAACACCTTTCAGATGTTAATTAATGATGTCTGGACCGCTGTCTTGCAGTTCAAGGTTTCAGAATTACTCAGGAACATTTTTTTAAATTACTTCTTACCATACAGCATGACTTTCCTGCAAAGTCTTCCCCAGAATCTTTTTTTAATAGCTTCCCCTTTACAGCTAGAACAGAAGATGGTGCTTTTAATGGACTTAAGTAGGACCTTCTAAGGTCCCCTTTCCAACAGACAGGGGAAATGAACAAAATTCTGCTGTACTCCCAGAAGAGTTGAGCATGTACTATATGTGTAGAAGATAATACAAAGTATGTTTGTAAGCCCTACTTCTAAAGAAGGTCATCATGCTCCCTCTGCCATATTCTCTTCAGGTCCAGGACTCTGCACAAGGAAACCTGCCACTGTGTGATTTTCACTTCAAGTCTCTCTCTTCTGATTCTATTCTCAGATCCACCACGAAGAGTGAGATGCACCATTCCCTGTGGTGCAATTCTGAGACAGCACGTCACCTTAGATCCTTCTGTTGTGTTGCCAAGAACTCCATGCACTTCCAGGATGCTTTTTTCAAGCCTGAGCCCATGTGTTGAGAATAAGTTTGCCCCCAAAAAGTGCTATATTGGATCACTTGTTTCCCATGTGTTTCAGGGCACTGTCCAGCTCTAAAATCATGTTAAATCAGTCATATTAAATGGTACTAGCAGAGGTGTTGAGATCTGGTGACAGACACAAAGGACAAATTGGTCTTTTGGAAATCCTCTCAGCTTAACTTCTCCATCATTAGCTGTTGATCAAAACAGAGCTGGATATCTGACATTATTAAAAAACAAATGGATCCTGCAAGCTGTCTCAAAGACTGTGTGGTAAGAATAGCTCTGAAATAGTTGCAATGATAAAATCCAGATGGATAAGTCATCCATTTTCTAGCCACGGAAACATTGGTGAAACTGTTTCTGTTTTGGATACAGGTTAGGAATTATCCTAGATCTCGGAGAGGGATAAGAAATTATTAATTGCTCAAAATGGGGTTAGGAGAGCTTGTAGTCTTCACACCAGATGAACCAAATGGAGCTCATCTCCAAAGGAAAGTGTCAGTAACTGAATGATGCAGAACCCCTGAGAATTTCAAGTCTCTGACTTGAGGAACTGAAGCAAAGAATTGGAGGAAGGATGACTGCAACCCTAGAAGGAGGTACCTTAATGAGAAGTGAAGTGCTACAAGAATGTTTCCTTGATGTACTTATTTCCTGCAGAATGAAGGCAGGTGGTCTTTATGATTTGACCAGGAATGCCAGAATGATTTAACATGTCAAGGTTCTCTCATGCAACATTGAAAGCAAAATCTCTGGAACAAGGACAAGGGAGGGGGCAGGAATTGCAGACTGGCACACAGAGCAAAGAGATCACTTCAAAAGACCAGCAAAATTGTGCACAGCTATATTTATTTTCAACTGAACATAATTTTGGATTCCCTCCATTCTACTGAGTTGAAAGGAAGAAAAAGATCACCCAACTCTCTAATAGACCAGGGACCTGCTCATTTCTGGAAATGTCCCAGGGGGTGAACATTATGTGGTGAAATGTTTGCAGCAGCAGTGCTGCCTATGTAACAGAAGGTGCATAGGGATTGCTCTAGTAAATTATTCATGGACAATAAATAATGTATAATGTGTCTCAAAGATTAGGGAAGTGCACTCTGCAATGTACACAATATTTCTATTCCAGAAATCATTTTTATTTTTGTTTGGATAGTTTTTTCTCATTAGCTCCGTGGGTAAGCATGACCCTGCACGAGCCTGGGGTTTTTTTCACACATTTTTCATGGGACAATTCTCACATCTAATACACAGACTAAAACAAAAGAAATTTTCTCCTGATCCTGTCTTTATTAGAATTTATTTCTTTTTTAAGTTCATATATAACCAGGCTAATTTGTTAGCTTTATGCACACATACATTTTCTTGGGGGTAAATTTGTCTCTGAACCATATTATCCTGTTGGGTTTACTGGTACTAAGAGTGTTTTCAATGCCAGTTATAGAGCAGGTTCTGTAGGAGTATGTACTGCATCATCCTCCTGTGAAATAAGCTCTCCATCCTTGGGAGCTCATAAACTAGGCTGTGAGAAGTTGCAGCTGGATGATGAGGTAACAAGAGAGCAAGATATCATGTCCTAATTAAAGGACTTGGCTTGCTTTCCACTTGGCCTCTGCAGTAAAGGGAGTTACTTGGAAAGTTACTTGTCTTCCTACCTCATGTCTGAATAACGTTTATTAATCATCACTGATTTCTCAGTGCACTTCTCCCCTGTGAGAAACAAGGGAGGATCTTTCTCCATTTCACTCAGTGGTTTGCAGCCTGGATGAGTCAGGCTAAGCTGGGCTGTTTTTTCTCCTTTCATTTCAGGTGATGTGTTTACCACACTGGTCAGGGCTGCAGAACAGCCTGACCTTCCCCATTAACTATTTAGAAAGAACTAAGAGAAAGAACTTCAGACTAAACTAATGTGTACTTTTGCCTGAGATTCCCTTCCTCCACTCTTATGATCTCTTGGACAAAGGCAGTTGAAAAATGCAGTAAAGTAGTTCATAAACTCTTTCAGAGGGGCTAGCAAACTTTCCTGAAGACATAACTGTCCTGTAAAGATTTATTTCCAGGAGAAAGTCTCAGGGGTAGTTCCAATCCAATTTCACACTTATTTTAGGCTCTTCTTTCAGTGAAGATCTAGACCAGATTTTAGGAAAAAATTCTTCACCGAAAGAGTTGGAACAGGTTGTCCAGGAAATTGGTTAAATAACCAAGGCATTTAAATAACGAGGCATTTAAAATACATGCAACTGTGGCACTTAGGGACGTGGTTTAGTGGTAGACTTGGCAGTGATGGATTAATGGTTCAACACAATGATCTTAAAGTTCTTTTCCCAGTTAAATAATTCTATGATACATATTTTTCAAAGTTCCTTTTCTTATTATTTGATACATCTCAGTAAAGAAGTGGGTGAGGAAAGCATATATAATTTTTTCTTTTTTTTTTTTTTTTTTTACGTAACTTTTTGAGTGTCTTTCTCTTTTACAAGACAGATATCTTGTAAGTCTTGACACAAATATTTGAACAGTGTCTGATTACTCCCTGGAATTAAAATGGTAGCCATTAGCAGAACAGATCTAGAGTTATGGGTTAAATTATGTTAAATCCAAAAGACATAGAAGTTGGTGATTCACCTAGTGAAGAGATAGCCATAATAATATAGGTGCCAATTGATCTGAATAAATACAGTACATACATCCAGTTTGAAAGCTAGTAATTTCAAATATCCCGTTTATGCTTCAGGTAGTTAGAACTTACAGATACTCCAAGAAATCTTCAACATAAATACACCAAAAAGAAAAAATTTCTTTAGCAAAAAAGTTACTTGACTTGAGTCTATGATTAATTGCTTGTTAATAATGAGTCATGAGACTGCAGCTGTACACGTCTTGGGTGCTTCCAAGGTTTCAGATTTGTCTACTTGGAGTGCTTTTAAAATCTCATTTCTCGCTGAAGGGCACACATGCAATTTAAGAGACCATCATATTCTCACACTATTGTTGCAAACTGCTTTGCAAACGACTCTCAAACTGACCTACTTTACTCTTCAAACCAATTTCTCTGGAAATGACAGAAGTAATTGGCATGACTGGCAAGTACCAAGTTCAGTGGAAGATGAGAGTAGGAAGCATTGAAAAGGAATATGCACCTTGCATTAGAATGATGAAGTACTCCAAGTACTTTGGTGAAATTGCACTAGGAAAGAATATTCTCTGAGGCAGCGAGAAGTTAAAAAAAAAAATAAATATATATATATATATATATCATTATACCTAAAAACTATCAACTGGAAATCTGATGATGACAAGCAAAGATCTGTTATTCCATAGTTCTCCAAGGTTAAGAATATCTACTCCTCTCCAAATCCATGTAAAAGTATATAGCTCCTCCTTGGTTAGTTTTCTCTGCTAACAGGTGACATTCACAGCCTTCAGGAATAGCTCCATCTAGGGCTCTGTTTCAGCAATCTACCCTGAAGATGGCCAAAACAACAGTTATAAGGGTCCAATTTGGTCAAGTATAGATATCACTATCAACAATTTCTTCCCACCTTATGTCTAAGTGCTTGCCAAGAACAGAGAGTTCAGCAAAACTTCTAAACTGCAAAAAGCAGTGAGCAAATTTATTTAGTGAAAATGGGCCTAGAAAATTTCCTTACTTCGCTGCACCCTACTCTTAGCCAAGTCTACTTGGCTGACACTTTAATGTTAGCCTTCATCTCAATTGGCCCCATTCATTCATTCCTACTCTGCTGACTGGATGAAAAGAAATCCAAGAAGTAAATGCTGCCTCAGTAACTCATAAAACTGTGGTTTCACTGGACAAGTAATAGTGCAAATACTGGAGGTGAGGGCACTCCACACAGAGATACTAAGACTAGGCAGTCCTTGGCCTCATTCTAGCTTCCCACTCTTTGCATAGAAGAAAGCCCTTGGCATGGCAGAAATGAAACCTCCTTCCTCATTCTCTCAATTAGATTTTTCTCTCATCTTGGACTCAATGTTGTGGTTTTAAATTTTTACAGTACCTTCAGGCTCTTGCATCACACCTATTCATTAAAAAGAGCAGTCATCTTAAAAGCATCTTCCATAGATGTGAAGACTGTGACTAAGTAACTTCTCATTTAATATACCATTCCCATCTTTTGGGTGACTTGGCAGTGCTGTAAGGAACTGCTGCTGTAAGCCCTCAATCAAATAGTCTAAAAATACTCTTATGCCTCGGGATTGTCCATTTTGTTCTTTCTGCTTGCTCCACAGAGAGCTGTCAGAACACCACCACCATACAAACTCACCTGGAAGATTTAACAAGCAGCAACCAGCAAAAAAGGTGAAACTGGAAGGCTTTTCTGACAACAGTGAGCAACTATTCAACAGCTGAAATCAGTGGGATGGTTTGTGAGAGTCTGTCACCTCTCAGCAATGCCAGAAAAGACCTCACCATTTCATCAGATTCCTCAGAGGCCTTACAGAGGACTCTCAACCCCTGATGCATGAGGTCTGGGATGCTGTTCAAGAGCTGACATATGTGCTGCAGAGAGACTGGCTGGTTGCAAACAGATAAACTGTCTTATCTGGTGTAACAAAATTCATGTTTCCCAGCAATTGCCAGATGTTGTCAGTTCTCCCTTCAGAAGACGAAAAGGCTAGGAAGACATGCAAATTGCAGATGATAAGAGGATGTGACTCTGACCCCTGGGCCTGACAGTTGATATTAGGCTGTTCCCGTGGCTCTGCTCTCCCCAGTACATGGCTCTCCACATTCTCTTGGTTTTCATACTCACATAGCAAATTCAACCTGGCATGCAATTTACAGAAAAGTAACATACCAGTGCAAGAATGAGCTTGTACCTGAGGAATGTCAGGATCTTAAATGTCAGGATTTTGAAGCAAACACCTTTTTTTTTCAAATGCCATTGAGTTTTGCAGCAATTAGAGGCATGGAACAATCTGTTTAACATCAGGAGGAAGAGAATCACCTCAGGACATGGCCTTCCATCGTAGCTTTCATCACATGCTCGGCCAAGTTAAAGACACTGAAAGAAACCATTCCCTTTATGGGAGAGACGGAACATTCAAAAGCTTGAAGTCTTGACCAATGAACTTTTCTTTGACCTCACACTATCTGTGCGTGCACAACTGACTGTGTAAATTTATTTACATCCTGGTATGGGATCAAGCATGGTATACAGTAGCAGGAAAATAAGACATTAGTTTCCTGGAGCAATTCCTGTTGCAGTGAAAATTGTTGATTTGAGAGTTGAATCAGTAGCTATTTGAGTGCTAGTACTCCTCAAGGTAGGCAATATTCCTCAAGGAATTTTGTTTTCTCCTAAAATGAGATGGGTAAAAAAAATGGCTTCATTTCTCATGCTTATAATTATGTTGGTCCTCTACTTCATACTACCTAGGGTAAAATATATTAAGATTCACCTTAGTTGCACTGAAAGTATTTTTTGTTCTGTTTGGCATAAAGAAATGGGACCATCACACCGTGGTAAGGATGCTAGACTGTCCTTGCGCATCCTCAGTAGGGTAAAGGGAAACACCTCATCTGTCTTTTCCTGATGAAGCTTTACCTGTTTTTATGAAGTAACTAACACTTCCATCACATGTCTGACCTAAAAGTTTAGCATGTGCTAATGCTAAAAACCTTCTTTAATTGAAGGTTTAGTAATTTTTGGTTTATTGGAGACTAAGATTCTAAATTCATATTGAAATGGTTTTTGTACTCTTTACATATTGGCCATAGCCAGGGGTATTTGTATGAAACATGTATTTATATACAAATATGGAAATTCATACTAAAATATGAGGTCTCTTTCTCCTGGAAGATCTGACAGAATATTGGAAATCCTGGATATCATTTTACACCCTGCAGCAAGCTGTGATCAAAGGAGTGCTCTTCCTGAACATTTCCTTGCTTCTTTCCATCCCATTTACTATGTCCTTGTGATTCCTTAAGAAAAAATGACAAATAAAAGTTTCACTTCTAAAATGGAATGCATCAACATGATGCACTTGCTGTCCAGTGCTTTGGGTTGCTTGAGTGCTAGGTGACCTCACTTGCTCCTTGTGAGCCAGTAAGTCCACTTAGGCAGCTGTGTTACATGCAATTCCCTTTAGTATACAGCATTCTTTTTCCTAACTGTTTTAATCTCTGTTTTACAAAGGAAATGAGTGTATGCAATGTATGAAAAACATCTCTATATGCCACTCCCTTAACAGAAAAGGACAAACTGGAATTTCAAGAGAGCTTGACTTCATTTGCATTTTAAAACAAACTTTGGATTTAGCTTACTGAGCTTCCTTATTTCTTTTGCATGCCAAATGTCTGAAGCATACTGGCCTCCCATCATTCATTTACAATCTCAAACAATCCCAAAGAATTCAGCTACAGCCTATGAGTTTTAAACACACCTTTTCTGGTTACCCAGAGGTAGGTTTGTTCTCACACATCTGCAAACCGAAACTCTTAGCTCAGAAACTCTTAACTTGGTCCTCAAATGTTTGCTGCAAACAAAGTTTCTCTGCAAAACTGAAGAGAAGTGGGAGATTCCCTTCAGTTCCTCCCCTCGGCAAGGGTGGTGTCGGGAGCGTAGTGAAAACACCAGCTCTGATCTAAGGCAGAGCCTCTCAAGGAGACAAAACTTGCTATATGCTCCATTTGAAGCACATAGAGAGGGTGATGAGGACAGTACCTAACCCAGCTCCCAAGGCGGTATGGTGGGAGGCTGGACTCTGCCCTTCATTTGTAGCTCCTGTTCTCCCTTACAGCGTGACTGACTCGGGTACATCAGGTTGTTGAATATGCTCATACCCCAGGATATGAGTGAGACTTGCTGGAATTACACAACACTGATATGAGACAAAAAATAACCCACCTGATGCTCAAGGTGTCCAGGGTACTAAGGTGCTGCCCCTGAACCAATAGATTAGCCCTAAATGAAGTCTATCCAATTCCTGCCTACATCGGTTATTTTTGTTCTGTGAAGCTGAGATACATTTTGCAAGTGAGATGAACACAAGCGTGCCTCCTGCAGCAAAATCTTTTATCTCCAGTACAAAATCAACAGGGAATCTGTTTCCTGCCAGGGAAACAGAAACCAGTATGGCTCAAATATGAACAAATTCACCTTAGTTCCCTGAAATCTGAAACAAAGACAGGAAAGAAATCAGTCACAGGGATAAAAGCTGCAGTTCAGCTATCTTTAGTCTGCACTTTTTGTGTCATGCTAGAGGTCAGAGAAGCAGTGTATACTTACCCCTGAAATGACAAATGATGATTAAATGAGACTATTCATGTGGAATTTCACTTGTATCCTGAGCACATGCTGCTTTGAAATGTGCACAGGATTAGCATTCCTAGCCCAAGGAAAACAAAGCCCCTATCTAAAACTTCTGTGGTCTGGAGAACATACAGAGGCTGCTGCAACCTAGCTCTGGGCAGATTTTCCATGACAGTGTCAAAGAACAAATAAGCCAAGAGAAAGATTCTCATTTTCAAAAGTGTGCTTCCATCCTGGCTGTGGTCTTGTCCCTGTACTGACTGATGTGCCAGCCCTGGAGTATGGCACACACACACACTCTGGTTTTTAGCATGGGAAGTGAGCGAGCTACTGTGTCCCATCAGCTTCAGAACTTCCTGGAGCTTTCAGGGCATATTGAATTATGCCAATGTTCACAGGCAAGTAATGACTGTTTAAATGAAAAATATTACTGATGTGTTTTATCTGTATTGTCAGCTACTGATTCTAGACAGCATTTTTCCCTTTATGCAGAGAGACTGGGCATACATATGTGATGAATAAAGAAAACACTTGCTTCCTTTGCAGTCCAGGATCATCACTACCCATTCTGTGAGCCAGTCCTAAAAAGACTGACTTTTACCAGCTGGTCCCCAGTCCCACCTTTTCTCCAGTAGTTTAGGAAGTCCTACAAGCCATCTTCTCTCTCATCAGCGCCCACAGTGATTTCTAAATCCACTTAATATTTCATCCTTTTTAGCTTTCCTCCTCTCCTCTCCTCTCCTCTCCTCTCCTCTCCTCTCCT
>VXBN01011205.1:1833958-1866644 GCA_013397395.1 Sinosuthora webbiana
TTCTAAATCCACTTAATATTTCACCCTTCTTCGCTCCCCTCCTCTCCTCTCCTCTCCTCTCCTCTCCTCATCTAAGATGCACAGCTACAGGCTCACGCACCCTTTTGTCGCAACCAAGTTCACTGCCTCCTCTTTCTTTTCCCCTCCATCTATTCCTATACCAGCTCCAACCCATCCCTCCCTCCTGGAAGTGCACAGGGACTGGAAGTGACCTTCCTTGCCACCATCAGTCTCTTTAAACAGTTGCTTTTCCATTAATCCAGGCTATGTGTATGTGTGTGACTCTGTGTAGAAGTCTCGACAGCTGCAACTTGGCAACCTTGCTGGAAGATCTCCATGGAGTAAGGTTTGTTAGCTGTTGGGCCTTAGTATCCAACAGGAAACAGAAATTTGACCTCAGTAACTAGACAATTGTAGTGCTAATTTCTGAAAGTAAACATTATCCTGATTTCGTCTCCTTTTTCCTGTGTCACACACATAAGCACGTCACACTCATTATCTTTAAAAATCTCATTTGGTCAAATGATCGGTTTAGGCCTAGCAGAAAAGTCCATCTAGGTCACAGTTTAATAGATGATGCCTCTTATTTCCCTGTTCTGTCTGCACCCTAGGTTGTCCCTCTGCTGCTGTCCTTAATTCAATGCCAGTTTTCTAAGATAACTCTCATTGTACCTTTCTGGACAAAAGATCCCTGACATAAATCCAGACCAACTCTTCATTTAATGCACTTAAAAGAATATATTATGAAATTACCTTTTTTTTTCCTGTACACACACATATTAGACATGAATAAGATACCACAGATATCATAAATGGCACTCTGATTTGAGCAGTTTCTAGGAGAAGAGCAGGCATTCAAAACAGATATTATTTATGCAGATTTATGGAGCTGTGTTTTTAATTTTCTTAAGGAGAAGCAGACAAGAAAATGTATCACATTTTCCAGCAATTCACATGAAACCTCAGTGTACTCTCTGAAACACGGTATCCCTGATTCTTCTTATCCAGGAGCTTCAGCAATTCGGAGAGCCCACAGCATGTGCCAGCAGCCAAAAGGAAAACAAGGATGAGGGAAGGATGCCTCTTTGCATGCGAGACTTGGCCGTGCCTTACCAAACACAAACCCAATTCATCATCTTCCAGACGCTATTTCATCCCAACAATTTTGCTGTCTCTTTAATGCATCTGTCTGTTTATCTATTCTCAAGTACCATCTGCTTGTCCTGCTCTCTCGCACCGCACATGTTCACAGCCAATACACCTCCAAGGTGACAAATGAGCAGTCGAGCTAATTTCATTGGGATAAACAAGAAAGCAAGAGCCAGATGGAAAGCCATGGAGAGAGCCAATGTCATTTGGGGGGAGGAGAGAGTGTTTGAAGGAAGAATCACCATAACAACGGCAAGTGCAAAGAAGAGGTTTCTATTCTGTCTATCCCACTAATTACTATGAATATTTTATTCTCGCCCTGTGGTTTATCCATGTCCAGATCAACGATTTACTGGCAGATGGCTTATTTTGTTCTGGACTGTTTTTTTTTCCCCTTAAGTTTGACTGTTTTGATTTTCATGAGGTTTGCGGTTTAGATTTTTTTAGTTCTCTTTTAGAGTTTAGATTGTTTCTGTCAGATGCTCACAGGGAAGCAGCACTTGAAGGAGTTTAATGACTTTGTGAATTCCAAAATGAGAGCACTCTTTTATTACAGATTTTAATTACTGTAAAGACACAAGTTGCTTGTTGATAATGTTCATTCAGACCCTGCTTTCAGTTTACAGATACCCTTTTGAGACTGTAACTTTTCTCTATATCGCACTTCCAAGCCCTGGCACAGCATAAAGATCTTAAATAATCCTGACTACATTGGCAAAGGTCCAGCTTACTTCAAAGCACCAAGATCTCTCTGCCTGTCAAAACACAAAGATTGTAGCCATTTAACTAAACTGGTTTAAAAACACCCTTTAAGTAAAAAAAAGCAAAGCTTAAAGTGTGTGCGCATGTGCTTTAAAACTGTTTTACGTTGTTTTAACCTGCTTCAGCAAGAGACATCTCCAAAAGTGACAGAAGAAAACTTAAAATTGAGCTAAGTATGTTTATATAGGCCTTAAGAGGATATGGATTTTAAAAACATGGTTTTAGTTCAGTTTTCAGTTCAAACTGTGCTTGAGGCATATTTATGCAGCACAAAGCAGCACAAGGCAGGTACACGTTAGCTGCTGCATGGGGAGCTAGCTTAGAGCTGGAAGCAAAACTCTTTGGCCAGGCTAATAAACTTGTTCAAAAAAGGCACAGCACAGTGTCTTGTGGAGATATTTGAGCTAGCTGGGTATTCCCACATGGTAAAAGTCAGTGACCTTACTGCAAAGGACAATCTGGTTTATGATTTCTTGTGACACACAAATACAGAGCTAAGCCAGCAGGTTGAGAAACCTCTCAAGTTCACTGTCATTGCATTCAATAATGCCTCAACAAATTTAACAATACAGGCTCAGCAAGTACTTTATTTTGCTAAAATGAACAGACAAGGCACTTTTTAAAAGTCTCTGGTTTTTGTACAATATCAGTATCATTCAGTGTCAATTGGCTCCTATATCTCAACATGTAATACTAAAAAAAAAGTGAAATCACCATGATCTAACTAAAATACCCCTCTACCTGACCTTCCCAAAGTTCAATTTCAATCCTGTGTACATTGAGCAATTTCTTCAAAGACTAATCTATCTGCTAGAAACTCCTATTTCATGCTTTTCAGTGAAGTGCCTCTCAGAAAACAAAAAAATGCTCCCTCCCCCAGTGAAATATAGACTTCCACTTTGAAGATACATTTTCAAGCAATCTGCTATAGACCTTTGCTATACAACAGGAGTCATTCTGTATGTAATACCGTCATGTACTATAAGCATTGTCTTTTAAAATCAGTTTTAGACTCTGTAAAGTAGGAGGTACTCTGTCTTCATGAACAGGAGCTGTTCTGCTGAATGGTGCAGGATCACACCGTGTGCTGGAAGACTCTGCTCTTTGTCTCCCTTCTCACTAAACACATGGTTCTCCACTAGCTTACTCAACCAGTTTGCTTTTGTTATGTTAAACACTAATGGAAAGATTAAGGCTCGGATCTGTCCTATATTCCTGTGTGTTCCAACTGCACTCGATGCTATTTGCATGAGAACCACTATTTGATTAAATTTTGGGCATGGTAATATGTGGCAAGTTTGCACAATAAAGCAGGGGCCTAGGCTTAATAAACAGAAGGGTCCTTCCTTTTCTGTAGCCTAAGATCCTAAGGGAAGGACCACTCATGTGGAAAAAGGTCCTTAGTAAAAAGCCTGTTAATGATTAAATTTGATTCTTAAAATCTTTTCTAAGGCTTTTTTCTAAGTAATGTTGTACTCCTTGGGAGACAATGCCGTGGTAAATGACACTGTGTGTTCTACTACTTGTAAATAAACAAATCATATTATATGCCTGGACAACGCACCCAAAACTGCAAAAATAAAATGGTTTAGGTTGGAGAATGTTACATATCTCTATGTGTATGTAAAAGAAATTTATGCAGTTTGCAGATGGAACAAAAAAGGAATAACACTTGCCATAAATATAGCTCTCACATGAGTGTCTGCTGATGGACTGGTATTGTAAGAAAGAAGTTTAGGTTTCACTTTTGTAAGATGTGTAAAGAATCTCCACAGCAAGGCAGTTTCAAGAGAACAGGCACACCTGCCTACACACAAATGATTGCAAAACTTTTTGCCTCCTCAGCGGCCGTGAGATGCCCAAAGTCAACAGAACTGAAGACCTTGAAGTACCTCAGAACTTTTCCTGAACATTAGGAGCTCTGAGAGGTAACTTCATCCAGGGCCTCCCTGACAAGCCTCCTGTGGTCTGCAAGGACACCAGTAGAAGAGGAAAATATTTGGCCACCTCAAATTCAGGAGACTCGCTCTATTTTCAGTACCACCCCCTCCTTTCCCCTCCCCACAGCACAAACATTGGGGTGCTTCTGAGGATCAGGCCTGGCCTGGGCAACCTTCAGTATCTTTACGACCCTTTGACCTTTTCTTCTGCCTTTTTAAAGCTCTGTTATTTCTATTTCAAACACTCTCATCCATCTGAGGATGGATAGATGGATAGACCTGCAACTGGTGACCTTCTGTTCATTGCCAAGGTGGAAAAAGCCAATGGACTCAGTTAGCAATGGACATTTGCCCACCAGCATTGCTTGCAATTATTTTCACATACCCTGGATGAAATAACCATAATCCACATTCTCCCTCTGAATATACAAGGCCTTTGGATGAGTAAGCAGCACCCTGAAATCAGTGAAGCAACTGCATAATGTGCTGGTGCTCTGGAGAGAATTACCACTTCCCAGGGCTATCAGGACTGTATAATATTAAAAAGATAAATCCATAAAACAAGCCTTATATAACTTTTTTTTTTTTTAATGCCTCTTCATCTATCCCTTTGTTAATCTTTCCTTACACTGACTGCACTTTGTTGAGGATCTCACTCCCACTGTACCTGAAATAAAACATGATATGTCTTTTGGCAAGATCAAAGCTGGAAATTTGTACCAGGACAAGAGCCTGTGAAAACCCTTTTAAGAAAATCAATTTCCAGTATAAAAATTCAAATGCAATAGCTTCTGTTTAATCTTTGAGGAACGCTTATTTGACTAAGATTTACATGAACACATAATACTTCAAAACAGTACAGCTCCCAAACCAAAGTACAGTCTTAATAATCAATAATCAGCTTTATCATTGATTGTAGTGATGGGCAGAACAAAATCTGCTACATTTACCAGGTGCTGAAAATGGATTTTACAAGTGATGAAGGGAGGAAAAGACCAAAAAAAAATCTGCATTAAAACTCTGACTCAAAAAAAAACACACCTGTTCCTGCAGTTGTACCATCTCAAACCACCTTTATTAGAGCTCTTTGCACAAACTTTACCATCCTCCAGCCTGCAAAGCTGCATATCAGGGGAAGAAGTTCTGGATTAGGACTGCCAAGTGAAAGAAGGTTACTTTTCTGGTGGGTTCAGTGTCAGGACTAAAGGCTTTAACTTCACTACTAATTTAAAATTGCTTGGGACTTTTTGGCTTTAATGCCTGCATCTAGAAATACTTCTCAGAAATGCTGCCCTTCCTCAGAGCAGCTTTGCAGGGCTTAGCAACCTGACACATGCAGAGCATTTTAAGATGCACATTACACACAGCTCTATTATTAATAACACTGAATGTTCTCTTTTCCTACACAAAGGTACCAGGTCTCCTAAATAAAATAGTTTTTGGCACTTTATGGGAATAAAATATTAAGAATAGGACAATTAAAGAACTATTTTGGACTGTCTTTTATCTCTGCATGTACACAATGGTCAAGCACAGCTTCATTTACTTCTGCACTAGCCTAATTGCTGGGTACCTTCCACATCCATCTGTGTGCATTGTGGTGAGTACGTGCACTGAGGCCTTAATGAGTCTGACACCTGCTCAGATGAACAAATGGACTAGAATTATCACTGCTAATATCATCCATACATTTAAGATGCTCTTAATTTAAAAGGAGTGCCAGTGCACCGAAATAAATGAACTGGTAAGATTACTCCAGCCAGGATGCATCTGCAGGAACAGTGACATGTCCCTGGGACCATCCCCTGGCAATGCAACTGGAGTGACTGCACCCACACACTCCAAGAGTGAGAGCCCTTGAAGCAAGGTAGTCCTGTGGGGAATGTTCCTGCCAAAGATACTTAGAAATGGAGGGGTGGGGAATGCTAGATTTTAAATCTGTAATAGCATAAAAGACCAAATCTCACTGACAAGAAATGTTCTCTGGCATTGTTGTGTTTATTGTGACTTAATTGCTAGTGAGCCCAGAACAGAAGTGCTACAGTGCACAGAACGAGGCAAGACACTTCAGTTCAGTGCCCGTTACACAAAAATACCACTTTGTGTTTTCCATGCCATTAATAGAATCCTTATGCAATTTGCTGCTCCCAGAAAGATTTGACTATTAAGTAGCTTATACTCTGAGTAACTATAGATACTGCCGAGTCAAGCATCCCAAAGAGCCTCCCACAGCCAGAAGAGTTGTTGTGGTTGTGTTCATGGTGACATTTCAGAAAAAATAATGCAGAGGAATAATCAACAGAAGCACAGATACAACAGGATCATAAAAAATTGCTTCATATCCAGTATGTAAATGGGTTTCCTCAATCTTGTTTTCAAGTAGGATGTTACTCTAGTATTTAGCTACCATTTCTCTCAGGGCTTTTTCCCAAGGCCTAAAAGAGCACAGATTCCAGTATAAGCTTTTTTAAAAGCAGATTTTGTGGCACTCAGTTAATGCTCTGTTCTTACCAGCATGGTACTCCTGATTGCCCTCATTACCCTAAGCTACCAAGATTGTGAAATTCTACCTCCAGAAAAGCCCCAGCTTCTGTCTATGTCTGCACAGATAGAAAGGCCCCAGCTGGGAGTTTTAGTTCAGTTCTTGGTTATTTCATGTTCCTCTTTCCATTCATTCCCCCTTTGAAAGCCTTGTGCCTGGGTTCTGCCATTTCATCCCTCCCTTGTCCTCTTCCACCAAATACAGGTCTGTCTTCCTCATAATTCCTCTCCAGTTCTACTCTGCTTTCTCAGAGACAGTCCTTTATATCCACTGAATCATCCTCCGGGCTTCCTTCACCTAATCATTTACATCAGCCTTACCACTGATTGCTAATGGGAAAAATGAACATTAATTTCCCACTAATATTTGGTCATTTTCTTCCACAGCTACTGTGCAGACCCACTCCAGCTACTTCCACCAGAAGAGACCTCAACTAATACCAGGATAAAGACTGAGAGGGGCTGCTCCAAGCCCAGAAGGCTTTTTATATGAAAATGAGAGGACACTATCAAATTCTTGCTGGTACATGCTCCAGGTCAGAGTGCATATAGAACCATACTGCCACAGAATCAGAGAATCATTTAGGCTGGAAAAGACCTCTAACATCATCAAGTCCAACCATAAACATGGCACTGCTGTGGTCACCATTAAACCATGGTCCTAAGTGACAGATCTACATGTCTTAGTTTTTCAGTGTTTTTTGAATTCATATATATATATACACTATAGAAAATATATTATTTATTTTTAAAAAATTATCATTTGCATAGAGGCAGGGTGATCTAACAGCAAGGCCTCTGTGTTTACAGATTTATGAGTCAGGCTTCACATAAGCACATATCCATAATTTTAGAATTTAGTGTGCAATAACACTTCTTTTGAATTGCCCCTGAAAGCTTAGGATCAGTTAGAATGATAACACTCAGGGAAAAAAAAAAAAAAAAAAAAAGAAGTCAGAGCATGCTGAAGCATGGGATAAAAAATTACACGAAAAGATGGTGTGAACACTGCAATATAAAGTCTGTCCTTCATATAGGACAGTGGAGAAATTTAACCTCTGTCTGTTTAAGCTCGTCTCTTTTTCTTGGTTGTAGCCTCCAGCCAAGGTGGAGACATCCCTGTTCCAGCACCACGAGCTAAACTGAAGACGTGGCAGCCGTTTGCTTTTGCTCGCTGAGTGTATGCTAATGGCCCAGCTGGATCAATTCCTTCATCTCACAGAATCCTGAAAGGTACTTGTTAGTGCCTTGTCCCATTAAGACAGCACTATTAAAATGCACAAGTGATTCCTCCAGGGCTGTGTATATATTATATGGCTGGCTAGGACACCAAGCTGGGATTTATTAGCATGCCGTGTACAATAAGTAGCAATCAATACTTCAGTCTTGGCACAGTTTAACTCTGCAGAACAGTCTGAAGATACACTTCATGCCAAATAGCAGCATAGGATTTAGTGCAGCACAGATGTATTTGAAATATTTTAATAAAAAGAAGGGTTATGAAAAACATTTGGCAGTTTCTGCAGCATGCAGCAAATACTACATTGTATACCATCTTTAACAGTATAGCTGAACATGTACAATGTATTAAAAAGGTGTTGCATCCATTTCCTATAAGAAGTTTAATCTTTCTGTAAAAAACATAAATGTTTTAAGGTTTGGTTTTTTGGTTTTTTTTATGTTTCCAATTAGGCCGGATTTGTTTGGCTAGGTAATTAAATCCCATTTGTGCTCAGCTCAACTTATTTAATACTCTTGAGATAAGACAAAATTTCTTAAGCTCTTTGCAAGAAATTCCATTCAATAGTCTTCAATTTAAAATGTTCTTGCTAGAACATCCATGAAAAGATTGTATTCTGGGCTCCAAATCCCAAATGTTTGTGCTGCTTTCTATTGTGGCAGCAGAAAAAGGCTTTTTATTCCAATTAACTGGCTTCCAGATGAGGCAGCATTTCAAGGACTGCCACTACCATGATGAAATCACCTCATGATCTCAGTCATTAAGCTAATGCAACACAAAAAATATACACGTTAGGGCTAAAACCAAACTTATCCCTTAGTGAGCACTCAGAAGGGTTCATGTATTAAAGAGTAACCCTTTAAGCTTCATGGGTCCTTTAGTGGTACAAGCAGATGTAAAGAGACCCACATCTGAGGGAGAAAAGTGCATCCCCCTGGACCATTGGGGGTGGAAGAAGCCTCTGCTGACCATCACTGCATTCATTCAGACTTGAAATCCTGTTGGTTTCCTCATTCCTTGCAAGAATGTGAGCAACAGTGGAGTAAGTAACATTGTAAAATCCCAAGTAAATATGCAGATGGAAACTTGAGAAGAGAAAATATTTTATTTACCAGGTTCTGCTACACCCAGTCAGACTTCTCTAAATAAAGCTAATCCTTTTCACATCAGACCATTGCTAAATACTAACAACAGGGGTCCCTGGAAAAAAAAATATAATTCCATGTGTCCCCTTCCCCTTTGACTTACTGCATCCCTAAATGTGTTGCTCTCATACATGAACAGGAAGGCTAAAGGATCTGTAATCCTTTCCATGTCTGCTGTGGGAGTCATTGGAGCACTGGCAATATATTTCCATCTGAAAGAACAGAGACTGGTGACACATTCACCCAGGAAAGGCACTGAAAAGCGACAGCTCACTGCCCAAATTATGTATTCTGTAGTGTTTCCTGAATGCACTACAAGGCACAGAAGCAGGCTTGTGTTTCTGTGGTATGATATGAAGGTGATTATGGCATGGGGATAGTTTATCAGATCTTTCACTGTCTTCTCGCTTACTGCAAAATTGTGTCAAAAGTACTGTTGGGCAACATCTGCCCAGTAGGCAGTACATAGGTGCAGCTGTTGTAGCCATTGTGGGCAGATATGATGATATTTTAGGTAAAATTGAATCTTGGTCTGGCATGGATCTTTCTCTTGATCTGGTGTTCTTTGCTCTGTTCTTTGTCAAACCATTTGCAGTGTCCATGCAGGGTTGAATCCCCACGCATGTGAAGAGTATGAGAAACTGAAAGCCTTTTAGAACAACACTTCATGGGTAAGAGCCTAAATCTGACTTCCTTTCTGTCTTATAGATGTAGTATAATGGCTGGAACAACAATGCCCCACTAGTAATTCCATTCAGTTTCGGTTTAAGGATGACTTTTCTTTCTACCACCATGAAATAGCTGTATGGTACAGACATTCCAATTCAGTGCTTCTAAACTAGTGTCATATTTGAAGCATAGTCTCCTAGGCAAGTGAATTCTTTATGGAAATCTAGGAAATTTCTTATCTTTGGCCAGCTGTCAGTACTTTTACTTGTTAAATTTCAGGGATATGTGTTCAGTCTGCTTTACAGAATGTTCTGTCTCAAAATATTTTCTC
Source organism: Sinosuthora webbiana (assembly GCA_013397395.1). NCBI lineage: Eukaryota > Metazoa > Chordata > Aves > Passeriformes > Sylviidae > Sinosuthora > Sinosuthora webbiana. The sequence goes on from VXBN01011205.1 coordinate 1,843,736, forward strand.
TTGAGAGCCCTGTAACAAATATAGTGGGGAGTTTTTAAGGTGCTTGTTTGGGGTTTTTGTTGGTTGGTGTTTTTTTTGACCTTTAGATGAGTTATTATCAATGCTAATATTCCCTAAATGCTTTGTCATGGTAGTGAAGTCTTATCTAATAGTGAAAGAAAGTTTCAAATATCTTACTGAACTAAGGGAAAAGCCTTATTGCTTGGACACGTTCCATTTCTCCATGTTATCTAATGGCAAATCATTACTACAGACAGTTTTTTAAGAAATTGTCTGTGATGACATAGAACGTAAGAGGCCCTCTGGAACTCCAGTAGCATTGAGACAGATGCTGTTTCTCATTTTAAAAGAGAGAAGCATTGCAATAACCACAAATGGAGTGCAACATATAATAGGTGGGGAAGACTTACACTAATAAGTAATAATGCATATATATATATATATATATATATATGCCTGCATATGTGCATACATAGATGTGTTGGAGTAAGTCCAGAAAAAGGACATGAAAAGGCTCAGAGGAATGGAGCACCTCTCCTATGGACACTTTCTGAGAGATCTGGGGGTGTTCATCCTGGAGGAGAGAAGGCTTGGGGGAGAGCAGCAGCCTTCCAGTACCTGAATGGGGCCTACAACGGACCAGGAGAGGGAGTTTTTACAAGGGCAGGAAGTGATAGGATGAGGGGCAATGGCTTTAAACTGAAAGAGGGCAGGTTTAGATTGGATATTAGGAAGAAATTCTTTACTGTGAAGGTGGTGAGACGCTGGCACAGGTGGCCCTGAGAAGTCATGGATACTCCGTCCCTGAAAGTGCTCAAGAGAAATCCAGGTTGGATAGAGCTTTGACCAAACTGCACAATGGTAGGAGGGTTGGAATTAAATGATCTTTAAGGTCTCTTCCAACCTAAAACATTTTTTGATTCTATGATTCTGTTAAGTTTAAGACTAGAAGTTGTTATCTTGGTTTCATTTCACCCTGAACATTAATGTTCCCCATCTAGTTGTGTGGAGATGTGTCCATTTTGGAGAAGTATTAACACACCTATATTTTGTCAGAAGTCTCAGGGAGAAAAGTTATTAGGTTGGAGTGTGGAAAAAATGTAGAATGTTAGAGGGATCCTTTTCAAGTACCTCACTGCAAATAGACTATGCTTTTGAAGCAGCTCACAGTGAGTTGCAGAGCCAGCTACTATTCTTCACTAACTAATTACCAAGCAATGATACACTTCAGTAGCACAAATGTTCGCTTTCTGTGCCTACTCAGTACCATTTTTAGCTTCATTTATTGAGGAAATGAAGCCTATTCTGTATCATTGGGAGGTCTATCTCTTTGTCCAACCCAGCAATACTTGGCTGACTTAAATCAAATCTGACACTTAGAGGCTTTAATAGATAATGGGAGACAATTCAATTGCTCAGACAAACATCTAGAGCTATTTTAGTTGTCCACATGAATCCTCCATCTGCTGCTCCAGAGAGGTGCAGGTCTTCAATTGATTTTGTATGTTAGCTCCAGTCCTATGTGCAAGTGTCTAGAGCAGGATGCCAGCTTCAAGCAGTGACATAAATGTCTAGGCACCAAAACCTTGTCCTAAATCCCAACAAGTTTTTTGAAAATCCTTTGTCTGCTGAGTTAATGGCCACAGAGTAAAATTGAACTTTTACCTGTCTTATTTTAAGTGCCAGTTCAGAGCTGGCCACAGCTGGGTACTGCCTCTTTCACACTGGTATGTGTGGGAGGGGAAGAGCCTGGAGATACTGTGAAGGGCTTAAGATTAACTGGAGAGGAAACTGCAGGAATGACAGGACGCTCATAAAAGGCTCCAATTATTGCAGTGAGGTCAAGGCTGGAAATTAAACATGGACTTAAAGAAAACCAGACTTCCTTACGTCCACCGTTTCCCGTGTTTACTGTATAATAAATTGCTTATATGGCTGCTCATTAATCTCTCCAGACACAAATAACCCAAAAGGCCCTGACTTTGCTAACCATCTTTCCTTATAGCTCAGTAGTAATGGTTCTCCTAAGGCAGACCCAAGGCATGGCTGCTGAAGAAGCCCCTGCAAAATTTTTCCTGCCCCTGGGCTGCAGTGAGGGCTGTATACCTGCTGTACACAGACCCAGTTCTGGATATCCCTTTCTGAGATGATTCCTGTAACGAAGTAGAATATTTGCCAAGTTTAAACTGAACTAATAGTCAAGGACTAATTTTACCCATTGCTCTGTCTACCTGGTTCTAATAATGCATAGATTAACTCCCAGCGGCTGGAGTGCATTTTTAAATACCCCTGTAATCAGTTGGCCATACCCCAAGATAAACAGACCCTAGAGCTTTGTCAAATATTTCTAGCCTGAATGTTGAATACTGCTGAGGGAGGAAAGGTCCAGATTTAGTCTATATTAAATATCTCACTTGTACCTTACTGGGTCAGCCATATGCATTGTGATAACATTGGAGAACCAAAGAGATGAAACTGCTTTGTAAGTAACCATGAAAAGGATGGAAATGAGAACAGGAAACACCAGAAAAACCACTCTGAGAGAGAGGAGACAGAAATGTAACTTAGAGTGGACATATGGTCCTGTTCCACCCTCGAGCATTATGCTGGCTCCTCTGGAAATAACAACAGCCCTGTACCCAAATTCAGAGCCTAACATAAGCCTCCAAGTGACTGGCATTTATCATGGGAACAATCAAGAACTGAGACTATTTGAGATCTTTTCATCTTATGACCCTCTTGCTTCTTCTTGACAACACCTCAGAGTAAAAGAACCACTGGAGCATTTACACACCTTCATTACAACACAAGATCTTGGAGATCCCATTTGGGCCCAGCAGGCAGGTATCAGCAGTATTTTATTTACAGTTATCTGTCTGCCATGGAAGGGCAGGCAGGGCAGGCCTGTGAGCCCTAATCTCCTAAGACACTGCAGAAAGGTCCCAGACTTTCTCTGTCACAGCAGAGAGAGTTAAGTGCCTTCTATATGTTCTGGTGATCTATTGGAAATGGATGTAAGGGTGCTGTATTATCCTCATTATTTGGTTCTTCCACCACTGGCAAGTTGAATAAAGTCATAACAATATACTCCTCTTCTTCTTTTTGCATTTGGAAAACTTTAAATGCTTTTTGTCATGTGGCTGTTTAAAATTGAAAATTTACAAAATAGCTTGTCTAATGTAGTATGTTTGACTAATAATGTTTTAAAAAATAAGCCTGGCAAGTTGTGTAACAGCAATGCTTTCAATGCTTCTTTCTATCTGCAGTTTGCAGTTCTCCCTGGCATTACTGATGGCTAGTCCATCTCTTTCAAAGCCCCAGTGCATTAAATCATTTTGTAAATTAAAAGAAATGTGCTATCTCCAGCAGACAAAGAGTGGAAAGGAGATCTCCCAGGTTAATGCCAAGCCCTCAAAAAGCTTTTGAAATCTCATTCCTCAAGTATCTAATGGACAGAGTAATAGTGAATGCATTATGTCTTCTGTGCATTGTGTATAACTGACAAACATCGACACTGACTGTGTTGGTAAATGGGGTGGATAATCTGCCAGGTTTTCATTACCCTTAACACTCTTTTCTATAATATGGAAATTAATGTTTACATATTATATATCTATATTTAAGTGTGTGCTTGTATTTATATATATAATTTACATTATGTATATATTTTACATATTATATTTACATCTATAAATGTCGTTTAAGAGGACTGCCATTCTGTATATTAATATAATATCACAATAAGTTTAAAGTGGGACCAGAAAGCCGCAATACAACTTCATTTTATCCATTACCTAAAGTAACAAAAAACATATTCACAGCAACTTTTCTCTTGTGTCTTCTCAAAAATCCACTTAATCATAAGCAGGGTTTAAGTTCATTAGTGTCTAATGATACACAAGTTGTAGTGTTATGCAAACCACAGTGCTGAAAATCACCTTCATTCTCACCCTTCCCTTTCTCTCTCTTCCCAAATAAAGTCTGAATTCACACTGATATATTCTTGACTACAGATACCAGTATAATCTTCCTCCCCAGAAAACCTCCCCACTCTAAAAAATAATACAATAACCCAGAACTTAAGGCTAACTTACATATGTTTTGATGTAAGTTATATATGGATTCAAATATTACAGCACATACACAATTATTACGTCCTAAGTTACATTTTCTTTCCAGCTGAGGAGGAAAATCACTTCAGCAAAAATTCTGGACATTTCTGAAATACCACAGCAGCATTTAGCAGAATATACTAACCAAGAGAAAACTGCACACTCCATAAATGTCTAGACATGGATATTCTAGAAAAAGCAATGCAAGCTTTTTCAAAGGTACATAACACTCATCTCACTCTGTAGTACCAAGCCAGTTTGACAAAATATCCCAACAAGGCAAAGAACGTTGTTGAGCTCTCCCAACCACCTTCTGAATTCTGCAGTTCTCTGACTGCAGAATTTGGTTTGAAAAATTGCCAAAAAGAAAAGAAAAAAAAAAAATCATTGAAACTTGTGCAGAGAATTGGCCCTGAAACAACCTTACTTCAATCTCTTTCCTTTTATTTGTGTTTTGTTCACCTTGGGAAGTGTGTGAGAGCTGCTCTCTGCTGTGCACCCACCCTGACTCAAAAGCCCCATGCCCTAGTGCTCCGGGCTGCCTGTTGACAGCCAGGCTCAGCAAAAGGAAGCTGTGGGCCCACGTGGAGAGGTGTGTTTCAGATACGGAGGCCTCTTACACAGAGCAGATGGGATCAGCATGGGATGAGGAAACTAACTTAATGTCATGGCTGTAGGGAACTACTAAGTGATGCAAATTTTGGCTTTGCTCTGACAGGAGAACGAACATGTCCATTTGCTACCTCTGTTCAGAGTGAAGGGGGGTCTCTGTGCAAGCAGACAGAGAGAGCAATTACAAGTTACTGGCTAATAATTATTGGACAAAATTTAATAAGATGACCTTAATTCACAAAACTCATGACATGATGTGATGTTTTTTCTCATTGGGACTGCAGCTAAACCAAAGTCAAATTTCTATCTGCCTCATGAGCCAGTAGCAGCGTGGTAAAGCAGCTCTCAGCTGTCTCTCACTGTGCCACAGGGCAGGACTGCCTCACCACCACTTCCACATTTTCTGTCCTGGAAGCCCAAAGCCCTTCAGAGCTTTGGGGGGTTTTTTGAGAGGCCCAAAACCCTTTGGAGCCCCAGTTCAAGATGAGATGGACTTTTGGATCCATGGAAGATCTCATTTCAGACTATGCCAAATATGGAGCACCACCATCTTCACATTTGTTTAACAAATGTCTCTGCATGACTACCTCTTGTGGAGGTGTACTGCACTGCAAAAATACCATGTTATTGGTATTTGCTGTGTGATTTATTTCTTAATAGAGAATTTCTTCTAGAAATTTTGGAAAAATTTATTTCATTTCAAACTTGAACAAACCCAAATGTCAAAATAATTACATGTTTCTCTGAAGAACACTTTCCTGGGTTTGGCTGGCTCTGATTAAAGTAAACTAAGAATGAATGTCCTCAAACTGTACATCCACCATTTGTCTTCCAGAAAGCAACCAGCCTGTTCTGAAAAGCCCAAACAGACGTGCTGAGCAATTCAAGTTGCCTGAACAAAGAGATGAATAAAAAGCTGAACAAAATGTGTACATGGGAGCAGGCACAGCATTGTGATTTGGGAGCTACATTATCCAACAATCACAATGTGACAAGTGGGTCCTGTGGCCAGGCTGCACTTCAGTTTGGGAAGTATTTTGCATAGTCTGCTTTGCATCTTTCTTTGGGACTAACCAAAAGAACTTGGAGAACAAGCTTTGAAAGGCAGACACATTGATTTGTCATATTATTCAGGTGTCAGATTTCTAGTTCAGTGGGGGATTTAATTTACTTTAAAAATCCAAAGGTTAATTCCCTTTGTTTACTCACTCCTTCAGATCCAGTTCTTGCAACACTTCATTCTTCTTATGTGTTTTTGAAAGCCATATGCATTCTTACTGGGAACAAGCATCATCTTAAATTCCTGAGTGACTGGGTGTCTCACCAAGATTTCTTCATGACTAATGAATTTTTTTCACTCCTTCAAACCTTCATCATTAAGACCATTGTTTCCCCAAGGAGATGACCTTGCGTATTAAAAAATTGAACTACGTTCTTCCCATGTACTTTGTGGCAGATGCAGCTGAGTTCTGAACACCTGTGGAGACTCAGCTTCTCTGTGAGCTGGTATCAGCCATTAGTTGGCAAGCTCTAAGGATAATGTCTGCTATTGCAACTGCACTCTTATTCCTTTCTTCCTCATGTTCTCATTCCACAAAGTTTATAGCAGGGTTGTATAATTTTTCTAAAAAAACCTATGATTTCTCTCCACTAGGAACATGGTGAGATATGCTTATGAAACTGCAGATTGTGACAAAATGGGATTTCTGGATCCTTGTCTCACCCTTTCACTGTTCATCTGTCTCTGAACTCTCTGTGTAGCCCCACCATTTCCACGTATTTTAAAGGAACAAATTTTGGGGGAGGAGTGACAGTGTTAATCACAAAGGTAAAACCAATCTTTTCTTCTCTGTTCCCTCCAGAATGTCTGTTTCCCTTCAACACAAAAAATTTTCTCTTTATATTTGTTGGGGTGAGGAAGCTAGTGGAAATTCAGGCTCATGAAAGCCTTGAGTGATGACAAGTGAAAGCAAATGTTTTTCTTTTCTTCTGGTTTTACTTGAACTTCTGTAAAGAGAGAGTGAAGCCCTTTACTCTGAGAGAAACCCTGGCTGTTTGACGAGATGGCTGCAGTAAATGACAGAATGAGATCTGCTTGACCTTTGTGTGTGACAAATTTAACTGATAGTTACAGAAGAATTTTTAAAGTGCCAGAAGAGGAACTGCTATCCGTTTCCCATGTATGTAGGTGTTATACCAGCTGCTCACATAGTCTAGCACCTTGTGGCTGTTATTGGTTTTTTTTAACAATTGTGCTTTAAAGATTCCTCCCTTCTTAACACAGGTTTTCTCCTTTCCCCACTGAACAAACCTGTGGGCTTCACAACCTGACTTAGATGGCCAGGGCATGGCCTGAAGAAATACCTGTCTTCTGTATGTAGCAGCCCAGAGGATTCCCATTAGAGCAGTCAGGAAGAACTGCTTAGCTTCTCTTCATTTTACCAGCCTCCTGCCCGTCCAAATCCTTCTCCCTTTCTGTAGAGATAGCTCTGCCTAGTTGGTGTCTCTGACACTCCCCTTCAGATTAAGCTCTTGGCATAAATACATCTGGGAGCTGAGAGAAAACTTCCTCTGGGACTTTGTGCTTTCAGCATTGCTTCTGCAAGCCCATCCTCTGCCAGGAAAAGAGGATATGTGGCTGACCCCAGGACAAGACTGGTTGCTGGCAGAACCCAGAGAGACTGTTTCTGATCTCAGCTAACAGATCTGAGGGGGGGTATGACTGTGTATTTTAGCATATTTAATATGTTAATCATTAGTGATAGGGAATCAATAGTGTCCTTTCCCAGGGAACAGAAGGGTGAAATCTGTCTTCTTTGAGGATTTTGCAGGGTAAGATGCTGGCTGACAGCTAAGTATAAAAGGGAGTATAAAATGAAGCTTGTGTGGGTCTGGGAGAGGACAGGGCAGAAAGAATCTTCATCAGCATTTATTCCTCCTTCTTTCTTGCTATTGACCCAGCTCTCTAACTACACACAAACATGAACAGCTTATTACACACCACTGCTGGTGATGTTTTCAGTGTGGTGGCTTGCAGCAGCCTTGTTCTTAGCTTCTCGCCACTGTATTTGTAACTCAGACCTACAGAACATTAGTGACACTGGGCAGGATTTTTACAGAAGTCAAGGGCAAAAGCAGCTGAGTCCCCTTCTAGACACTGAAAGCATAATGAATGTCGGAATCATACTCTGGCTGTTCAGAAATTGGTGCCATTAGCAGGAAAAAAGCGCATACTAATCAATAAGTGTTGGCACTTAATGGCTCTGAAGTATTGGTGGGTTGGCAATTTACATCTACTCACAGCACTGCACGGAGTCACAACAATTCACTGTCTGCTCTCCTGTTGAAACCCACCAATACAATTTGTCTGACTGGCACTTGCTAATTCTTCCTTCCAGTCTCATAAATTACCCTGCCTAGAAATCAATAAATCTTATATGGGGAATGGGTAAGGAGGCACAGTGCTGTTTAATTAATAGCTAATTTTCACAAGGTAACATCACGATTTCCCCACCAGATTTTTTTGATGCAACTCCATAGATTTACTCAGAAGACCTCTCATGGTAGCATGCACATCCTTCTGAACTTCCAGAGATCAGTTTTCACTTACTTCAGCCTCTTCTGGGGTGCTTGTGTTCCCCATATCTCTTGAGATCAAGCTTCCTTCCTTTATGCACAGGATAATTTTTATTCCTTCTCTTTGTGCTAAACTCAGAGGGCTCCATAACCCACCTGAATTCCAGCCTGGGAGCCCACCCTGGTGCAGCCCAGGCCCTGCCCTGTGCTTGCACAGGAAAAGGCAGAACCCACCACACCAGGGGACTGGGCCTGCACTGCAGATTGCTCTGGTGGCCTTACTCAGAGGTAAAATTCACCAGTGGCAAATTTCAACTTCTCACTGAAAGCTTCACTCATGGGTTCCAGCTAGCCCACTTCTGAAGAGATGGGACTACTCTCTTTTAAGGGAAACGTTCCAGAAAATGGGCGTTTTATAGAGAATTCCCGTAAATTATAACGGTTTCTCCCCCAGTTGTGAAGGAAAACATCAATGGACCCTTGGCAATGTAGAGAGCAAACAAACAAACAAAAAAACAACAACAAAAAAGAGATTCATGGAAGGTTCACTGAGTCTCTTACTAATATGATAATATGAGACAAAGTACACGATATGTTCACTCACACTCCACTGCAAAATGGAAATGGGACAATCACAACATCCTTCTGAAATGTAGTGTTTGACACCTGACACCACACCTTTTCTTGCTCATCATTATAAAAAACATAAAACACCATAAAAATAATATTTTATTGTGTTTTTGTTCTCTCAAAACAATACCTGAAATTTTGTTCCTAAAATAAGTTTATTAATTTTTGATAGCCTGTTCCCCAGCAAGTTTAGCTTGATCTGGCTTTTGGACAAAATGTAATTATAGAGATGATAGCCAATTTCATGAATAGTTACAGTGTGTAGAACCAAACCTCTGTTTCTCTCAGGATTTTCATTTATCAGCATATTAAATCACTGTCTCAGACACCTGATGTGGGAGAATGAATTAGAGGTGAAATGACAATTAGCCTGAGAGATGGAGAAGGCCCATTGCACACCATCAGTGGGGAATGAGACAGAAGAAATTTATTTCTTCTCCTTCTTCACAACTGAGCTTCAAGAAGGCTTAAATTGTATCCCATGGGTCCTTTATTAAAACAATTAATATCTGGCATAGAAAATTATTTTCAAGTCCACACACTGGACTGGAACTTACAAGACCTGGTTGTCATCAAGTACTTCACCTAATCTGCACATTCCTGAAAATCCTGTAGAATGTGGACAATGGCAGTGTACTCAGAGGCATTTTGTGGGGACAAACATATGAAGACTTAGAGTGAGCTCAGAAGATGTACTGTAAAGAACAAAGCAAGCGTTAAGCAGAATTTATAAGAGTGGTACATATGTTCTGCAGATTCACATTTTCACCCATTTAATTCAGTGCTTCTGTTTCATCACAGATGTAACAAGCAACTGAATGAATGTACAAAAATGCATCCTACTTATATTGTGGCCGAGATTCTCAGCTCTCCACTGAGTTCAAGGTGTTGCAACAAATCTAAGGCACCCTGTAGGCCTCTTCATGTTTCAAATACTTGTGAATATCACAGATCACACATATACAGGGAGATAAAACAGCTGCAGATGAAACAGCTTCTCGTGTTTGAGAAAATATAACAAAAATGTAAACTATTTTATAATGTCCCAAAATTATTTGCAATCTGGAAGGAAATGCCTGCTTAGCTCCAGCGGAACTAACACTTATTTTTGGTCTACCCAAACAGTTGCAGATGCCCAGAAGACAGAGACCAAAAACCTTTAAATGGTTGGACAAGAGATATGAAAGCTCTGAAAATGTTTTGGAAATGCCTGAACATGAGTACTGAGCAGAGACAGGCACTTGGGGTGGCCTGAGGAAGTCAGGAATCCAGAAAGTACACCCAGCTATGGAAACATTCTCATGCTCTCGTTGCATCTCTGACAAACTATTTTTGAAAGCCTGAGGCTTCTGGTAAAATAAAAAACCTAAAAAGTGGGCTATTCACACAAAAAAAATGGTCAGTTACAGGTGAGACTCCAGAGGGACAGTATCTCTAGATTGCTGGAGACTTGCCTACAGCTCCTGCCTTCTAGGTCTCTTGTGATGTGGAAGCCAGAGCAGAAAACTTGGCTTCGCTATGTAGGAGATACAGAGGGAGAGGGCAAAATGTCATGAAAGCTCTTCTGCATTCAGACAGCTCAGAAAAGCATTGCTCATGTCTGGGGGAGTTTTTAAAATGGAAACCAATCTGTACTCGGCCAGCTCTAGAGTGTTCCCGCATAAGAAAAAATACAGATTCCACTCTGACGGCTTCTGCAAGCAGGTGTGGCTGTAAGAACATGGTCATCCTCAGTGACAAAGGGTTTGGTTTGGTGTCCTGCCTCAGAAAGTGATCTTTGTCAGAACAAGATGAGAAGATACGAGAAGAGAGGCACCTCTCTGAGCAGTACGACACCTGTATACACCTACTGCAGACTTTGACTATTTACATATTTTTCTTAAACGAAGATCTGAATTCCTGTCACAGAGTTTAACATCTTGTATTTGGAAGTTTTTCTCAGGCTTTTTTGCTTTCTATACATGCACTATATACTTTTTAATTAGGGTTCTCCTCTAGCCTAAATAAAACATTTATTTTAACATAAATTCATGGATATCAATAAAAGCACTAATTGAATAAACAAAGCTTGCCTACAATATAACATTTATTTGGTGATGTTCAAATTGTTTGAGGTCTTCTGGTCCTAGAGGTCACTGTAGTGTAAACTGAGGTAGTCACTGGGTGGCAGAGTGCAGCAGGCACCAAAAATCTGGCATAGTTCTAGCAACTGCTCCCTGGGGCAGGCACATTACTGCTGAGACGAGCTGGAGGAGTGGATGGGTTTGCTGCCTCTTGGCATGAAGCATTTGGTGACCTGAGCAACCTGCCTGAGAGGGATGCACATACTATGCCTCTGTGTCCTACAGAAACTATCAAGTTAAAATGTTCAGTGCTGTCAATCATTTGCTTTATTTCCCTCTCAGTGTTCAAATACAGTATATTAGCTTATTAATAAACACCATTTTTCAACTGCATTTCTGTGTGTTCCCAGTGAAACAAATAAGGTGCACCAGAGAAGCGTTTAATGTTCAGATTCACTGGTTTAATTTTATCCAGTTGCCACTACTGCCTCATTCTTCATCCTAATAACAGATTTATGTCTGGGTTTTTTGATCATCCATTATTTCTTTCACTATGCAGCACTTTGCCTTTTTGCCCTTATTCTGAGCAGACAAGTGATGCACACACATCTCTCTCTGGGGCCAAAGACACTTTCAATTCTTCCTCCCGCTTTAATAACACATACAGACAATTTGTCTTCTAAGGGCTCTTCATTGAATTTCGTTGCCTCTTATTCTACAACAGATACACTGCTATGAAAAGACTCACTGCTTTCTCCTACCCTTATCCTCAGGGTACTGTCATTGTTATCTATTAGCTACAGAATAGACTAAATTTTTTATATTTCTCAATAGTCTTGTTTATTATTTACTGTTCTTTTCACCAGACTAGCAGCTCATTTCTGCTGTCTGCTATGCATCGCATTTAATCATTATGATTTTGCATTGCTGTTCCACCATCTCCTATAAAAGCACTCAGAGGGGACAGCCCTTTCCATCCTGTGCCTATGAAAAATGCAACTGTGGCTTGCACCAAGAGGGACTTCTCAGCAACAAATGAAGCACCTTTCTCAGAATTTTCCATAAACACTCAGGTGCACAGGGGTTTGCTTTTTTAAGTCTTTTGCTTTGCTTGAGACTGCCCCCCTTTGACAATGTAGTGAAAGTCTGATGATGTCTTGAAAGAAAAGACTAAGGTTTTTTTCCCTGTTTTTGCCTGTGACTGAAACAGAAGCTCATGTGGTAGGGAGAACTGGAAAGAGGGCTGCTTGGCAGTACACCAGACACAAGGCTCCATATGAAATCATGCTCCATTCACTGTTTAAATTCTTGTTGGTCTTGTTGTTTAACATAATTCTGTCCCACATAACTATATCCAGCTGCCTCTCACAAGCCTTTTAAAAATATAGGTCTTTACATACTCCCTTTTCAGCAACATATAACAATAACAAGTAATAACTTACTGTTAAGCAAGTTTCAACATGTGAAAGTATCCTGTTAATGTAAATAACTTGCAGGGCTGAAAAAACCTCGTAAGAGCTCCCTTAAAGGACCATTAAGCTTATCTTAGGATTTTCTCTTCACCAGCAGCCCAGTAGTCACGAACAAACAAAGCTTTACATAACATGGGTCAGAGGGTTTTGTTGTGGTGATGCTCTGTTCTGCTTTGTCAGCCTGACTGACAGTAATCCAGCTCTGGATGTTTCTCCACCCTTGCCAAATGAGAATGTATCAGCAACTCCCACAGCTCCTCCAGGCTTGACTTCAGTTTGGAGATCGGCACAGCTGAATGGGATATTTTTGTACTTAAGGAAAGGGTGGGGAAGAAAAGTACCCTATTATCAAACAGGCTCTTTCTGAAAATGGCAATAAAATGCTTATGGCACAGGACAGCTAATGGTGGCCTTTCCACACCAAAATGCTGCATTCTTATCTCCAGACTACACCCAAATCCCCATCCTCTGATATTGCTGGCATAAGGCCTTTAGGACAACAGCTTCAGCCATGCTGTTATCAGACTAGTGCACATCCATGGAGTCATCGGTTAGTTTATTTATCCACGTCCTGCCCTAGTGCCCGGCTCCCAGTGCCAGACATGGCAGGGCAGCAGGAAACCTGGTGTTGATCCTCCTCAGCTCACATCCAGGGCATATCTGCTGTGGGGCACTACAGAATCCTCCAGATAAAGACACAGCTGCCTTCATTCTGCACCCCAGACTGCCCCTACTGAATTCCCTGCCATATGAAGCATTACATGGCCCCTTGTCCCCTTCACTTCTTCTCTCTTTCCACAATGGTAATAGATTTTGGAGAAACAGAGGCACAACAGCAAATTCTGCCGAGTTTTTACCTAACCCAGCTAAAAAAAAAGCAAATACAGCAGGGAAGCACAGAGGCTCATTCAGAGTGCTCCTCAGTTTTTGCTTGCAGCAAAAGATTTTGCTAGGCCTTACTTTCCATGTGTTTGAAGGCACGGAAGCTTGTGAAGTTGAAGGCTTGTAAAAAAAAAAAAAGAGCTGAGTCTTTTTTTCCGAGTGTTTAAATCTCAGTTAATGTCCTTAGACTACATTACTTATATATATATATATAAAATGTGTTTGTGTGTGTGTGTACTATACATACATAATGCTGACTGCTTTTATTCTGCTCTGCAGAATAAAAATTATTCTCAAAAAATTATGCTCTGCAGTCCAGCGAGTGTGTTTCAGCTAACACAGCTTTGTGCCACCTTTTCATCCGGGTCTCTCTTATTCTACAGGTGAATCCCAAGAGAACAGGACGGGCAGGTAACCCACAGACATTTCTGCCATAAAACTCCTCCAACACCTTCTCCAAGCCCAGACCCTCACGAAAATTTGCCTCTGGAAGGGGAAAAAACTTCATCCCGCCGCCCTCTTCTGTTTGAGAGTCTGATTCCTCAGTCGGCACAGCCCCCGGAGCTGGTGGGCTCAGCCTCTGTGTGAGACATCCGACCGCCCCGGGAGCGGCTGAGGGGCACGAAATACAGCGGGGGACATCCATGTGCTCCTGCCTCCCTTTGCCAGCACCCCGACGGTCATTCAGAGGCGGGGGTATTTGTGTCGCCTGGCTTTCGCATCTCTCCCAGCGGGAAAGACTCCACTGGCCACAGCCGCCGCCGCCCGGCAGCCGCGTCCGGCGGCACCGCGGGGGCTGCGGCGCCATCGTGTGTCGGCACCGGGACACCGGGACACCGGGACACCGGGACACCGGGACACCGGGACACCGGGACACCGGGACACCGGGACACCGGGACACGGGGCAGTGCAGGGCGGTGGGGCGAGTGTGGGGCCGGGTCTGGGCGCTGAGAGGGAATGAGGTGCCGGGCTCCACAGGAGGGAAGGGCAGAGCCGCGTCCCCGCAGCCGCAGGGACTGAGCCCGCCGAGGGGTCTCTGGCTGCAGGCAGGCCGCCCCGTCTCAGCGGCAAGCTCTGCTTTTTTGGATACCCGCTGACGATACACTTTTCCCATTTCCCAAAGTCCTGGCCAAAGAGAGGAGGGCAACTAAAGTGTCTGACTGAGCACGGAGCCAGGGGAAGTGTAGGGATGGGGGCGGAGATTTTCCTGTGAGGAGGGCTAATTTTCTGAAAACAGTTCTATCTTTTCACTCAACCCAAAAATATGGCCCAAGAGATGAACACATGCAGGTACCCCATGGAGGTGACAGGCTACTGTGCTCCAAACTCCCTGTGATATCTAGCAAGAGTATGGATGCTCCATCAGGAGAGCTCTGTGGCGCCTCTGCAGTACCCAGAATCTGTACTGTCTGATATCCAGCAAGCTTTTAAGTGCAACAATTCCAGAAGTCAGGTATACGGAACAACATTTTCACTGGAGAGCACTTTTTCCCACCTCTTGCACCTGTTTGGTTCCGTTTTGTTGGGTTTTGTTTTTTCAAAAAATGTTTTTGCTCATCATTTTTAATTTGTTATAAGAAAAACTTTTTTTTCCAGACCATAAGCATTTCCACAAGATTCAAGGTAGAGATACACTGGGGTCTTCAGTGGTGGTACAACAAAGGAAGGAGGAATTGAAGAAGTGGGATAGCAGAGTCAAAAGCTACACAGGAAACTAATGATCCTCCAATTGACATTTCTCCTCAGAGCTCTGAAAAGTGCTTGGGGGAAAAAAAAAGCAGCACAGAGAAGCAAAAGGTGCATTGTTAACCAGTCCATGCAAACTTCTGGTCCTAAAGAAAAGAGAAAAATAACCCCTTGGAGCATGGAATTAAATGCCCATTAAATGGAAAAATATTGTAGGGAGCAAAATGAAATGATGAAAAAAAAAGAAATTTAGGGGCACAGAAGTATCTATAAGAGGAAAGAGTTAAAAATGAAAGGGTAAATTACTATCAGAAAAGCTGAAGGCTTATTTTAACATGACGGAAAATGCACATTAGTTATAGCATCATTCTCTCATTTTTACAAGTTATCTCAAAAAACACTTTTTTAATGCCACTAACCTTTGGATATATTTGTCTCTTACATGCCTTCAAGGCAAGGCCAAAACAGGTTAGGGAAAGGATGAACAAAAATACACAGAAGGTGAGAGAGTATATTTATAATAAACTGATCCTGAGTGTCTAATTCCTGTGCATTTAAATGCTCCTCAGGAGAGCTCATGACATACAGCTTTCTTCTTCTGTTCTTTATTTTCAAATATCTATGACACTAAACACTTTGTCAAACTTCAATTAATCAGAATCAATGAGCAGATTTGGAGAATTTATTACCTCGATAAATAATACAGTGTACTTTGTAGAAAGTATACAACAAAAATGTACATCATTTTATAATGTCTCAGAATTATTTGCAATCTAAAAGTAAATCCCTGCTTGCCTCCAGCTGAACTAACTATTAAATATAAAGTTCACTTGAACATCTGTATGATTTTTACTCTTAGGAGTGAGTTTCTCCTTTCCTAATGTTAATGGCTGATAAAATGGAACAATAAATCCATATTCCTCAATAAGTGAACGTGCACGTAGCCTTGTTCCAATACATAATTTCCATTATTATGTAATACTCTGGTTATGATTATCATGAGTTTCTGCTTCAAAATAGATCAAATTTATTTTATGACTCTGTGTTCGGAAAGAAAGGAAGAAAAAAAAGCTGCTGTAACAAGATAAAAAGCCTAGATGGGTCTTCTTCTTGATGCTCTCCTCACAAGCCAGAATTCCTACCCTATCCCAGAATGGCACCAACCAACCAAATGCCTGAAGCCTCAGACATAAAGCCAGATGTTTTGACCACATATGTGAACAAATGTGAGGGAAGGCAGTTTCATTTCAGTGCTGGCAGAGACCGCAAGCGCTCAGGAAATATGTGATCAGACTACTTATATTTAAGGCACGTAGCAGAGATTCAGGTATCAAATCTTAGGAGTGATGCTTTGGAAATTGTAGCTCTGGCCAGATCCCTTGCATGATGATGCATGAAAGAGTTTGGTGCTTTTCCATCAATCTGGCAGGTGAACGGATTCTGCCTTAGTTCATTGTACTGGGCTGTAATGGCCCATATCAGTGTTCCATAAAACGGGTGCTGAGCTCATCCCTGAGTGGAAAAACATTATTGGCAGTCATAAATCTCTAACTACTTATTGATGGAATCAGCACAGTCGTTGTGAACTCCTTACAACTTTATATGGTATGGTATAAAGTTATTTTTTATTATACCCTTCCAAGAGAATGTATTTTCTTCTTGGGCTCACTGATGATAAAACTCCTGCTAAAAGTAGAGAGGGGTAGTAGCTCTGGCTTAGCTCCAGCATCAGCTCTGCAAAATTAATTAACTTTTTTATTTGCTCTTTTCACTCCATACTGTGGCAATTTTGAGCAAGCAGATCCAAACATGTGGTTTTAATGCAAGTGCTAGGGAAAGAGTAAGGAGGCAACTCAGTCATAACTCAAGGGAATGTTTGTCACCTATAAAATTGATGTCAGAGGATAAAAATAGAAAGAGTGATAAAATAAATGAAATATGTGGTAATGGGTGTCAGCATTGCAGACAAAGCAATGAAGGCAGTGCTTTGCCATAAGTCTAGTGTGAAGCAAAGATCATGGAGGTTGGCTGTGGCTCTTGAACAGCGCCCTAAGTAAGAGGCATAGAGCAAGTGACTGGATAGGTTAGATAGCTTAACACTGAAGTAAAAAATATCTTAGTTTTTCTAGATTTTTCAAATGAAGACTTTTCAAGATGAAGCATTAAATGATCATTTGTGTTATTTGCACACCCCTGAAGCCTCTTGTAGTTTTGCCATATGCTTTTTATTTGAAAATCTCAAGTTTATGGATTATATCACCTTGCAAGAGTATAAAAATTTCTGTTACAATGTCTGATTTTTCCCCTTTCCATATTGCCCGCATAGCAAATGGAACAATAAATACAAAGAAGCTCAGGTGGTGATTGATTTGTCATCAAAATACGTCACTAGCTATCTGGGGGCTCAGTAAGGTTTTTTGCTTTACATGCTGAAGTCTGTGAAGCTCTCTGATTTCAGAGGGCATTTTAGAGATTACTTAGAGACAACACTGTCTTTATGAGAGAAATGCTGCAGGAATCAGCTTGCAGCATGCTCAAGAGTGGGCTGGCTTGCTGAAATCCCCTGCCAGCTCAGTGTGTGACAGCACAGGTAGACCCCTGCATGTGCCTTCCTCTCTGTAGATATGTGTGTGCATAAGATGTGCTCATAAATACGTTCTAACTGTTAGAGGAAACAAAATTATAGCAGCTGGTAGGAGATGGCACTTTTATTACCGCTTGCTAATGTTTCCATAGCTTATCACGAAGCATTTTAGAACAGTGGTCTTGCCAGTAAGTGCCAGTTCTTCTTGTTCAGTTCAGTTTAATAGCTTAATAATGTATAATTTGAGTTCTTCAGTACTGGTAGTGAAAGGACACTACACTCCATTAAGTCCAGGATATTTGTTTTGAGAAAAATGAAGGAGTGCACAATTTTCTGGGAGCACTAATAGACTTAAATGGATTTTAAAAAGCCTTTTACAATTACAGTATAAGACTCAGCTGTGGGTCACATGCTCAGCCCCCAGGATCCATCCAGAATACAGTCTGTCACTGACTTGGTCTGCATTAAAGAAATTCTGCGGATCTTGCTGGGAGTGTCCTTGATTCATTGAGCTATGAATGGGATCAGAGTCAGGTCTCTTATTTTTAGAACAGGCAGTACTCATTATATAAAGCTATATGATTTTGAAACAATTTAATTCAGCATTATATTGGTAATTTGGAAGGCTACCCACTAGATATTCTCCTCCCCACTCCCCCCAAAATTCTGGTATTGCCTGATTCATCCACACTGAGGGATGTCGGTATCAGGATGGTCTGAAGTTCTTTCATAGACTTGTGGGTTTTGTGTTCAGATTATCTACACCCTCTCTTCCAAAGATAATGTGATGGACTGCAATATAATGTGACACCCTCCCTGCTGCTTCCTCTGGCCTCAGCACTATTGATTAGGTGGATACTGGGCTATAGAAGTACTTATACTTAATGATGGACATTTGGAGCTTGTTCAGCACTTTTCATGTCTGTGGAACATCACACCCCACACTTCAGACATGCTAGTTCCTGAGTCTTCAACACAAATGAATCCACTCAACAATGTACAGTGCAGGAGATTTTATTTTCTAATATCTGAATAATGTTTCTTTCGTGGCTGTAACATCTCAAGCCTTTCAAACTAGGATTCTACTTTGGTGTTAGAACAAAATTGCTAAGAATAAAAAGGGGAAAACTGGTCAAAGAGATTTGACACACACAATACGTCTAGTGTGGCAATGCATAAGGCTTGTCTGTGTTTCTTTCATGTCACTGGAGAGAAGGGGAAGTTGGGATATTTTCTGTTGCTCAAGCATGGGAACTTTTTTCCCTTCTGATCAGGTTGGTTCATCACATCTCTCCCCAACACTCTTCAGTCCCATACTTTGATCATCTCTGTTTCACCCTCCCACTTGCTAAAAGCAAGGTATTCTCTTGAGGAGATGGGATTTCTTTTTTCCCAGAAGGCATGGTGTAAATGCCTAAATGAATTCCTGGCTGTGTCTTGCTTCAATTTGAATTTGTTTTTCCATTGCTCCTAGGGCTAGTAAAAGTTATTTGGAAAATCTACCCATTTTGTACCTATGTCACTCATCTCATGTCTAAATAAGAAACAGATGAAATTCATGAGCCCATATGCTGAGACAATGCTTGGCATATAAACAATAAAGTATTAAAACATATAAACAATAGTAAAAAACTCTAAAAAAATTCACGTTTATCACATCTCATTTTCACTTGTCACATGCATTTGGAAAACTGTACTGCAGCAATATTTTCCTTTTCAATTTAATTTTTATTGACTTATTTTCTTTTATCATTCCAACTCACATAAATATGACAATATGAGTTATCTATGGATTATTCATTTATCTTGCTGACAGCTAGCCAGTCCAATGAATTAGAAACAATCACAGCTCCATGACATCTATTTATACTTCCTCTCTGTTTTTGCTATGTTTAAGATGAAAGTACAGTCTTAATCAGCCAGGATGCATTTTTAAAAAAAAATTATATATAATATATGTATGTATGTATGTATGTATATATACAAGGGCTTTCAGTTGAGTTAAAATATTTTCTCTTTTAATTTTGTAATCAGGCTGAGGACACGTGATTTTCTGCAAGGAGTTGCAATATTCTATTGAATGTCACAGTTATGATAAAGTATAATTATTACACTTCTTATTTCTGGTTGTTTCTCTCTCTAGCTGGAGTTTCTTCACATGTGATGATGCTTTTTTTTTTTGAGCACCATAGACTACTTCACCTAGAGAAAGGTTTTTTCCATACAACCACTTTTCCCGTCAGAGTTTGGTTTACATTGTTTTCCACAGAAGAGCTTTGAGCCCCCTGAGTTCTTAGGACTCTTGACCTGAAGTCAGCCTCTGTCATACCCATCTCTGATGATTTTAAAGGCAGTGATGTTAAAGATTTTCCTAAGCACAGTTCCCAAGGTCAGATGAAAGCAGGATTTGAATCTATATTCCATAACACTTCCAACTTCAGGGGAAGTCCTAAATAGCTTCTTTCATCACCAGCCATACTGAGGACAAGGATGTGACTTCTTGTTCACAAGAATGCTTCTGTTGTGAGAACCCTTCCGTGTTCCAGGACTTCCTCTGAGAAACAGGATTTACAAGTTTGTATCTGCAGTTTCTATATGAAGATGATCACTAGAAACAAGATATGTCGCTGAACTTGAGCATGAAGAGGAGGGTCTGCCACTCAATACTTCACCAGGAGGTGACCCACACAGAGCAAACAAAGCTTGTCCTCACTTTGAAAAGTACTTGCTAAAGGAGGGTGTTCTGACATGCCCAGGAACTTTGCTACTTTTACCTCCTACTGCCACTTTCTGCCCTGATCACATATTGTCTCTGCTCTAGCTGAGACCCAGGAGGGGAATCGTTTTGCTGTGTTTTGTTCCACATTCATACATATGGAATTAGTCCCACAAAAGCTTACACTTGGAGCTGCCAAAAAGCCATATAACTTAAAACTATACCTTGCCTCCAGTCTTTGGTGAATGCTGTCATTGACACCAAGGTCATTGTGCCCTTTTAGGGCACCATTGTCATTTTTTGCCAGGAGGACTCAATGTCAACTTCCTCAGAGAGTTCTCCGAGGTTGGTTTTCATCCAGGTCACCAGCACAAAAAAAAAAAAAAATCACCCACTGCTGGGTAAACTAATGCAAACTGTACAACAATACAATTGAAGGAAGTCAGGAGGAAAATCAAAAGGTTGTCCTAAATCTGCATATGCTTTAAACTTAGTAAAACACCAAGTGTCAACCAAATGCCTTGTGGTTATGAACAGATCAGAAGTTGAAGGCTAGGAGCCATGGAATTATCAAGATTCACAGATATGATTTGCATGGCTGCTAAGCCTCAAAATAATTAGTATTGAATATCTTTGCTAATAATGTAAAGCAGATGTTGGAAATTAGAGGCTAAATTGAGTAATCCTGGATGCCAAAATTTTTCCAAAAGTCCTATTTATGGCACACCATTGTTTTGTTGTTTTTTATTTCAGTGGAAATTAAAACATGTGGTTTAGAACCCTAATTGAAAAAACCTCACTTTTAATAACTCTGTGTTTATCTCAATGTATATATGAGTATGTCTGTTTGGAAGATTCCTGGCTTTCATATACCAATTTTAAAACTGTCACCAATTTTGGCAAACATCCATATAAAAGCAAATATAAAATTTAAAGGCAAGTTGCTCATAATTAGTCACGTTGTAATTTACATTGCAACATGCTCTGAGAGCTTGTTTGGGGGGTCGTGGGATGCAGTCATAGAATGAGCCCTAGAAGGGATTTTATTAGAGAACAGGCCCAGTTCTGGGAAAACATTTGTTCACTTGCTTCAGTCTGCCTTTATTCATCATGGTCCTTACACATATTCTTAGAGGAGCATTTCCAAATTTTGGGCTGAATGAGTTAAAGGGAGAATTTCAGTGGCTTTTCTATGTTAAGAAACTCAATGTGGCTTTCAAAAACAGGTACAGCCCAATTAAAAGATTTATTTCTTTAAAGTCTGAATAGACTGTCATTTAAATGGGACTTGTAAATAGTACCTGTGGAAACACCATCTGGCAACTTTCACAGTATTATGGTGTCTAAGCCTTCATGAAACTTGGAAGAAAAGGTTGGAAACTGATTTCTAGCATAACACAAAGAGTATAAAAATATATAGAAAATTACATTTCTTTATAAAGCTCAATGAAGGAAAAAACAAGCTTTGTTGTAACAGTAGGGCAAACAAGCTCTATTCACAAAAATTTAATAAATAACCTCTAAAAAAATAGTTAAAATTTTTATAATGTTCATTACCAATAGTAAGTAAATCCCAGGCCCTGCTATCTGTCTACCTGTCTTTTACAAATCAGGACCACATTTGAGAGGACAAGGCTTGAAATACTGACCTAAATCATTTGTTTGTGCTGAAATTTTTGGAGCCTGAAATACAGGTCCTGCATTGTTGTCAGAGCTTTTCTCCCTGATTTGTTCAACTTCAGCACAGAAGAAAATTCACGCAGGGACAAATCCAGTTGTGTCATGTCCGTTTGGTGTGTGATTCTTTTTAACAATCCAGTTACCTATGGTGAGTTTCTTCAAGCCATTTGTTATGGCTTCATGCATAACAAAACCCTCATGTAGACAAGAGTCATGTCCTCCTTTTGCCTCAAGTTTTTGGTCTCCTCAGCCTGGGAGACCCAGCTTACCCCCTGTACCTTAAAGCTGTACCCCAGCTCCCTGCCATTAGGCAAAAGTGGCAGCATCCCTGCCCAGGGAGCCCAAACTGCTCCCAGAGGAGACAGCAGTGACCAGACCTTGTCGCTGCTCTCTTTATTCCTGTCCCCATTTCTCTTTGTGGTGCCATGCTCCAGCCAGCTGTCCAAAGGTCCTGGGAATTTATACTGTCAGGAAATGTGTACAGCTTTCCTCTTCAGCATTGAATCTGACCTACATATTAACCTCATTGTTTTTACATTTGCATGACAAAGAGCAGTTTGCTAAAAAAAAAAAAAAAAAAAAAGAAAAGCCAACAGATCTGTGTAAAAACCTGAGAAAGGATAATAACTGTAAGTCTGGTGGCCACAGTATGAGGACTATTGCTCTTCTCCTGTAAGGCCCCACCACAGAAATGGCTGAAAAACACAGAAGGTAGGGAGAAACTGCAAGCATTATGAATATCTTGAGAAATGGCTAAATGATCCTGGCACAGATGCAACGTAATTTACAGATCTTAGGGGTTTTTCCCTGTTCAAAAGCAAAAAACAGCTTAATTTTTTAATCACATGAACCATGTTTTACACTAAATTGCAATTCCAAAAATTATATTATATTTT
>VXBN01011205.1:1866693-1880190 GCA_013397395.1 Sinosuthora webbiana
ATATATATTATTTATAAATAAAATTATGATTTTTTTACCATGTCAATTATTCCATGAGAAATTTTTTAAAGATATGAATATTTTAATTGAATATGAAACTTTCAGAATTGCACTTTCACTTAAATCATTTGTGTGCACGGTGGCTGAAGAAGCTGTTATGTATATATTAACAGGACTGCAGGTTGTCTTATCATTATATTATTCAGATAAGCTCATTTGTCATCCAGAAATCACTCAGAGCCCAAGCACTGATAAAAATCTTCAAAAGTCTATGTTCAAATCAAGTCCAGCAGTATTCTGTGACAGAATCATCTCCACAACAGAGCAAGTAGTTCCAAATATCCCTCTAAAAATAGTTTCCTACAAAGATATTGCTGACTGGGTGTATGGAGTCTGACTGGGCTTTTAGTTTAACTGCAGATAATTCCAGCCCCATCTACTGAGTCGTTCTAAATTTGCAACAGATCATATATTTAGAGAAAATACAGAGAAAATATACAACACTTGTCTTCTTCACCTATTTGAACTGTAAGTTTTTCAGAGAAGAGACATTTTCTTTATGATTTTGTGATAAAAAAGGCCTTACTGGCAGTCAGAGTCTTAAAACAATAAACAGAAATAATTAATGGAAAAATGTCAAAAAGTTCTGAGGCTCACTGAGCCAAAAGTCTTTTACATTTAAGAACAGAATTTCAATAAATTTACTTTACTTTAGACTGTTGCAATAGACCCCTGCAGCAACAGGGACAAAATCATACTGCCTTTTCCAGAGCTCACCACAAATATTTCAGTTAGGACAAATTTTTGATTTCTATGAAGAAGTACACATATCTTGGCAGTGTATGTTTGTGATCTCGTATCTTGAGTACACCAGAACACTAAAGGGGACAGGTTAAGTAGAGAATAAATATTCTGTCCATTCACCAGGGAAGCATTACATATTATACCTGGACAAGTCAATAGAGAGGGCCAGATTCTGCCACCCAACAAGGCTTTCCTCTGCTCCCTTCATCAACACACCCCTGCCATAAAGACTTCACAGGTGCCCTTATCTCATCACTGCAGAACTCATCGTACAACTTTGGATAGTAGACTGTTCCTGCTCCACTCCACACTGTCAGGAGGTGAGGGGAATGGTACCAAATGCCCACCATCAAAGCCACTCCTTGTAGTCAGACCAGTTTTGGGGAGTGTCAGACCTGATGCCAGGGACCGCGCCTGTGTTGGCCATCAAGCTCTAGAGAGTGGCACCAAGGCAGGAGAGCAATTCCAAGCAGACATATTTTTTTGGACCAAGTCCTCCTCACCACTGCTAGAGATAATTAGATTGACTAACTCCATTCTTCTGCTTTGAGGGGGAGCTGGGGTACTAAGAAATCTCTTGCTGTAATAGGAGGGCCCAGATACCCCCCACAGCACAGGGCCCAAGTTGGAGTGTTCCTGTATACTTGAGCAGTCCCATGTGTAGCTACACCTGACCATGTGGTGTTGAGGTGATGAAGATAAACATTTAATCATTTCTCTGCCAATTCATGTCACTCCAATGTTGGAGTGAGTTGCTATGAAAGCGAATGCTTCTTGAAGTGCAGAAATTGGTGTGGCAACTTTCTCCTCAATCCATGGCAGGCAAGTTCTTGGTGTCTCAACAAGAGCCTTTCCCATCTGTGAGAGGCCCTCCAGCAGCAGAAACAGGGATTCCCAAAAGAACAGCTCTAAGCTGAAATGTGGCATTTCAGTCACAGGCTGCCCAGTATTGAGGGCAGATGGGATATGTGACTGTCCAACAGATCCTTAGGCATCCTTAGGGAAGGAAGCATAGCATGCCTGGTTAGATAAATCCTTCTGTCACACCAGAATAATAAAAAGTACCTTCAAAACACTTCCTAAAAGTTCAAAGAATCTTATGCACCAACTCACATCTCAACATACTATTGCACTCCAAGTTAATCATGCAGACCTCTTCCCATTTGTCTGTTTCATGAACCGTGTGGGACAATACAAGGAAAAGGCTGCCTTTTTTAAGCAAGGAGAAGTATTTCTTCAATTTCTTTGATTGCAGATAGCTTTCCAATCATACACTCACAGACTGGCTCTGAGACTCTCTTCCAGACTCTTTCTGGTACTCCCTGTGTGCCTTCATACAGTTCCCATGCAGACTGCTGGACTAATGAGATAAAGTGGAGCTCGGCAATGTTTATGTAACAGTGGTGCTTCGCACCTACTGAAACTGAGGTGGAGCAGTGAGGTGCTCTCACTAAAGAAGGTAGCATTTGTTAGTGATGGGATTAGAATCCGTTTATAAAATGTGATTCAGGCACCCAAATTTAGGTGTGAACGGTGTAGTTGTCTATGATGAGGCAGCTGTCTGTGCCATCATTATACATAAAGGAGGTTGAAGGGCCAGTTCAGCTTCCTAAGTCATAGGTGTCCTGTGCTATTTGAGACTCTCAAGGGCAGCTATCACAGAAAGCTCACAGAGAATTTGTGTCCTGCTCCAAGGGAAAGATCCTGCTAGAGACCAGGCAGGATGACCTTGGGCTAGGGGCCCTGTTTACTCTCTCACCACGTGGGCATCCACTCCATTTGAGATGCTCTAGGAAATCCAAGGTGTGCACAAGCCTAGGAGATAGGGCAGAGGACATCTAGGGGACATGTGTCCATCTGAAATGACAGATAAATATGCCTGTGTAGGCATCTCAACTGGCACAAGATAAATATTTGAGAGTGACCAAATGATGATGTGTATGTCCTTGTCCAGGCAAATGGATCACACCTCTAGTCAATGCAGTTGGGAATGCACATGTTGACATCCATTCAATAATCCTCTAGATCCATCCACTGCAGGGGCAGGCTCCCCAGGAGACATGGAGAGGATTCATAGACACTGGTCTTGTGTTTGCACTAGAAGTATCTTATCTTGCCTGGTGTCCTGCTGCTGTTCCAGAGGATTAAATGTCCCCTGAGGGTCCTATGTCACACACGCTCTGCCTGGATGTTCCAGAGAGAACGAGACATCTCATATAGCACCAGGAGCCCATTTTAGGCAACTGAATCCTGCAGTAGCCCACATTGGTTATAAAAGCACCCTCACCACCAAACTCATCTACTGATACCCTGTAGAAGTTCATTGTTCAAGCCTGAACAATTCAAGCCTGCTTCAGCTCTGCCCAGAGCCTGCCATGCTGTAACATTTCAGATTACAGGCTGTTCCCTTACTTTGTGTCTACCACTGTGGCAACTTTATGTCAGCTCCTTCGCCCAGTTATGCTGAAATATGACCATTGAACCATAGAATCAAATCACAGAATATACAGAGTAAGAAGAAATCCACATGGATCATTGTATCTAACTACTGACTCCACACGGGGCAACATAGAAATTAACCACATATGTAAAAGTGTTGTCCAAATGTTTCACAAGCACCAGGTTTGGGACCATGACCTCTCCCCTGGGGCACTTGTTCCTGTGACTGACCACCCTCTCAGTGAAGAACTATTCCTAATATTCAGTCTGAAGCTCCCCTGATGATTTAAGTCATTTCCATGCATTCTATCAGCAGAGACCAGAGGGAAGAAATCAGCACCTCCCTCTCATTGTAAAGGAAGTTGTGAAGAGCAACCTGGGCTGGCTGGGCCTTATGCCCTGGTTGTCCTGCATGTGCTGCATGATGGCACTCAGGATGATCTGCTCCAGGACTTTCCCTGGCATGGAAGTCAGACTGACAGAACTGCTGTTCCCTGGATCCTCCTTCCACCCTTCTGGTAGATGGGCATTATATTTGCTCACCTCCAGTCAACTGGGACCTCTCTGGCAAACCAGGACAGCTGACAAATGACAGAAAGTGGCTCAGTGAGCACTTCCCTCATTACCCTTGGGTGGATTCCATCCAGACCCACAAGTTACAATGACTTTAATTACAGGCAGTAACTAAAATATATCTCACTATTGAGAGAATAGTAAGTTTGTTTATTTGTTTGTTTGTTTATTTGTGGCTGAGCAAATGTACTGTCAGAGAAACTGCCCCTGAGCAAATTCCTATTTGCTCTGTCAAGTTCCCTGCAACACCCAGGATCACAGTGACAAAAAGAACAGACTCTAATTTCCCACACCTCCCCCCCCATCCCTTTAATGACTTCCAAATCTCTTCAAGAACCCATATAAGCCTCTCCAGCTGCTGAATTCCCAAGTTTTCCCTGCCTTACTGATTAAACCAAATCTGCCTGAAAATGGATAAAAGGTGGTGAATACCTGGTTCACTGGGTACAGGTTTCAGAGTGTTCTCTGGTCGGGAGAGAGTATCCTGAGATGGAGCCCTCCGAGTGCCATTAATTCTGCACCTGCCCAGTGTGCTCATGGTATCATCCGGTTTTTTATTTTTGTACAATTTCTGACATTTCTCATTATTACCTTGGCACCTGGGGACTGTGATTTGCAGGAAGGGCTCTTTTCCAGGCCAGGCAGAATTATATTGCAGTTCAAAGGCATGTTTGGCAACTGCTAATAGGTGGCTGGCTATTTTTAGATGCTTTTTCTGATCTTCTCACAGTTCAGATATGTCCTATTTACCCCCACACTTTTTTTTTTTTTCCCTTCCAGAGATTTTAGACCTGTAATAGTTTTCACTGAATTTTTGGAATATATTTTTACTGCTTTTAAAAAGGTTTTCCATTAGATTGCTTCCACATCAATTTTTCTAAAACTGTCGTATTATTATTATTTTGGACCTAAATCTGTATCTCTTCCGTGGTGTAACAGCATGTCTCAGAAAAAGGACAGAATTCCCATCTAAACCATGTGTTCACAGGCAATTTTTTTTAAATATATATCCAGTAATACCTAGGTTTGACATCTGAAAATGAGGTTTAAATCTTTTTGAGGGTCCTGCCCCTCAGTCTTTGCCATTGATTTGCATGCTTTCCAATTTGCACTGTTCTGGTTCACAAAGTCAAATTTAGTGACCCCCTCAATGTCTGAAAATGCCTGGGGCCATTTGCTGAGCTAAGAGTAGCAGAGGAAGTAGAATTTGGCACCTTCAGTACCAGTAGAAATAAGCAGAAAAAAACTGCTTTCTCAGTATTATTTCACCTGAACCCACACAGGCAATTGCCCTATGTGGAGCCAATTTTGTCTGAAAACCACGGTTCTAAAAAATCAGGAGGAAAGGTGGGGGGAAGATAATTTGGAGGAAAAATGTATGGTGGATTTTCCAAGGCAGCTGCCAAAGTTTTCACACATGCATACACAAAGAGGAAAAAATAGTGCAGTAGTGATGCTAGATCCTCTCTCAAGATATTTTTAGCATCTTGCTAAATGATGACATCCCCAAAGGAAGGCGATGTACTCTTGAGTATACATAAGTGTCCCAACAAGGTACAAATGATAATAATGTGCCGTGAAATTTTGCCTTGGCAAAGCCAAAATAAAGATCTTGTTTACTTTCCATTTCACAGGTATCTCTGCTTTTTGATTACTGCTACAAGCTGATTATAACACTGGGGACATGTAGGCAGGCACCTACAGCTGGGTGATAAAAAAGGATCCATCTGCCGTGTATCACCAGAGTGATGTCTTCACAGAATACTTTCCCTGGATTATTTTTAAATCTACCTGTTTTTTGACTGTCAGAAATACCCATTTTTGGCTGCTAGAACTCTCTCTAGCATTGCTGTGTGTTGGAGCACAGCAGATGATGAAAAAATCTGACCTGCTTAATGGAGAGGTTACAGGTGGCACATTAGAAAATGGAACATGCTTTTCTTTTTCTTGGTAGCTCATTATTGGAAGCTTCCCCAATGCTGTGAAAACGTTTATAAGGACTAAAATTGGAACTGCTGCAAGTAAATTTACAGACAGGGAATAAGAAAGATAGAATGACATCTTTAATAAAAAGGCCTCCAGCTGGAAATGTGAGGCTTAGTTCTTGCTTCTGATGTTCTTGTATAAATCAGGATTAACTTAAATTTTAAAAGAAAGAACTTACCCTGTTTTAAAAATGTGAGATCAGACTCCTGATCTGGGTGAATGAGAAAGACCTAGTCAAAAAAAGGAACAACTACTATTAGTCTGTATTTACTTCAAATATTAATAAAGTGCATAAGTATATCAGTTTGAGTACACTCGCCTTGCAATAAAATCAGAAATTCCATACAACAGAAAGGATTGTTGTTGCAATTGTGCTTCATATCCCTAGTAACTCAAGCAGCCTCCTTGTCTCATGGGAGTGCCCATCTAGGGCATAAAAGTCTGTGTGGGTAACACTCAGCATTTGGAGAGCCCAAATGCTGTCCATGTATTGGAGGGATAGTATGAGAGGAAATGCCCATCCCAGCTTTGCCTTTATCTGCTAATCTTGCTTTCCAGCCATGTGTGATATTGTTTCTTGTAAGGTACATCTCTGGCAAGAGAGGCACTGTATTTCTGTTGAGTTTTCTAACAAGTAGGAGCAAGCCAGCCAGCTTGCAGACAGGTAAACGACTAGCCCTGCTGCTTCATGTTTTAAATATTAGACTGTACTGGTGCAGAAACTTTGCAGATGCCACAACTCCAATACTTGCTGGTTTTGCAAGCTCATTTCCCACTTGGTTCAGGAGAGTTTCTGAGAAATTTTTGCTGTCTAGAAGGGCTTGGAAATTTTGCCATGAAATAGGATGAGTCTGTATCCTGGTGGTGTTTTGCTAGTAAAAGAAAATAAAAATGGAAAATCTATTTATGTAGCTCACACGCCATGGACAGTTGCAACCATTTCCCAGCTATATGTTCAATTTCCTTTTTCCAAAATTAGTACTAATCATAACTCAGTCTAGTAAGAATTCCCTTAAGAGTACTGTAAGAATTACTATCTAATAGCCTGGAGAGAAAGAGCCTGAATGCTGGAAACTCAACACAAAGCGCCACTCACAGCCACAGCAGCCAGCTTCAAAGGGATTGAAACAGCTAAAAAGCTGTTTTCTCCAGGCCATTGACAGAAAGCACGTAAGTTGTTTGCTACCATACCAAGGCTAATGCCTAAAGAAAAAAAATCATCCTTTTTCCATTTTTTTTTTTTTTTTTAGTTACAGTCTCTCTTCTTAGATAGACTATTAATGGATTTATTTTGGAGCATAATGATGCTTCCTGTTTCACTAGTTCTTCTTTCCATAATAAATCCTGTCATTAGATTTGCCTTTTGCTTTCCACTAATGTTTTCAAAGCAGTAAATGCAGAGACTGCAGGATGTCTTCCCCTGGTGGTAATAGGTAATTAAAAACCTATCATTGTACAAGCATAGGTAGCATTCTTTTTCTCCAAAGCATTACTTTGCTTTCCTTAATTTAATCTAATTTGAACTCATTATGGGTCTTTTTTCTTAGCTCATGGCTCCTGCTTCTTATGTACATATCTGTCTTTCTCTCCTTTTCCAGACACAACTGGGTATAATAATGTTGGCTTTGACACAACTTCCTAGCATGGATATTTAAAATACAGGCTTCTTTCCAGCAAAACCAAGGCTTCAGCTGCCACAAATTTCATTGCCAGACTTCTGCCCTGTGTGCCTGGCAATAGTTTAAAGGACTGGAGTGAGATCCTTGTGAAGACTGACATCACAAACAGGGTCTTTTTTTGTTCCTGCTTGTACCAGGTGACCAGGCACTGATGTACAGTGTAGCTCAGGCAACGATCAGGGGTGAGTGCCTGAACTTTAGTGCAGCTCTCAGGCCATGGAGAGGAAGGCCCTTGATAAGGCTTCTCGTGGCTTTCCCACACAGCATCCTGGTCCCAGGGTACACAAAGGGCTGTCTTATCTCTGTGTATCCCAGTTACACCACATCAGGGCTGGCTTTCAACACACAGGCCATTAAGTCCCTGTGGTGGAGAGGGAAGAAGCTGCAGGGCATCTAAACCCAGTCAGCACCATGAGATTTATATCTTGTCCTTTACTTCCAAAACAGGCCCAAGATCACCTGTGCTCCAAATGTGGCACTTGAATATAAAACTGCTAGTGGACCATGGAAGCACTTAGGAGGGCCATCAAGTTAGCACTGAAATAAGTGGCACCAAATTCCTGGGAGACCATAGTCCTTGAATTCCTTGCGTGCCCTCAGAGCCATTGTACATCGCTTATTGGTTTAGACAATTGTAATGGATTTCTCATTCCCTCCCGAAGACAGAATAAAAAGGGATTCTTGGTATCTGGCCAATATTTTGGTCATTATCAGAAGTAATGAAAAAATCCGTGTTCCTCTTTGAATGACCAGAAACTGGTCATTTTAGGAGATAATCTAAGGTAGGCATACATTGTCATGGTCATAGTAGTAAAATCCTTTATGTTTTTCATTTGTCAAGAATTTAAACACAAAATACAAGAAACAAAGAATTATCATGCTTTGTTAGCAAGGATTCATTGAATTAGTATGATTTTCTAAAGAGAAGGTTTTGAGTTTGAGCACAGAAAAAGGTGCAGAGTATTAGTCATAGGAGTATACCATCGATTGAACTAAGCAGTTCACTGGGAATGAGATGCTTTATATTCATTGAACCAGATGCTTGGATTACATATTTTGTATCAATTTGCTACATTCTCTCTATTTTAAACTCAATTCCTTTTTAACAACACAAATAAGACTTTTGAAGCCAGTGTGAAAAAGCAAGCTGTCCCCATCTCAGAGAGGGGTTTCCTTAGAAGTCTAGAT
Organism: Sinosuthora webbiana; assembly: GCA_013397395.1. Lineage (NCBI taxonomy): Eukaryota > Metazoa > Chordata > Aves > Passeriformes > Sylviidae > Sinosuthora > Sinosuthora webbiana. The sequence goes on from VXBN01011205.1 coordinate 1,875,363, forward strand.
CATTATTTTTATGGTAATGGCTCAATTCTTAATAGCTTAACTCTCAGGCAGAGTTCAGAGAGGGCTGAACTCAGAATGCGTAGAAGTAATCTAACTACTTAGGAAGTGAACCTATTAGAGCTCCCTCAATACCTTTAAAATGACTAAATTATGCATGGTGTTGGGATAGGTTTGCTGACTGAAAATCAACCGTGGCACTCTGGAGGAGAATAACAATCACTCTGCTGAGTTTATACGTTGGTCTTGCTCCCACAGTGGGAAAGAATGTATGTGCTGCTTGCAAAACTGTATGGAAGGAATGCAGATGCAGGCTGTTGCAATTTTTTTGGCCAAGATTGCGTGATTTCATTTGAAATTCCAAAATAAGGTCGCCATAAATTTTCTGCATCCAAGTGTGAGCTTCTTTTTTTTTTTTTTCTGCTGCTTCAGTTTGCCAGAAATGCGAGCAGTTGTAAATTTCCACACAAAGTTGAATCCAAAAAGGACAGTGCAGATTTTCCACTGCACCTGTCAGGCAGGGAGTCACATCCACTGACTTCAAGAGACAAAAAGCTGTAACAGCGAGTGCTTTGGGTATTGTCTCTGATAGGAACAGCAATGAGCCAAGTTTGAGAGTTTCTCATCTAGAAAGGATAAAAATACCAGTGAAAGAAGAGCTATTCAGAAAGTACTTAAAAAGACACTGTGGAAGAAAGATTTAAACTACCGAAAGAAAACAAGTACCCATTCTTATCACACAAGAATTACAAATAAACAACAGGTTCTGTGAAAGTGTTCTGAGTATGGTGAAATCACATTGCCTGGAGTGCTTAAGATGATGTTTGCACCTGGGGTTTTTCACCCTGAACACTGTATTTGGATTTTATATTTTCTCTCCAGTGAAACTGAGGTTTACCATGGAAAAATTATGCTTGCTAGTTACAACGGGGGTTTTAGTTTTCATTGGCTTAGGTTACAGCCATAACCTTTCAGTGAAATGAGGTCAGAAAAAAGACAAGATTGCCCTCTATCAACTGACCTAATCTCTTTATAATTCTCTTTTTATAATTCTCTCTTTATGTTTTTCCCTATGGCTAAATGATGAGACTGACAAGCTTCTTTGTTGTTTCTTAAAGGCATGATATATTTTGATGGCCATATTTTTATAGTAAGCACCTGACTTTATCCACAATTGGTCAAGCTAATGTTACAATTTCTTTGGTATTGCTTGATTTGACACACTTGATTTTCACCAGATTTAAGCTGGAGCTATTTTTTGAAAAATACAGGAATAAGACAATGAAAAATAATGAAAAAAGTACTTTTACCATTACTTTTTAAAAATTTATCCTTTTTTCCCTCATTTAACTTTCTTAGACATATAGTGCAGTTAAGAGATATGAAAATTAAAAGAAGTTGTCTACTTAGATTTCAACAGATCATAGATTTTGATAGAATACCTGATTTAAACATATTCAGAAAATAGGAACTCAGAAAACTACTGTTTTCTGATTAAGAAAGAATTAGAATTTTGGCCTGGTGTTCCTGCTATCTGAAAACTATAAAGATTTTTTTATTAATAATTCAGGAGCTTATCAGAGTTGTGAGCAAATTCCAAGGTTAAAAAGTAGTCTATTTCCTCAAAAGCTGATTAGAAGCCCCTGGTTGTGTGACAATCAGGTTCAAGAGCACCTGCAGAACCTGAATATACCTAAATCCATGGGGCCTGATGAGATGCATCCCAAGGTACTGAGGGAATTGACTGATGTGGTTGCTGAGCCGCTCGCCATCATATTTCAAAAATCATGGTAGTCAAGCAAAGTCTCCAGGAATGATGGATGAAAGGAAGACCCTGGAAACTACTGACCATTCCGACTCACTCCCATGTGCAGTAAGATCATGGACCAGATCATCCTGGAAGATTTGCTGAAACATATGAAACATATGGAAGACAGGGAGTTAATTAAAGACAGCCAACATGGTTTCACCAAGGACAAATCATGCCTGACTAACTTTGTGGCTTTCTCTGATGGACTGACTGCATCAATGGACAAGGGAAGGGCTACAGATGTCACCTACCTGTACATCTGTAAGGCCTTTGGTATGGTCCCCCCCAGAACTACTATTTCTGAATTGAAGAGATACAGGTATGATGCATGGATTGTCAGATGGACAAGGATCTGGCTGGATGGTTGTGTCCAGAGTTCCAGGCAATGCCTGAATGTTCAGGTGAAAACCTGTGATAAGTGGTGTTCCTCCTGGGTCCATACTGAGACCAGTGCTATTTAATCTCTTCACCAATGACGTGGACAGTGACACTGAGTGCACCCTCAGCTAATTTGCAGACAGCACCAGGCTGAGTGGTAAAACAGGTGCACTTTAGGAAAGGGATGCCACCCAGAGGGATCTTTACAGGCTTGAGGAGTGGGCCAACTTTTTACCAAGGTCTACGTGATAGAACAAGGGTAAATGCTTTTAAAGTGAAAGAGGATAGGTTTAGATTAGTCATAAGGAAGAAATTCTTAACTTTAAGGGTGATAAGACACTGGAAGAAGTTGCCCAGAGAAACTGGGGCCACCCCATCCCTGTAAGCATTCAAGGCCAGGCTGGATATTGTTTTGAGCAACCTGATCTAGAGAATGGCATCCTTGCCCAAGGCAGGTAGGTTGGAACTAGATGACCTTTAGAGATCCCTCCCAGCCAAAGTCCTACTATGATTCTATAAAATATGTGGCTAGTCAGACATCTCCTTAGCATAACTGACCAAGGGATTAGCTGGGTATCTACCCTATGGATTAATAGCTCAAGGGGAAGGAGCTATTACAGCTCCTAGCCTGTCTTCAGGATGACATTTCAGCTCTTACCTTGCACATTAGTCTTAATTGTTCCAGTAAAAGGAATAATCAGTTCTTATGTTCCCTGCAGGCTGGCAGCCTGAAATGTAATCTGCAGCCCAAGGGTAAAGATCTCATCTGAGTCACCTTTGTTCAAGATGAAAACCTAAGGAATTTTGTTTTAAAATCCCCTAGGTCAGTTAGTATAATACCTGCAGGACAGCATGACTCTTCAAACACTTTTGCTATTTTCTCAGCACTAACAGCTACATCAAATATATGCTCAACATTAAAAGCCCTTTGAGAAGTAAAACAGTGATACAGTTGAGGGGAAGGATTAGGATGCCAATTCTGATCCCCAAATAATGACCTCTTCCGTCTTCTTCCTCTGCCAGGTCTCTCATTCCCAGTTTGGTGTCATGTCGTGATGATGGTTATTCAGGCTGCAGGACCATAATCTCTGCACTGCAGCAGTGTTTACAGCTACATTTGCTAGTCACTCAGGGGCCAGGTCTGTCCCTGCTTCAAGCTGTGCAGAAGGCAGGCTTCTCTCTTTCTGGGTCACAGGTGATAAACAAGTATGGCCACCTCTTCTCCAGGGAACTCAGGATATTTCTGCTTGTGTCTGCATATGCTCTCACTCTGCAGAAAGAATAAAACATCTGTGGAGAGATGTTGAATGCATTTTAAAAAACACTGGTGACTTCCTGAAAACAAAGCAAAACAAGAACAACAAACCAACCAACCAAACAAAAAACAAACAAAGACACAAACTCCCCCAAAAACCACCAAAAAACAAACCCCAAACCAAACAAGCCAGATTTAATTAACAGTTATAACAGTTGTTATAATCAACAGTGCTGTGTAGCAGCTTCAAAATGTCAATGACACCCTAAGCAGTGACTAAAAAGAGGAGATTGATGTTTTACAGTAGTTACTCTGCAATAGATTCTACATTTACTCTGATTTACAAAGCAAAATAAGATTACTCTCCCTCCCTTTCCCCAAGTGTTAGTTGTTAATCTCAATATTTCAGAGGTTATTAAAGCAGGTAGGTTTTCAGCCTTTACAAAGTACTCCTCATTAACTCATACCACTCACAGTTTTATGAGCAAAACAACATACTGATCCACCTCTCCAGCCCACCAGCTTCCCACTATGCATTTCCTACATCTTCCGAGCAATTTTAGAGTGTGACAGTTGAATGAAATTTGTCCCAGTGGTTAAAGATCTTATCTGATCACCATGTAGTTCCTTGGCACAAACTCACTGTAAGATGCTCCACAAATCCCAGGCCAGGATATATACATTGGGGTATACATTGGAAGCTAGCAGTTTAGAAGGTTGTGGCTGCACCCATAAGCAGGATGGCTGGTTCTGGGAGCAGCCTTCACAGTCTGAATGTGGATGTTTTTCTCTTCCTCCTCCCCCTGTACTGGGGGGTACACGCCAACCATTATGAAATTCAGTCTACCTGCCTAGACCAGGCTGAGAAAAATTAAGGAGTGCTGGTTCTGAGATTTGAGTTGGAATAATTAAGGCAGTGGGCTGGACAAACCCTCCACAAACCAGGAGCTGCAAAGGAGATGGAAAATAATAAAATCTAGAATGTGGTATTGCTCGTAGTGAGATGAAATAACATGTGGAAGGGTTTGAATTAAAAACAAGGTCAAGAATAGATGTTTAGATGGGAAGGAGTAAACGATAATTCTGCTGCAAGAGAGGAAAACCAGACTGAAAATAAGCAGGGAAAAGAGTAAGAAAGTCTGAGTTCAGGTGGAAATCAGTCAAAACCAGAGACCTACCTGCTTTTCACAAGCGGGTAAGAAAAATACCCTGTGAAAGTATCGTTCTAGAGACCTGATATACACAATGCACAAGATAGATTAATCCAAGCATTGTTGTCTTTTGTTTCCATTTGTCAAAGCTAGTTTAGTCAATAGGTTAACAAATCTGTGGACTTACCTCAGTTTTACCCCAAAATAAGCAAAGTGCTGTGTAGTGGTTTGAAAGGA
>VXBN01011211.1:0-25912 GCA_013397395.1 Sinosuthora webbiana
AAAGGCATAGTAGCCTATTTAAATGGTTTTATAATTCTCCTAAGATTGAACTATTTTCTTCTTAAAAAAAACTTCCATGTTTCTTTGTCTCATCCTTGTAGTTCCTAATATAATTTTTAACCAGAAATTGTAGTCAAAGTAGTTGAGAGCCTAGGGCATTCATTCCCATGAATGTTTAGAAATTTAGTGCAAGGTCTTTGCTTTCTTTCAGATTTAAACTGTATCTTTAATAATCTATGTTTCAGATGATTTATCTTGTCCACTAGAATAAAAGTACTATTATATCATTTTTTTTTCCATTTTGAAAGAAATCTGAATAGCTACTCTGGAATCATTTTATTTCACATCGCCAAGGAGTTAACAGGTGTTAATATCTATAAGTAATGAAAATGAAATCGTTTCATTTATTCTGTCAGTAGTTTCACTTTTCATAAATAACGCAGTGTTAACAGTAGCAAGGATCCTGGCTGTCTAGTATTACAGATGAATGTTTCTGCTGCAGTACTATGTGTTCAGCATTTTGCTCTCTGGTTCATTTAATGTGTAATAACTCTTCAAGGAGGAATAGTTCAAATAGGCTAAACTGAGATACGGAAGTTAAGGCTTGTCCAAAACTCAGTACTAATGGCATTGGATAGGGTTTGAGAGATGGTCAGAGGGTCCCTGGACTTTTTAATGTAATCATGCCCATTCTTGCTGGAGGCCATGAGGCAGGTCCTGTAAAGAGAGGTAAACAAAGAGTGGACATACATAATTAGCTGTGTCTGACTTCATTTCTGCAATGCATTCTGTGACAGGCAAGGAGTAGTGAAGGGAGAAAAATTTAATTTATGAAGGACAGGTTGTTTTGCTGCTGTATTGTAGAAAATTAACTGTAATGATCTCTTTGAATCCCAAGAAGAGCTGGATTCCTGTGTAAGGTTGTTAGGAGTGAGAGAAGCTAGAGATGGGGCCCAGAGATGCATTAAAATCATAGCATATTATGGAAGTAGGAAAAGCATTGCTGTGAACATTTGGGAGGAACAGGGAAGGAAATACAAAAAAGATATTTTTCAAAATCACATTCCTGTGAGTTTGAGAAATTGCTACAAAGGAAAACAGTCCAGAAAGGCTGGGACATAGAAATGGACATGGCTCAGAGATTTTTATGCCTGATAAAAATTGGCTAGTCTAAGTCTGAAGGATGGAAGCAACAAGGCACCACCAGAAGGGTTTTGGAAGATTGCTAACATATAATGAGGAGTGTTTTCATTTTTGTTTTTGTGAAATGAAGGGACAGTACAATAGTATTTTGTCAGGGTAATAGAGAACTGTTGAAGGCAAAACTTTGATGAAGCAACTTACCTAGATTGTTTTCAAAGAGGCAGGGTCAGGATATTCCAGAGGACCTCCCAATCAAGTATCCATATATGATACAGAAGATTAACTAAGGCATCATCAGAACAGGATAGATTTTCTTACAAAAAGGTGGAAAGAAGTCTTTCATCAAAACCAGGAGCTCTATATCTGAGCAAAAGAAGACTTGCATTCAGGTTCTTGATCTGAATCAAGAAACAGAAGATCCTGAGCCTGTATTTTCTATAATCTACTATTATGCTGTTTGAATATTTGGGAAAATATTCTAAATGAAAGAAAATAAAAGGTCTTTGTTTTCCTTCTTCAAAGCTGAATCTATAAAAGCAGTGAAAGCTCTGCTTCATGCTGCAGCCCTGCCAAAGGATTTCACTTCTCTACATCTGTTAACAGCTGTTTCTCCCATGTCAGAACTCAGGTTTGAGTTCCATTCCACAGTATCCCAAAATACAACTCTGAGTGGTCCAGTGCCAAAGTCTTGAAACATGGTCCTTTACAATATACAGGCTGATAGATCAGTGTACACCAAAATACACCATTCACTGTCACAGAATCACAGAATCAATTAGGTTGAAAAAGACCTCTGAGATCATCTAGCCTGTAGCAGAGCATCTTGCCCCCATAACAAGAGTTTATCTCTTGTTTATGAACTGGTCAGATAACTCAAACAGGACAAGCTGTCTTGTAGTGAGGTATTCTGGCACCATGGAGTTAACACTGATCTGGCATCTCTCAACAGCCAATAGAGAGAGATCTGGAAGATAAGCTGGATTTCTGACTGATAGACACCTCACTTTACAAACTATGAAAGCTACACCAAAACTTTCAAAAAGCAGAAATAATCTACGCATTCCCTGAAAATGTGTGGAGTTTCTAGCCTGAGCAGAGACCCCTGCTTTGCAGTTACTGCTCTGGAGGCTGAGTGAAGGAATCTGTGTACATCATTGACATATTGGTGGTAAGTTATATTTGGCCCCTAATCAATACTATTTCTTTTTCTAGCTTTAATATAGATGCAACCTTAATATCGTGCACTCTTTTATGTTATGCTGTAATCTGTGAGTAGTTTTTTTTAATTTTATACTTTGCAGTAAGTAACTCTGATTAAGATCTTTTGTCTGTTATCTATGGTCTGTTTAATGAAAAACAGACCTGATTTACCATCCCTAAAACTTGCATGTCAGAGTGATTTCTTAAATTTAAGCAGTTGCCAGAAATCTGAGGCTAAGGCAGGGCTTGTCTGAAGCTCCCTCTTGTCCCGTGACAGAGTCCAACCTATGACCCAACACCACTGTGTCAACCAGACCTTGGCACTGAGTGCCACATTCAATCTTCCCTTAAACACCTGCAGGGACCGTGGCACCACCACGTTCCTGGGAAGTCCATTCTAATATCTAATCACATTTCTGTGAAGAATTTCTTTGTCACATTCAACCTAAAGCTCATCTGCAACAACTTTAGACTGCATCCTCTTGATCTGTCACCAGTTTCCTGGTTGAAGATGCCAACCCCCACCTGGATACACCCCCCTTTCAGGAGGCTGTATAGAGTGATAAGGTCTCCCCTGGGCCTCCTCTTCTCCAGGCTGAATATCCCCAGCTCTCACAGCTGATTCTGATAGGACTTGTGCTCCACACCCTTCTCCAGCTCCACTGACCTTCTCTGTCACTGCTGAGCAGATCCTGGAAGCACAGGAATGGTGAACACCTGCTTGCTGTTTCCTGATTCATGTAAATATTAATTTACAAGTTCAGACTAGAACTCTGGAATGCTCCAGAAGGAGGAGGAAAGTAGCTCTTTTTCCTCCCTTTTCCTGTTCCTCCAGTGCAGGCTCAGCTAAGCAGCTGTATTGGTGTTCATCATTGTGTTGTAGAATTAAACCCCAAGCATTTGGAAGAGAGGTCACTGTAACCTACACTCCTTGTATAAACAATGTCTGAGTTGAGGACTGTTACCCTGTTGCTGGGGAGCTGCTGCCTTGGTTCTGACCACTGATAGTGGATAGTGCTTAACACAAACTTGAAATTTTCACTTTCTATATATGAAGAATCACAACTTTATGTGGACTGTGCATGCAAAGACAGGTAGTCTAGAGTGTATGGGCTAGATTCTACAAATAGAAGATAATTTTTACTGTGCCTATAGGACTTTGTCCCCCCAGATAACTTTTTCCACCTGACCATAAAACTTTCTTTTTCTGACTATGGGAAGACCAGTAGCCACAGTTTAAGAATCAACACGTTCCCAAATTATTTATTTTCTCCAACTTTGGTCTTGTATGGAGATCCTTACTGCTACTTGAGAAAAGTTGCTCTTTATGTCTTTTGCTGATTTTAATCCTCCCTGCAAAATCTCTCTGATTACCTCAATTAACATCTAAGTTTTCCCAGCTCGTGGAGAAGTGTGTGGCTATTTTCTGTGATTCAGAGAGCTGAGCCAAAGGTCAGCCAGGTTTAGAAGCTCTTTGGATTTGTGATGGACCCTTTTTACAATTCTTGCCTAGTAAGTCCATGAATGTCTGGTTTTGTCATCACAGGTGTACTAGGATTTACAACATCAACTGTTTTCATTCAGAGAGGCATGAGAGATTATTGTTGCTGGTAATAACCAATAGTCATGAACACCTGAGAAAAAAAGTTTATACTGTATTTCCACTCTTGTTATGCTTTTCAGCTCACTTCTGTCAAGAGACTGCTGCTTACTAGGTTAAACAGGTCACTGACTATGTAGGGAGAGCCTTAATGGGTACAAACAATCCATTTTCTATTTGAACAGACATATTTAATAGTACTTTGGTAGCAGGCAGTAAAAACCTAGTTTTTCATTGGCTTTGACAGTTTACCTTTTAGCTGCATCCTCATAGCCAAACCAAAACGTCACAGGGATTATCCTTAGTGTTTGCCTGAAACAAAGTGCTTTAAACAGATCAGGTTTAAGTGTTATTGTGTAAGAGTTAAAACCATTTCCACTTCCTCCCTTGTTCTTTGACTGATATTCATTGGATTTGTTCAAGGAGATAAAAAACCAACAAAAATAATTAGCTCTACAAAAAGAAAAGTGATTAGTTTTAGTTCCTTGAACTGATTCATTGCAGATTTATGGAAATGATGCTAAGAGAAGTAGAAATACCTGGAGTTTATTGGTCAGGACTGCTGAAATTATTCAAAGAGCTGTACCATATAAACTGGCTTAACTGTTCAGCATCATCAAAAAAGACTAGAAGAAACTCACCCCCTACTACAAAATACTAACGTTTTTCCCATAGGTTGACATCTGTAATTTATGAGTAGGCTGAAGCTTATTCTAACAATCACTGTCTACAGAGAGAAATGTCTTTTGAAGGTGTATGTCCATTTGCTGTGCTGACCCCCTGCTGTTTTAGAGCTAGAGTAATTCTGCATGTTGAAATCCTGTGCCCTATTTTGGTTTATACCTCATACCACGCTTTAGGTGTTTTCCTCTGTTCTAATCCAAATAAGGAAAAAGTTAATATTGAGTTTTATGAGAATAGCTCAGACTGGTATAACTAGAATGATTGCCTCTCCTTTGCTCAAAATGTCTGATCTCTTTCCTAACTAATAATCTCAATCCTGTTCTGCTGCCAGAATGAAATAACCACCTATATTATTAAATCAGCTTCCTGAATGTGGAGCAGTCAGTGTCCAATGACTGATGACTGGCAGCTCATTAACTACCCTATTAGCTGCCTCATGGGAAAAATTAAAAGAGATTAAATCAACCAATTAAGGAGTTTGTTGCCATTTATTCATTTCTTTATTTCAGCTGCATAATTTTAATGAGTTAGTTATTTTACTTTTCCTTGCAGTTCACATCTTCTACTATTGGCACTAGTGTGGGTTATACTGAAGCAAGAAACATTTTAGTAAATCAGGGTCATGCTAAGAACAGTTTCATCAGGTTTGATAAAGCACTGGTGGATTGAAAACTCCCTCTGGTCTCCTCGGTTCTGCTGCTTTCCCCCGGGAAGCCTCCCACGTTTAGCTTGAGGGGAGGCTGTCTTTCCGAGCACTCTGAGAGCCAGGCGCGGACATCCTGGCTGGCAGGCCGGGCTGCTGATCGGGCAGGGCCGTCCTGCTCAGCTGCAGAGCAGTTTTCAGGGCTGGCTTTGGCCGGGGGCCCAGAGCCCGCATTAACAGTTCTCGGTAGCCGGGACACAAACACAACGCAGGGCAGCAGCCACGGGCCTGCCAAGCGTGCCGAGAGCCGTGTTCCGTGTGGGGCAGATGACGCGCGGGCCCCTCTCAGCCTTTTGTTTCCGCGTTGCCTTGGTTCCCAACTGTGCTGAAGGGATTCGCCTCAAGAAGTTGGTCATGTTGTTTTGGTTTGTTGTTGTTGGTTTGTTTTTTGTTTTTTGGTTGTTTGGTTTGGTTTGGTTTGGTTTTTGTTTTGTTTTTGTTTTGGGTTTTGTTTGTTTGTTTTGTTTGTTTTGTTTGTTTTGTTTGTTTTGTTTGTTTTGTTTGTATTTTTTCCCTTCAGAGACTCTGTTAATGCAAATATTCTGGAGCATTTTGCAAAGCAGATATCTTACCCTGTAATGCATCAACAGAAATCAAGTGGAATGACTTGCACTGAAGCTGTCTTCCATGTTGCCTAAAATAGAAGGCCAGAGTTAAAAATACATAGACTGTGTTTCTCTGTGTTAATTTTACAGCCAAGCAGGGGCTGTATTTTTGTATAGCCAGTTGAAGAATGTCACAAGAAAGGTACATGATACAGCAAACCACCATGCTAGCAAAAAATGAAGATTGAAGGTGCAGAGAAAGTGCAGTTTGCTCAAAAGTCCAGTCAAAGCTGAACACAGAGATCCCCTGGAGATATTCTAAAGTAATACTGATTTACAAGTATGCTTTCTGCTAGAAAACTATTCATTTACATAATCTTAATCTCTAAATCTTAACTCTGTGACACTTTTACAACTGACCAGAATTCAAAAATAAATTTGATGAGAAGAATGTATATTTTAAAAACTGGATTGTTCTTTGAAAAACGATATATCATGGTGAATCTTATAGGCTAGCTCAGAGGGCTGATCTTGTTGTTCTAGTTACCAGGAAGAATTAAATGAAAAATCATTCTATCCTGAAGATTTTTAGGTGTTCTTAAAATTTTCCACTGGATATTTTTATAAGAAAATATATTATTTTATTCTTAACTTAAGTATATTTAAGACTTTTAGTGGGAAAAAAAGGCTTTTCACAAGATTTTAAGGGGGCTCAGTAAAGTTTCATCTCGTCCATGTTGTTGAGTGGTTTCAAGTATACATTGTTGTTTCTGTATTCCAATCTCTAATCCTCTCAGGTCCCACAAAAATTGGACATGATATAGCAGGCAGAAGCATTAGAAGTAGGTGTAGTTCTTTTGATTTCAGTGTAAGAACACAGCAAGCCAATTTTTTTTTTTTTTTTTTTTTTTTTTTTTTGGCAGAATCAGGCTTTGCTGGATCAGAATAGGTTACAAGATCTAATGGAGAATGGCTGAAATTTAGATTACATCAGTTGTTTCTTAATTTGATTTTGTTAAGCCATAACAAATCCAAATTGGAAAAGAATACTAAAGCTCATCTTAAGCTGTAGGGACCACTTTAAATCCCAAAGCATGATCTATTTGTAGCAGTTCTGGAAGTTTTGAGTTACATTAATGATTTTAAGTTTAGAAAAATACACACAAAATCTCCAAAGACTATAGGGTTTCTTAAAGATGTTCTCAAAGATCTCTGGAGAGAGCAATATTGACTGCATTTGCTTCTGCCTTTTTAAATCTTGAAGATGAAAGGGAAAACAAAATCACACAGAGTTAACTGGCCAACAATTGTCATGAAAGTAAATGAACGTGGGAAGGAGGTAATCATATGTGGTAGTTTGGGTCACACTGTGGCTTAGAGCTCTTTGTACAGAACATAAAGCCTCATTAGGTACAAACCAGTACCTGAGTAATGAAAGTAATGAGAAGAGACTATTGCTGACTCAGAACTGCTTCAACAAGGAGCAGCTTCCAGGAGAGCAACACCCTTTCAGTGCTGAGCATGATTCTCCCCCCAAATGAATTATCAGGGATGATGACAAGGACTGTCTGGTAGGCATCCACAGAGAGAAGCAGGGCACGGGCTGACAATTGACATGGCATATTCTTTGTGCCAATTGACAGGGGGAAAGTCACAACACTGCACTTCAGCCAGGAGAGTTGGAGTCAAAGAGGGTTTCTGAAATTGGTGGAGCCTGAGAACAGACTGTGGTAAAATCAGTCACTTCTGCCCTTTCTCTGGATGAAACAGATTATCCTGAGTTACTCGATTAAGTGCTTGAAATGTATTAGCCTCAAATATGCAAATAGTACTGCATGTTCTGGTTTCTTTTCCTCTTGTCCTTGTACTCTGAGACTGCCAATAGCTTGGGATTTGCTTACATAATAAGAGCTAGGATATGAGGAGTTGGATAGAGCCCTACTGTGAGTACCCCTTTAGAAGCTTAAACTGTGGGCAAACTACTGCTGACATAGAACTCATATTAGCCTAGGGTTACAAAATATTTCTGTATCATGCTATTACCAAAAATTATCTTAGAACTGAGCTTTAAATGCAGAATTTTCCCAAGAAGATTATTTTCCACTGTTCAAAGTTAAACCATGAGGCAGGTACATTACTTAAGCATTGGAATAAACAACCTAGATGTTAGTAAGTGTCCACTCTGTTTTGTGTTCAATGAAAAGAAGCACAGTGTTGAAAGGGAGTACTTAAGTGGAAACTCTTGCAAAAGCACTTCAGACTTCGTTAAGGAGCAGATTTAGGATCAAGTCTACTTAAATTTATTTTCAACTAAATTTTATTCAATATAGTAAAACTCATAGTGGCTTTGAACTGGGTGTGTTACTTTGCTATTTTATTGTTGGGTTTTTTTCTTTCACTTAAGCACAGTACTAAATCTATATATGTAGGCAATTTCTTTTTAAGCATTTTCCTCAGGTTTATGTAATGAAGTTGAACAAGCAAAGCCTGAAAGGCCATCTGAAGATGCTATATTTCTTCATAAACTAGTATCACCAGACAAAAAGCTATTTCTTTACAATAATCTGTTCTCAAAAAAACAATGTGTGTTTGCTTGCCATTTTCATTTTGATGTAAATGTGTATGACTTTGAGGGTTTTGTGAGAATTTTGTTCTTTGAGCAGAAGAAACAAACCTAAGTATATAACTTGAAACTGTATGTGAGAAAGCAGATATTTCAGGTTTTTAAAAAAACACCAAGCATTTGCTTTTAAAATTGCAGAAGATTTTTGACAGAGCTGAAATGATGAATTGATAAACATCTGGGCTAAAGCCAGGTTTTTAAAGACAATACCAGATCTGAGAACCACAAAACCAAGAGTGTTTTAGCCACAGTGACAGAAATCCAGGCTGCTAATACAAAATATACTGCCTACAGATCTTAGAACAGTGACGCAAATTGCTAGCACACAGCAACACACTGAGTCGGTTTCAACATTGTTTTTTATTTCATAAACGCATACAGATTTCAGCAGATGTTTAGATTTTCTCCAGCATTGGTTTGCACAGTTATAAATCATTTGGAGTTTGTGTTTGTCAAGGTTTTTGTACAAGAGTTCTTTCCACAGATGATTTGATGAGCTCCCAAGTCATCTACTAATGTTGGGTAATGGGCAATCTCCATCACATAATTGTGTGGAAGTGGTATAAGAAAGCAGAGCGTGTAATGATAAAGTCTCTTCTCAGATATTACAAGATAACTCAAGAATGCTGTGTATATAAAAACTGTATTAAAGGAGATGTTGGAAGAAAATTATGCAGCTTTGTACTGGCTAGAGTAATTTAGAATATATGAGGAACTTCAAAACAGGTCTGAGCAGAATGAAATGTTGAAGCTATTTGAGCTAGACTGACTGCTACCTGTCTATGTACAAGTGTGGTAAGTCTTATCCAACTTCAGTAAAATACCTTTTCTTTACAGATAGGAAACTGCAAGGTTGAGAAGTGGGATTTAGAAAATGTAGGAATGTACTTCACTACGTAATAACACTAGCAATGAAAGGAAAGCTCTTGTGTAGGAGAGGGTTAGCTCTGAAATTCCTCAGGGTTAGTGTTGGATCTGAATCTTTAATACCTGTTTAAATCAATGACTGAGATTGGACAAATAAAAAAAATTACCGTTTGAGCCAGCAGCTCATTAGTTGGAAGCACAGACAAATTACTTTGACAAGCACAAGTCTAGGAGCATTGGCCTGATGTAGATGAATTACTTCTAGTGGATTAGAGGAGTGTTAATGATGTTATTCAAAGTTTCTCATTCAAGGAACATGGATTAAAATTTGATCAGGTGCAAAGAGAGCTTCTATTCTTACTATTCTAGTAGCTTTTCTTACAAAAAGATATCACAAAAATAATCTTTTTAACCTAGCAAAAAATACAAGAAGGAATAAAATCATAGAATGGTTGGTGTGGGAAAGGACCTTTTAAGATCACCAAACTCCAGTCCTCTGTACCCTGGGCAGGGCTATCAAAGCCCCATCCATCCAATTGTCTGCCATCTGTGAAGGGGTGTGGTATCTCTCCATAACATGTTGTAGAGTGTAGAGAGAATGCCAGGTGGAGGCTGTAATACTAAGGACAGAGAAGAAATGAAAATGTAATACTCTGATCTGAACAATAAACAAGCTGATGTAAAACAGTGAATAAACTTTAGGAGGGAATTGGAAGATTATTCTTTTCCCTTAAAGAAATTAAGAGATCTGATCACTTTCCAATAACACAGTCAGAGCCAAAGAAGTAGCTACTTTAAAAATAATCTTCAGTAGCTAATTAAGAGGCTTATTCTGTATGATTATTTATAATAGCAGATGATTTGTCTGATTCAGGTGGTTTTGTCCAGCAACTCGCTTCCTGTTTTTATCTCTGCGAGGGTGAATCTGTAGAGTAGTCTGTGGATGAAAAATCACAGATATTACAGGTCTACCTTAACTCAAAACAATTTTTTTGAAGACTGAATCATGATGCCAGTGTCAGCTCTTTGGAATTGTGTGTTTCAGCTATTATTTTGGTTGCCTTAGCAGATAGCTTCATTGCAGGTCTAGGCACTGGTAAGAGCTGATTCTTGTATGCAGGAGTATTAGATTTTCTCACTTTCGATCCTTGACAGATCAAGGAAGAATATGAAAGGCTGAATTATGGCTTTGTGAAGCGAAGGTGCTGCCTGTTATGGGACGAAAATATTTTATGGCAGCTGAGGAGATTGTGATGCCCTCAAGCACTGGCTGCTGCTACAGTGGCTGGGCAACACCTGCAGGACAGGTCTGGCCCATGTTCCTGATACTTTCTTGACTGTATTTACCAATGCGTGCATGTGAGAGGGAAGTCCTTGGGATAAAAAGTGAAGAAGGGGTGAAGGCACAGGGGTATAATCACACCTTTCAAATGCCTCTTCATAGTCACCATCACTCATGTTAGTGATAACTGTTACTGAGTTTCTAAAGCCCTGTTTTGTTGACCTAATGCTCAGGTCAGTACAGGTTACCACGCTGATAAGTGGGGAAATTGCCTTGAACTTGCAGTTTCCTTTCCATGCACTCTTGCTTTTCTTCCATGTGTTAACCCCTACTAAATGTATTGGGAACTTTGCTTAGAGAATGTACCTATCTAACTGCCAAAATAGAGGGTTATGAAGAAGAAATGTTATATATGTCTCTAAAGCCCAGATTTGTACAATAGAGATAAGCTTTTCATATAATTCTCTTAGTTTCTTACCCCCTTTTTTAAAAAAATCAGTATCCAATAACATTCCTGACCATGTCCAAAACTGTGGAAATTTGCAATGTGCACTCAAGGGGGAGTAGTGATTACATAAACACTTCTGGGGTTTACACACTTCCCGCAGAACTTTTGGATGCCTTGTGTAATAGTCTTTTCCAATAAAGAAAACTGTATTGTGGTGATGCATTTTGACTGTATAAGCATTAATCATCCAGCATAGCAATATCCTATAGTTTAGTGGGACAGGCAGCTTGCCTGGCTTCTGCAGAGTGCAGTTTGACATTTTTTAGCATTAGCAAGTTCAGAAAGGGTTAGATTGGGTGCCTTTCCCCACAGCAGGCCTCATAGTGCTGTGCTGTGTATTGGTAGCTAGAAAGGTGCTGGTAACACAGTGGTGTTTTGGCTACCACCAGGCACCCTCGCACGGCATTGAGGCTGTGTCTCCAGCATTCCCCCTCCACGGGCCAGTACTCTGGGCATGGCCAAGAGCTTGGCAGGGGACACAGACATTACAGCTGAACCAAGCTAAACAAGGAGATATTCTATTGCATGTTGCCTGCTTGGAAATAAAACTAAGGCAAAGGAGAAAAGGAGGGAACAATAATTATTGGGGCATTTATCTTCCATGGTAACCTCTAGGTCTAGTGAGGACCTGCTTTCTAGATTATAGATGGACATAACCTTCTCATGGGAGGTAGAGAATTAATCTGTTTGTTTTCCCTTGCTTCTCTGTGTAGACTTCTCTTTTGCTTTACTAAACTACCAAAGCTAGTGGCTTATTTAAGTAGGCAGCCTGGTGAGAACAAATACATTTATATATTCTATTCAAGAAGCTGAGCTACTCTTTCTGTAGTCTCTGCTGTCTCCATTCATAAACTCTCAGAGAAATGTACAATTTGAATTTAGAGTGATCAGTCATATAACTGTCTGGGTTTGACACCGTGACTGATTGCATGTGGCAAATGCACCTGTAAAAAGGGAGGTCCTGTCCACCCACTCCTCCCACCACTTCTTTGTTCCTACCTACCTGTGAGCACTACCACTTCTGCACCATCTTTGGTGCTCACTGTACCACTTTTGAAGCTGATTTAACTTGTTAGCCTGACAGAAGGCCTTTGCCAAGGTAGTTTGTCAGTGTGGATCTCAGCTGGCACATGGAGAAGTGGGAGCACACACCCAGGAGCAAGGTGTGTGAGGAAAGTGAAACTCCCACTTCATTGATCCGCGCTTCCACATCGTCGAGATGCCCCAGCTGTAATCTCAAACACAAAATATGCTGCCCAGTAAGGAACTAGATGGAGACTAAAGTTTGTCATAGTGTCAGAGATCTGTATATTCATAATTTGTGTCAGAGCACAGTCCACAGTGCCCAAATAAGCCTCATGAGTCCAGACAGATAGACAATCCGTAGAAATGAGGCATGTCAGGGATCAAGCCAAGAGCTCAGGCTGAAGGGCCAGGGTCCAGATTAGTGGGGCAGCTGGCCCAGCACAAGCATGGCTGCAGCACAGCTCAGGTGGGGCAAGAATGAGGCCTTGGTTTATAAGTCACTGCAGAGAGAAATGGGAGAGCCCATCCCTGGACACTTCTCAGCGGACCTTTCTGGAAGGGCTGTTCTCAAGGCTGGGCCCTTACCCCATTGCTGAAACTGAGCCTGAGCTCAGGCACACAACACCCCAGCTAGGAAGGTAGAAAGGGAGTGCTCAGAACTCTGGAAGCTTTCGAAGGACATGTATTAGCTCAGAGCTAGAACTGCAGTGTAGTAAGAGAAGTTTTGATGTGTCAGGGGACAGAGTCTGCAGTACATCTTATCCTCTAGTACCTACAATGTCTGACTTTTCTATTTTCCATAGTGTAGAGAAGCAACTAGTACAGTAACTTTAAACAATGTTTGCTTTCTCCAGAAAAAAAAGTAGATGGTGTGTTTGGAGGAAATTGGTCACCTACAGTTGAATTTACCCACATCACCTTTTATGGTAGCTCCTTCCACACACAGTTAATAGAAAGTTCCCATAGACGAGCTGTGCTGTGCATTCATGGTAGGCAGTCTTGTTCTCTGCTGTGCATCAGCCAAGATTGGGAAAGCTAGACCATAGGATCCAGGATCTCCCTTTCACATATTCATTAACCAGCCATAAACAAACACCACAGTATTTACAGGAGTTCATAAGGCAGTGTGGTTCTCCTTCAGATTCATAAAGCCTTTTAAAAAACCTACATGTATAAAACAAGAGAAAACTGTTGTGACCCACCCCCACAGAGGAGAGTAACCCAGATTCTTGTTAATAGATCCCTTGGGGCAGATTGGAGTAAATGATTGGTGTTTGTAAATTTATACATGTAGAGTTTATTTTAGAAGAATTTGGTTGCAATTGAAAGTAGGGATGTACCCTTTTGGTTATTACCTGTAGTAATATGATAACATAAAAGCATAAATATATCACTTAAGAAGCATACATGGAAAAGAAAGAAAAGAAAACTCTAAGAGTAGAAGATCTCACTACTTGAAGGCCTCATAATGAGTCTTGGTTGTTGGAATTTCAATATCTATTGTTCACAATGTGACAACCATCTTGCTGAAGTGATGATTGCAGGTGGGATTTGTTGGGTGGTAAAAGTAATCCCAAGAAAAATCCACAGAACACAAAATCTACTGGGTTAATATTGGCTTAGGTTCAGGTGAGAATGCCCAGGTACCTCCTCTCGGATGAGGAATTTCACACTGAATGATGTAATGTTGTAGCTCATGGGACACTCTGGGAGTCTTTGACACCTTCTAAGATGTTACAGCGCATATGATGCCAGCACAGTTGAGTCCATCATGGCCTATCTCCAGAGATTAAAACCTTCAGGCTGCAGTGTCTTGCACTTCCTGGCGGGGTTATCACAGCTGAGTTCCCTTGAGCAAGGTTGTCCTTGGGGACAAGGCTCACCTCGGGGGTCTGCCTTTCTGTGTCTCATTCAACACCCAGCTCTAGCCTGAGGTGGGCTGTGCTGCCTTCTGCAGTGGCGTGGTTACTTTGCACATCAACAGCCACCAGAATCCCAGTCTCTCTTCCAGAATCACTTGTGGACACATTCTTCTCCTCAGACCTGGGCTGGTTGGACAATAATATACCCCGTTTATCTTATCTCAAGTCCAAGTTCCAATTAGTAGATGTATTTGAGGAAGGGTGGGCTTTAGTGGTCACAGCAAACAGCTCCTTCTTTGCAATTTGCAGCAGTGGGCGAAAGTCCTTCCCATTGCAAGACTTTAGCAATGTTTAAGCCATTAACCATTTAAGTCTCTCACATAGGTTTGAAAAATTTTGGTTCTGTCTTTCACTCATTTTCTGTCATTCTGGTTCTGTCTTTCACTTTAGTGAAAGACATGACTATGAATGATGGTTAATGAATGATGAATGATTCATAATGGTATTTAAAGAAAAATGTGGTCTAAAACCAGATTACATTTAAAATGTTCCGGCCTTTCAAAAGAATGTACTTGTCATCAGAACATAGTGGAATTATTCTCTTAAGTAAATTGAAATAATATATTTTGTCTTTAGAAATGTTTTTGCATGATCAGAGCTGTCTGTTGACCTAGTTTTTACAGAAGATTTTCTAATATTTTTTTGCTTTAAGGTATTAAAACTGCATTTGGTCCACATTAAAAAAGGGCAAAGTTTTAAAATCCCACTGTCATCATTTAGTAAATAATTATGCAGTTCTCCATCAGGAGTCTTAGAGAATACCCCTGATGTAATTCTTTCTTCATGCTGCCTGCCATCCTGAGTCAGTACGATTGATTCCAGAACAACATTCTGTTCCAGTATTCTGCAAGTCAGCCAAAGCTAGATAGTGATGGGAGAACAAAAAGGTCGTCCTTGAGTCATTCTTTTCAGTCTACATGTACAGGTTGATCAATCCTTTTTCACTACAATCAGAAAACACGTAATTTTTCTGCTACACAGGAATAAAATCAAAATATATCTCTAAGGAAGACATATTTTGGAGGTTAAATAACTTTTTAAAGTTTATAAACTATGTGTCTGGTATTAAATCTTATTTAATAAGTAATATGTGAATGTATGTAGTTCAAAAGAATTCCCTGCTCACTTACATCCAGTTTAAGATTATGTCAACTGCTAGAAATAGAGCAGTGAGACGAGATTGGTAGTGGCTGCTTTATGTCTATCAGACATTTTAAATGAAATTTAAAACAGGCCCACTTTTTTGTAATGCTTCTAAGGATGAAAATATACTTCAAATTCACTGTCCCTGTGCATGAGATTTGAATATATGGGCAAAGGTAACTTTTTATATTCTGGATTTTGTAAGACAAATATAGAAGACCTCCTGAATGTGGTGAGAATGTCTGCCTTGATTTCCATAGGAATACCTCTAATTAGAGGTATTCTAATCTCTAAGTGTTTTTCTGTAATTTTCTCTTTGTTCCTCTTCCCCCTCATATAAGTAAGAATCAAAGGGTTTTGATCATCATCTCTCATTGTCTAACTCAACTCACCCCACTCTACAGTGATGAAATAACTTCTCACTTTGAAGTACAAAGTCTTTGATTTTGCTTTTGTCAGTTAGGGTCAAAGTATCTTTCATAATATTTAAATATCCTTTCTAAACCAATTGCAAGTACCTATTGATTGCTGACTCTAAATTGTTCCTCTAAACTGATAATCAGATTTGACATGACCTTATCATGGTACTCACCACCTTTTATTTGCCTGAGTCATGAGCAAGTGTTCCAGCCACACCACCCAGGTTGCAAAAGGCAAAGGCAGGGACAGGGAGAATGAAGAAACATCTGCTGTAGAAGAAAATCAGGCTCAAGGACATCTAAGGAACCTGAAGGTGAACAGGTCCATGGGGCCTGATGAGATGTGTATGTGCATCCTGAGGGAACTGGCAGATGATGTGTCTAAGCCATTAACCACCATATTTGAAAACTAGTGGCAGTTCAGTAAAGTTCCCACTGACTGTAAAAAAAGAGAAACATAACCCAAAGGAGGGGGAAAACAGAAGAAGCTGGAAACTATAGGCTGGCCAGTCTCACCTCAGTGTCCAGCAAGATCATGGAGCTGATCCTCCTGGAAGTTGTGCTAAAGTACATGGAAAATACAGAGTGGATTTGTGACAGCCAGCAAGGCTTCTGCAAGGGTGAATCACACTTCACAAATTTGTTGGCCTTCTACAATGGGGTTATAATGCTGATGGATAAGGAAGTGACTAGCACAACATCCTCTACCTGGTCTTGTGCAAAGCATTTGACACTGTTCTCCACAACATCCTTGTCTCAGAACTGGAGAGACATGGATTTGGTGGATGGACCATTCAGTGGATAAGGAACTGGCAGGATCGATTTCCAAATGCAGACCAATGACAAGTGGTGTCCCTCAAGGGTCAGTGTTGGGACCAGCACAGTTCAACATCTTTGTTGATGACAGGTGATCGAGGGCACCCTCAGCAAGTTGACTGGAGACACCAAGCTGTGTGGTGTGGTCACCACTCTGGAGGGAAGGGAGCCATCCAGAGGGACTGGAAGGAGAGATGGACCAGTGAGAACCTCATGAAGTTCAACAAGGCCAGGTGCCAGGTCCTGCACCTGGGTCAGAGCAATCCCAAGCACAAACACAGGCTGGGCATGAACAGACCCAGAGCAGCCCTGCCCAGAAGGACTTGGGGGTGCTGGTGGGTGAGAGGCTGGACATGCCCCGGCCATGGCACTCACAGCCCANGAGGGGATTCTGCTTTGGTGAGACCCACCTGGAGCTCTGCATCCAGCTCTGGGGCCCCAGCACAGGAGGGACAGGGAGCTGCTGGAGCAAGTCCAGAGGAAAGACACAAAATGTTTAGGGGGATGGAGAACCACTCTTTTGAAGAAAAGCTGAAAGAGTTGCAGTTTTTCAGCTGGGAGAAAAGAAGGCTGTGGAGTGACCTGAAAGCAACTGTCAGTACCTAAAGGGGCTTTAAGAAAACTGGAGAGGGACTTTTCACAAGGGTTTGTAGTAACACAATTAGTAAGAATGACTTCAAACTGAGAGAGGGTTGCTTTAGATTGCATATGGGAAGAAATTCTTTACTGTGAGGATCGTGAAACACTGGCGCAGGTTGCACAGAGAAGCTCTGGGTGCCCCATACCTGGCAGTATTCAAGGTCAGGTTGGGTGGGGCATTGAGTAACCTGGTCTAGTGGAAGGTGTCCCTGCCCATGGCAGAGGGCTGGAACAGGATACTTTATGAGCAGGAACCATGTCTGCAGCTGTTGCTCTTTTTTGTGTGTAAGTATGAGTTGTTCCAGTTTTAAATTTCATTGGGTCAGGAAAAGAGGGTGATGCGTAGAGGACTGCTGAACAATGATCTGAGAAGAATGTTATGACTTTATGAAGACTGCATATACTTAGGTCCTTGAAGTGCAATTATTGGATCCAATTATTATGGGATTTTGTGAATTTACTGTGTGCATTCATCAAGCTTTAAAGGACCTGTGAGAAGAACAAACCTGAAGACAATCAAGTGTCTTAACACCTTTCAACAAAGCTTTTGAGGGCTGTGCTTTCTCTGTAACAATGCACTTCAAAGATTCTGCCAGAAGGACACACTTGTGTAGTCAGGTCTCTGAATTAAGAGAACTAAAAGAAGGAAAAAAGAGCACTAAAGTAAAAAACCTTTTTTGTATTAAGGAAACAGGAGGGTGTACTTGTCAGATGGTGTTCTCATTGGAGTAGTCTCAGGTCCTGAAGAGTTATCTTAGAGAAGTTAAGGCCCTTCCTTGCTCTCATAGAATGATGGGGCTTAGAGAAAGGGTGTGTGTAAATGGACTTTTTAGGATGAGGCAATCCAAGAACCATTGCTTTCAGGGCATGCAAATGCTGTCCCAGTGCTTAAGAGAAGAAGCTGAAGCTATGGAAAGACTTAATTAAAGGAATTAACATTTCCTTGAATTCAGTCTCCTCCAATACTTGCGCACGCTGTTTTTGTGAACTTAATAGCATCTGCAGGTAGATGACATCATTTTTCAGGTGTTGGAGTATTAGTAATGGAGTATTAATTTGAGAATGTGAAAGGTCATTCTGGGCCTTATTTCATTCATCCTGAATTAGCTATTCTGCCTTTTTAGAGATGTTTCTGGGTGTTACTGACGCAGAAGTCAGTTGGCATCATTTGACCACAAGGTACTCATTAAAGGTTTGGAGCTATTTTACGATTGGCAAGCTCTGATCCTGTATATTTTCTGGTAGCAATCATGCTCCATTTCATCTACTAACTCTGCATTTCTGTGATCATTGCTGTCCTAATACTACCCCTTTTTCCACAGAAGCAACATTACCAGCTGTGCCAGAAATTTTGTTAAGAAATACATAACTATAGCTGTTCTCTGGAGAAGTCCTGACAACATTGCGTCATACTCTGGTAACTTACAGAGTAAGCTGAACAGTTAGTGTTCAGCGTTGTGATATACTCCATGTAGCAGTGAGATTTACATATTTCAGGACTTCAGAGTCTTCTTCTAGGCTGTGATGCTAGCTTATTCCTATGGAGGGGTTTACAGTCAAGAAATGAATGTTCTGACCTTGATTCTTATTTGCTGTGCTCAGCTCTGCTCTCCTATGGAATGACTCCATATTCTGATATGACTGCTTCGTACCAGTTACCTGGTTGCACTGTCTGATTCTTTAAGACCTACTGAAATTACCCCTAAAACCAGCTTGATACAAGTCTGGATAAAATACTGGAAATCAGCTGAATGCTTTGCAGTCTGTGAAAGGACAGTAAAGTGCAATGGCCCTGGCTGTTTGTGTTTCCTGGCCCACATCTAAGCTCTTGCCTAAGACTAGCTTTGGTTACAAAACCAGGAGTCTATGAGGAAAAGATCATGCTTAAGTTTTGCAGCACCATGATTTTTCTTGCCTTGTCTTTTACCTGGTCTTCAGACTCTAAATCTGCCCTCTTCCCCCCTTGCAAATTTTTTTCATCTTCCTCTTCCTACCCATATTTTCATAGCTACAGACAGAAAAGAGATAGAGCCAGAAAGCCAGAACAGACTTGGCTGCCTTCACATCCCAAAATCCAGAGGACGTACTGGATGCAGGTGTTATTGTGTCAGCATCAGAGGTGGTCTCTATGAGAAAAGGCCAGGGGCTGTCCTGTGCCAAACACAGCTGGCTCCACAGTGGACCCATCATAGGACACCACTGAGCCCATCAGCCAAGCTGGAGGCACCTCTGTGAAAGCATATTTAAGAGAGGGTAAAACATTGCATAGCAGTGTGAAGACTAATGGAAAAAAACCGTGAGAAAACAGCAGTATGAGCACCAGCACGTGAGAAGGAGGGAGGAGGCACTCTGGGCATCAGAGCAGGTGTTCTTTTGCATCTCGTGGGAGAGACCGTGTTGAGGCAGATACCCACACAGCAGCCAGAGGAGAGATCTGCACTGGCGCAGGTTGGTTTTCCTGAAGGAACCATGCTGGAGCAGTGCTTGAGGGACTGCAGCCCTAGGGAAGGACCTGTGCTGGAGCAGGGGAACAGTAGGGGGGAAAAGCACAGGAAGGAAGGAGTAACAGAGATGAACTACGTGTATTGACCACAGCTCCCCATTCCCCAATTCCCCCTCATCCAACTTAGTGGTGGGGGAGTAAAGGACTCCAGGAATGAAGGAGTGAAGTTTGAGGCTGGGAAAAAAGATATGAGGAGGAAGGCATTATTTTAATTTTGTCTTTGTTTCCTCTCATCATTCAAATCTATTAAATTGTCAATAAATTAAAATAAATTACCCATATTTAATCTATTTTGGTGAATGACTTCCCTCTCTTTTTCTCAACTTACCAGCTTTTTAATTTTGCCTCCTGTCTTGTTAAAGAGGGGCATAAGAGTGGATGTCTGATTGTTTGGCAATCAACCAAGATCACCCATCTCATTTTTTAAAAAGGCTTTTTCATTGGTTTGATTTTAGTCTTTTTATGATAAGGAAGAGGGCTTCCTTGGATTTGACAATAATGCTTAGATAGCCTTCATTTCTGTGTGAGAGAAAATTCTTTGCTGAAGATGCAGTCTAATGGGGCTCACAGTCCATTTGGCTGTATCTGAACGAGATTTTACTCCAATAGCTTGTGGCAGCAGGGCTTTTTTTCTTTTCCTTTTTTTAAAAATCTTTTTCTTTTTTCCCCCTTTTTTTATTGCTGCCCAGACTTTTCCTATTAGTGATTTTTTTTTTTCTGTCAAGACCAAATGAGCAGCTTCTATAATAGCTGGCAAGTCATTAGAGACCCAAAAATGACATCCGTATTTCCCCTTTTCATGCCTTAAGCTATGTAATCCTGTTCTATTGCCCTGCATCTTCTAGCATAAACAATTGATGCTGCCCTGTCTTCTATAGGACCCTGCTGGCCTGCCTTTAATGCAGCTCATGTTGCACTGACTCAAAGCCAGGATTCCCTTTCCCAGGCAGTTTGA
Source organism: Sinosuthora webbiana (assembly GCA_013397395.1). Lineage (NCBI taxonomy): Eukaryota > Metazoa > Chordata > Aves > Passeriformes > Sylviidae > Sinosuthora > Sinosuthora webbiana. Next base: position 20,579 of record VXBN01011211.1, read on the forward strand.
TAATAGTAGTGTTTGAGTGAAGAGTTTATGCTTGCAGTGTGGAATGCCTTACAAGAAAAGATGGCATGATACGACAGGGTCCATGGCCTCTGTCTGAAATAATTCTTTGGAGAAAGCATGGGGCAAAGCTGCCAGTCCTTGTTGTTCTAATCAGCCTCCTCCACTTGGCCAGAGCATCTCTGACAGCCTTGCATGTGTCTGCTTGCTAGCACACGTGTTTTTCCATAGTGACTCAAAACACATTCAGGAAGCCTTGCAGTGGAGATTTCACTGTAAGAGCATGACTAAACATGGTGCTAGCACTGATCAGGTGCTCAGGAGCTATTGACTTAGGAGGGTGCCCCATCTTTGTGGCGTCCTTAAGGGTGCCATCCTTCCAGAGCTATAATCTATCTCACTGTCTTGAATCTTTGTCCTTCATATTAGGTGTTAATGAAACTGACTCCCTGCAGCTCTGCTTTTCATGGTTGGGTAAAGTTTGTCAGACTGATCGTTCCAGAGGTACAGCGATTTCTTTGTGTGAGGAAAAGGATGGGTAGGAGCCAATAAGCTCAGTAGCATTCATATGCCTTGCCAGAAGGAGGAAGGAGCGTCCCAGCTGGATGGATTTAGCTGGTAATTGTACCTCACTGTTTTTGAATTAAAAACGTAGATAAGTTGATGTCTGTGGAAGATTTATTTGAAACACAGTAAAAGGATACCAGGAGCTGAGTGAACAGAAGCTTTGCCTCTGCCTCCTGAGGAGGTATTTATAGACCTTGTATTCTTCTCCATCACATTACGATGATTAATTCATGCACAGTTATAGGCTCAAGGACATTTAACTAGAGTTCTTCCTCTCCACTCCTTGTCCAGTCGTACTGACATTTGTTACACTCATAGTCTCTTTACTTTCGTTTTGTTCTTTTACCCAGTCTTTTTATGGACTGTAGGCATTGATGTCCACATAGTAGGTGGCATTATCAAAACTTGAACCTATCTGTGCAGATGTCTTAAATATAATAAGGCAGGTGCTGTAGTCCAGCTGGATTCATATTGTCTTTGTCTCCCACCCTGAAATGATATATTGCAGCATGTTCTCTCTCCATTGTGCAGGGGCATGCTGTGAAAAGTATAGTAAGCATTGGGCACTCCAGAGGTTTTACAGAGGTTTTACACTCTCAGGGAGTGTGTTGAACGTGCAGAAGCTTGCCTCTCTTCTAAATATGAGCGCCAGAAACCCTCTGGTACTTCAGATGCAGAAAAAGACTGGGCATCCTCCATTGCTTACAGAATTTCTTTTCTTGTTGGCAGTACAAAATGTTCCCTTTTTACATAATTATGAAAGTCTCTAGTGTTTATACATAAGCAAAGAATTACACCCTTTTTGACAATAAGCAACTGGCCTATCCACTCTATAGATTGTTTTACTGCTTTTCTTTCTTCTCCTTTTTTCTTAAATCAAAACCTTATCCAGTTCCTTCCAAAGCTTCCATTTTAGCCTGACAGACTTAGGTCATTAATCTTCCTGCTGTGGTCTGGAAAATATCCCCAGACTCATTCCCAGATGTTTTGTTTACTTTTGTATCCAAAATGTGCACCCACTTGGTGAATCTAAAATTTTAACCCAATCATGGGTACTTTCTATTTGCAGTGACATTACAAACTGCATGTTTACAAGATCACTTTCAAACTCGATGCATAAATAGCTTCACTTTATCATGAAATTTGCCAATTTGAATTGCCCCAATTTGTCTGCTAAGTTTATCCATCACCACCACTAACACCACACAAGCACATACTGGTTTCATTTTCATATTAGTTTGTGTCTCTTCAGGGAGGATGAGAGGTAATTACTTGTCTTGGAGGACCAAGACTACTTTAATGAACACTTAAATGTTTGCTACGGATGTCCACTGGAGGAACACCAAGCCCCCATTATGAAATTCTCTCAAGCTTTCATTCAGAGAGTAGCTTTTTTCCTATGGGCAACACATGGTCTGCAAAAATATCTTCACACTAGATTGTGGTCCACAAACACTCACTTAGAAACACTCACTTCTGTGGTCCAGAAACACTCACTCCACTATCTGAAGTAGAAAGTCTAATGTTTGTCCATGATCTAGAAGTGCATTCTTCACTAGACCCTGAGAAATGCTGGTATCATGTTAGAGGTGAAGGCTCTCTTATTTTCAAATTCTTCACTCTTATTTGTGCTGTTTATTACTTTGGTTTACGTCCCTAGTCCTTCAGAACAATGGAAGATATTTTAGAATCCTTTAAAATAATCCTTGTCTTCTCCATTGCAGCACCTCTGTCTGGTTAATGGCTTTTAGAAAACTGTATGTTCTAAGTAATGTGTAAATGATATATGACATGTAATTTCCTATTTTTAGTTGCTGTAGCAACATTACACTGAACTATGCATTAGTCAGTAGTCCAGACCAGGAAATGTCTTGTATCTAAAGGGTGGCTTATACGTTATGAAGACTATTAGAAATGAATGCTGAAAGAGATAACTGACTATATAAGCAATTCCATCAGAAGAATGTGCACATGAGAAAGCATTACACTGAGTAGATTTAGAACTGAATCTGTTTGCTGAAGTCCATATATAAATCTTACAAACATCCCTCACCTCTTTTCATGCATGTACATATAGCAGTTCTATATACATGCAATGAAAAAACTCCATGCTTCAAAGGCAGGTAAATAAAGCCCAAGAACCAGAAGTTCTTTGTGATGACCTGTGTATCTCTGTCCTTTAACTGAAATAGTTATATGATGTCACTGTGTTTGCCATGGGCCTTCTGTTTTGTGTACATTATGATGGCATGATCAGGTCTGCCTCAGGCAGACGTGAAAGAGGAGCAATGCAGCAGACAAATCAGTACTTTAGATCTTTCAGAGGAGTGAAATATTGATTCTGTGGTCACTTGCTGCTTTCCAGTAGGAGGAATAGGTTATTGCTTTCTTCATTCTCTTCCTTAGGATAAACTTTGAGCCATTTTTCTATGTTTGCTAATCTTCTGCACCTTGCTATTTATTCATTGGTCTAATGGTTTAAAGTTTACTTTTGGGGTTTATGTATTTTGGATGTTGTTCTTTGTTACTTTAATTTTGCTCAGCTTATTGTGGGGATTCATTAAAAGGCTGTTGGTAAGTAGTTTATAGACTTTGAATTGGGTCATTTTGTCCCCCATTTCTTATAATCCTTTTTCATGCCTGACTTTGCTTTGCACCCTCTGTCCTTATTCTCTGTCCTTATTCACACATCAGACCAGACTTGTATTCTTCTAGATTGGGACATTGTGCCATTATTAAATATTCCATCATATCAGAATAACTATGTGTTAATATTTTATATAAAAATTATAGTTATACAGAAAAGAGAAGCAAAAACTTAAATAAATTTTTAAAAAATCACTTACACAATCCCTGCAAAATGTGCAGGTAGACCAAGAAAATTTCAAAGTAAGCCTGAGAAGCCTCAGTACTGCAGACTTGCAAAGTCAGGACAGTGTGCTACCTGTTGTCACCAATGGCTATAGTTTGTTTACAGACCCACAGGGCTACAGTGGAAGACAGCTATGCCATTAGAGAAAAATGGAATTGAATTTGAAGTGCAATTTGATCCTAGACCACAGGTGCTGTGATGTAAAATATCTGTAAACGCGCAAATAAAGAAATAGGAACCCTAATATTGAACGAATATGTGGGAACCAATTGCTGATAATTTGAACTGGCATAAATTGTTCAGTTTATTTCTCCAGTAAATGCAAAACAGCTATGGCAATTATTCAGTGTGGCCAATCCTGAAAGAAAAGTACTGAACCTGTTGTTCCCTTGGTAAACCATTACACAAATAATTGCTCCACAGTTAACTTTTGTGAGTTACCATTCTTCACCATGAGAAAGAGGTTGATGATTTGAAAAGAACTTGGTTAGTTTAAAATCTTGCTTGAAATGCCACTCTAATTAGCAAATACTTAACAGTTTTGTTTTCAAGGAAGATATTGAATGTGTTATTATGTGTGCAGTTTTCACATGGTTTCTTTCATAATTTGTGAGGCATTTTCTTGCATCACATTTTTGCTCTTGTTTGAAGATTCTATCTACTTACGCTAGAACCATTCTAATTAGTGTTGGCATAAGTGCAGTGAGATCAGGAGGATATCCTTGATCTTCTATCAAACTGTAATTTTGGCTTTCTTTAATTGTTTGAGGTTTTCAGGCATTCTGTTTCATTGAAAACTGTTAATTTGACTTTTGTGGGGTTTTTATATTTTGCCCAATGAAGCAGAAAACTACTGTGTAGAAGTCTGATGTCTGATATGTGTCTTCTGCTAATGCTAAATTCAGTGAGATTTGTCTGTATATACTGAATATGGACAATGAAGAACAGAAGAGATTACTGTATCCATGGGGTTGATATAGAAGGTAAAATAACTCAATATTTAACTTAGATGACTGCTTGCCATGTTTTTATTACTGGCCACAGTTAGAGATAATGATTAGAAAAAGTGCAGTAATTTACAAAAAAGGGTGCTTATGTGATTTTTTTTTCCCTGTAACATAGTAGTGTTAAGGGATTGATTAAAAACAAAGTTCATTATTGCTGATTTTTTATGTGATAATTACAAAGTTTAGTTGACTTAATTGCCTGTGGTTGCCAACCACCAGTGTCATTTCTGTATCCTTCTTTCATTGGAAAAATCATGGGCTTTCATTCACAGACACTGAAAGATTGAATTAAAACAGAAATACATCAAGGTTTTGCACTACACAAGGGAAAAAGTGAAAGCACCAATGCCTTTTGTTTTGGAATTAGTTTACTTTATGGTTCAAAGATGGAGATATTTTTCAGGATTCATGGAAAATTTTAATACTGAATTTGGTGTTCAGCATTGAGTGGATTCTGGCAATGTAATGGAAGGAGTAAATCTGCAATTAATAGAGTTTCTGAAGAAATTGAATATATGTGTTCACTATGTATTCCTGGTAATTTTTTTCCTATTATATTTAGGGTTGCCATTTTTCAACTTTCATTTTCATTTCATTTTCATTCAGCAATAGTTGCTGCAGACACTTTTGCAGGTTATATACATAGTCTTACAGGCTTCTTGCAGTGTCATTATTAGAGTATGTCTGAGCTCCAATTGGTGCAATCCCTTTTCTTGTGTAAACGTACTTCAAATCCAGGGCTTCTTTTGTCACATGGAGTTATAATATCTACCTTAATTGAAAAGAGAGTGGATAAGAAAGAGGATTTCTGGTTTTAATACAGAACCAGAAAATAAATGTTATTCACTGTTTAAATGTACTATTAATAAATAGTTGTTGCTCTCTCAAAAA
>VXBN01011211.1:25937-52608 GCA_013397395.1 Sinosuthora webbiana
AAAAAAGTATATATTTATACTAAATTTAAGACACTTTAAAGATGTGTACTTATCAAAATTAAAATATTTCTCCTTCAAATATTCATCTAAGATCAGATATACTGATCTTGCATCACAACAATCTCAATTATAAATAGTTTAGATAAGATCCATATTTTTCCTGGTAGTCTTATTATGAGGTATCAGTATAATCAAGCAAAATAGAAGAGGATGACTTTTTAAATAATGACCTGGAATGTCTAGAAAGACTGGCTCTATTTAGCATGCTAAAAACATGGCTAGTTCATACCAACAGTATAGCTCCTCTTTTCTCAGTTACAAAATACTTTCATTATTTAGGAGTGCTCCTGACCCAAAGTAATTTCTTATCATGTCCTTGAGATTTGCACATCAAACACTGGGTCCTGTGTCATAGAATCACAAAATTCCTGAGGTTGGAAAAGACCTCCAGCATCATCAAGTCTAGCCATACGTAAAGTGTAACAATAAGAGAGCACAAATCTCCCTGTCACGTACCAGTCTCCTTGAGCTCTTTCTTTGGCAGCCCCAGCTGCCTGACAAGCTGGAGACCTGTTCTCTCTGGACAGCATTAACAGCAGGAGGGACTTATTCTCTGCCTGTACACACTTGCTGAGCCTCCTCCCTTTGCTGCAACTTTTCCTCCTTCATGTACAATCTGCAACACAGTGGAATAAAATCAATATTGGGGATCTAAAGTCGAAAAAAATTTTGGACAAGTGGAAACAAAGCTAATTAATTTATCTTCCTCTTCAGGACTGTATAAGATATGCTTTATCAGGAAACAAAGGTCTTTGTTTCATCATTGTGTATGATGACGTAGTTGTTATAGGAAGTAGTTGTTACTTTAATTGAAGATCAGTTACCTATCTGTCTATGTTTGTATATAGATAAATATACCTTCATCTAAGATCAGATATCTTGATCTTGCATCACAGCGATCTCAATAGGTATAAGATCTTTATTTTTCCTGGTAGTCTCATTAATAAGAGTATCAGCATATTCAAGCAAAATAGAAGAGAATAACTTTTTACATAATGACCTGGAATGTCTAGAATCATACATACCATATGTATGTACATACCACACATATTGGGTGAGTCCTAGTTCATCCCTTAATAAAACCATGGTTAACAGGATTCTGTATTTCCAAGGATTTTAGGAAGGTGAGGCATCCAGTGACTTGAGTACTTTGTCTCTAATGATGCCACCTTTATTTAAAAGTAACCTTCTTTTCTCTTAGCAGCTTGCCCATGCTTTTTTATTCATATCTTCTATATGCCGGCTCTCTATAGGAAAAAAGAATGCTTGAAATTTTACATGTCATGGTAGTAAAAATGAAATATGTTATGAAAGATCAAGTTTATTTGTTCCTAGGTATTTTATGTACTTTCATGGTAACCTGTTTGGCAAACATCAGAGCTGAAGGAGTTCCTGCACTGAGACAGTATTCCTCTGCATAATCTTCAATGACTTTTGAGAAAAATAGATTAAGCTGAATGGATCAAACATTGGTGACCTAATCCCATATTGGTTGCATAAAACCTCAAGCAAATCTTTTGAAAATTTAAAAACCACAACAATTATTACCTCTACATGTAATTTTTTAGATAGAATATTTTTCAGCTCTGTGCTTTAGGCAGCAGTCTTCTTTTCTGTTGTGCAAAGGGCTGAAGTTTGCATCTACAGCACAGAATTCCCTGCTGCTGAGATTTACTTTTTCATGTCATTTTTTAGGCTACAATTAACCTCAGTTCTTAGTGTCAAGTATACTTTCTTATCTACATCTCCCTTCTACATGACTTTTCTTGCTGTTTTCCCTTGTAGCTTCCTTTGTTTGATCTGCTGTTTTGCTTTCAGGATTGTGTTTGTCTGCATGGTCTGTTTTAGCCAATAGGGCATTGGGATAACCAAGACAAGCTGGTGGTTTCTTCCCATTCCTACCTCTTTGATACACATTGTCCTGTAATGGAGCAGGGCTGCTTGCTTTCCTATAAAGAAGCTCAGATTGGTAACACCTGGCAGACGAATTTTGTGACTGAGCAGGGGTTTGGTGCTTCTACAGAGTCACAGAGTGAAAAAAAGTACTTTCTTTATTACCCCATGGCCACAGAATTTATTGAAAATTTGCTTTACAGTGCTGATGTACATATATATGAGGGCTTCCTTTACTGGATGTGTAAATCATTAACAGATCTCTGTGTGTAGTCAGTAGTCAGGTTATGGTGTAAGTAAATAGTGCTTACTTTTATCTAGGGCACGTGGACACAGCAAAGCATAAAACTGTTGAAGGTTCAAATTCAGCAATGCCTCCTCTCTACTTACAAAAATGATGCCTGGAATTTTATATTTTATGCACACAGTAATGGTTCAAAATATAAAGACTCCTTTTCCTTACAGAAAAATCCAGCGACTGAAAACAGCTCCTGCACAGAATCTGCTTAAACTAAGCTTCTTTTCCTTCTTCTCCCTCTTCTCCTGCAGTCAGTGCAGTCAGGCCCTTAATTTCTTTGAAGAGCATTTAAGTACCTTGTCCTCACCACTGAGGGCTGCTCAGCCCTGCTGCAGTTACTCACAAACCCCATCCCTAACCTGTGGCTCTACTCCTTTGTGCTATCCTGTGTCAAGATCATTGTTACTGTTCTTTCCATCAAATACTTTTAGGTCAACATAAACTTTGTTTTTCACTTCTTTCCACAGCATAAAAAGCATTTAAGGGACAAGCTAATAGTTCATCTTGCTGGGACAGGCAGTGAAGGCTTAAATTTATAATCTGAATTTTGTGGTTTCAGGTTTATTTCTTTTGTAGAGGTTTTTGTGAAACATTCAGTGTCATCGTTGTTGGCTTCCAAGACTACTTTCATCAAGAGTTATTTCTTCTTCAAGTTCTTCCAAACTCCTTCTTAGTTTGTGATTTTCTACTTGATCCTTCTCACCTTGTAGGGTGTTAGCTATAGGAATGCATCTCAAGCTGAAGTTTGAAAAATAGAGTGTGAAAATGCAAGGTTACACAAATTATTTGTTAGTAGCTCATTTAAGAATAGGATGCTGTGCAAAAACAGTTTGCATGAGTTCATTCTAATCCTTAAAAACCTAATTGTACAGCATCCTAAAAACAGACTGAAAAAAGTGGTAAAAATGTTTTCTAAAGGAAAGGTTATGTTTTTACTTCATCTTTCTTTTTTAAACAGGAAAAAATACATGCAGTATTAAAATTAAAAATACAGTCATAAAAGCTTTGATAGTGAAATAACCATCCAAGTTTTATTTTCAGCTGTATTCAATGTATTTCACTCACTCTGCCATCACAGAAGATGGAAATAATGGTAATTTCTGTACAGCTGATGAGGTGTGAGAGAAGTTGTGAAGCTTTTGTGAATTTGGCAGGGAAAATTGTAAGCTGTATTGACGTTTTATTTTTGTATTGGAATTGCTTCCATGGAGTTGAAATCATCTGTTTACTAAAAGAGATGTACAATTTCTCCACTTATTTGTATAAAGAGTTCCTTATTTATCTGAGTAAGGGGCAGCATCTGAAAAGTTAGACCAGCTGATGCAATAAGTGCCTTTTCAGAAAATATAGCATAGGAAAATGCAACCAGAGAATGGAAAGAGTAGATACTGACATTCAAAAATAGGGAAGGTAGATGTTTCAAGAAAGGAATCCCTAGAGATCTTATTAGTCTATTTATTGTGATGAAGGGGACACTGTAAGAATTTGCTTTCAGGTTTTCATTCAGTGTTTTATACACAAAAATAGGGAGATTATTATTTTTATCTTCAAATCAGTGGTACTGAAGGTGCCACTGAAGCTCTGCTGCATTATAATATTAGAAATTTTCTAAGCCTATTTCCAGAGTTATTGCATATAATCAGCATGGGGTTTTTTTTAATAAAGATGTTACTTTTCTCATGATCTAGAATACATTCTGAGTCAGAGTGGAACTTGTTCATTTTTTCCCAAGTGTTCACAAGGTACCTATATATTCATGTTGTGTGACAAAGAGTGCATTGCACTCCCCATACAAGCACAAAAACAACAGTGGAACATGCAAGGCTTATGTCTCGCACAACCAAAACCAAAAAGGAAAAGAAAAAAAGGGAAAGCATATGAGAATTTCAAAACCTTACTGTATTTTCTGTTGCTGAGTAAGGGCAAGGTGAGGTCTTTTCTGTATACATCAATCTTAATTGTATCCATCCTTAAGGAAGTAACATCCACCTCTCACCACCATGAAGAGAATTACAGATGTGTACTCAGGGCCTTGGGGAGGTGTCTCCAGACTTAGGGACTAAGAACAATGAACTGATAATTTTTTATTGATATAACTGCATTCATTTTAATAGCTGTAAACCTGAACAGTTGTTGTCAGTGATGTTATTGAACAGGCAAAGAGTCTTCTAAGAGGCCAGGAGGCCATGCGGCACCTCCATCTAAGAGGAGACAGTGACATTTACAGGAGCTGGGAACTGGAACACTAGAGCTGGGAATATGCATCTCTCCTGAAAATGACAGAGAAAAATGCATTGCCACCGATGCTAATCTTTTTTGTCTGTAATGACAGGCAGCTGCATCAGGCCAAGCTCTTTCTAGTCTTGCTGATTTCAGAATTAATTTTTCCCCAGGCACAAAATGTTCATGAACTATTTCTTCTGCACACAAAGTTTACATAGGTTTTGTTTTAGCAGTGGGTTGTTAGGGTTTTTTTTCTGCTTGTTCTTGTGCAGTTTTTGGAATGTTCATCCCAAACTGGCTAGGGAAGGCTGATAATATGACACCAGTCAAAATGTGTAATCCCTTCCTGAGCCCATAACAAAATCCCTGATTTAAAGGCTGTTTCATTATCAGTTTTTGTCCTGAGTGTGTGAGAGCCCACAGGCTGGCTCACAGTCTTTGCTGAACCCCTATCTGTTTTGTCCTCTCTACTGAGATCACCTGGTTTATTTGCAACAAAGTGGATTTCCAATCCACTGTGTGTCCATACACAGACAATATGAACAGAGGGAAGTCAAAATACACAGTGTAACAAAGAGAATAATTCCATGACAATATATAACTTGGTAATTGTCTCACACATAACTAGTTTTAGTATTTTGGTGGGATTTAGATCTTTTTGATGTCCTAGCTGACAGTTCTATGGAAGCTGATAATTTTTTTTTTACATAGTAAAACTTATTCCAGAAAAATTAAACAAAATTATCATTTCAAGTTAAGAAGAAGAAAGAGCAGTAGCTCATTAGAACTCATTTTCATGATCTTTGTCAATTTTGTTTCCTTTTATAGAAATTCTTTTTTCCCAGATTGTTCACACTTAGCCAAAGGAACTGTCCTTTTCATTTCACACTTTTCATTTGCTTCCAAGATGGAGGATGGGCAACAAACATCATAGAATTAATACGCAATTACTTCATCAGAAAGACAGCATAAATTCAGAAAAGTGCCCCGGGAAAGTAAAGGGTTTGGATTACAACCAGAGAGTAACAATGGGACAGTAGAGCTATAAACAGAAAGGAAAAATACAGGCCTCCATTTTGATGGCAGTATTCCAGTACCTGCAGGGAAGTCACTGGGAGGATGAGGGCAGGCTCTGCATGGTAGGAGGACAACAGACAGCAGGCATAGGTTGAAACAAGAGGGGCTCTCACTGAGTATCAGGTACTGTTTGTTCACCCTAAGGACAGTCAGGCAGTGGAACATGCTGCCTCAGAGATGTTGTGCAGTACCCATCCTTTGAGATTTTCATGCTGTGTATAGAAAAACCCAGAGCAACATGTTCTGGTCTCGTGGGTGCCTTCAGCAGAGGATGGAATACAGATCCTCCAGCATAACTAGTGCTTTAGTTCTGTGGGTTTGTGCTGTTCTGCTAAACCTTGATAGGTCCCATGAAGTTTACGTGACACTGCTGGGTCTTTCAGCCACTTTTGTTTTCAATTTTTAGTGCATTTTTTTACAGTCTGCTTCCATACAGACACAGTCTTTTCCGTGGTCAGCATTTCCTGAATTAAATGATTCCTGTGTGCATGTCCCATGCAGGTACCTCAGCTTTTTAATCCTTCATTAGCAAGGCTCTCAGTAAGAAGTAGCTTGTACTTAGCTGATCTTTTCAGTCTTGTCAGTAAAGTTTACCTGTCATATCTAACTTAGTGTAATTCAACACATGCAGGAGAATATATGGCTGTCACGCTTCTTAATCTTGCAGGTTTGTTTGCTCAAACAAGCTGCAAATGTTCACAGGATTTCATGGAGTTCCAAACAAACATGTATTTGGTTTTCCACATTCCACATTAAACAGCTGTTGTAAGTCTAGAGTTAAGGTCACCTAGCTTTTTTGGCTTTCTTACTTGTGTCCAGACAAACAGTATTGATTGCTCTTCAACAACATTTTTAGAATATGTTTTTAGGACATTTCTTTTGAAAAGAAAATTAAGCAAATGCATGCTTCTGCAAGTCTAATTTGACAAATAGAAATAGTTGGCTAATTTCAGGATGGCAACACCACGGTTCCTTATATGCAAACTTTCAATGTTTAATATGCAATTTGTGAAATATCAATTAATTGCCAAGTATTTGATTTCTCTCAAAAAAAAAATTGCACAGGTAAGTCATTTGGTCCCTTTTCCCCTACCACACTCTGTTCTTTCTCAGCCTCCCTTTCCTTCTGCATGCTCACATGTACAGACACATACAACAGGAGACAGTTTTCGTTTTACCTTTGTTTTCCACAATTCTGCTACACCATGTCCTATGTCTTCTTTCTCTGCAGGGGTCTTTTCTTGATCCTCTGTCATTCTCCCTCCACATCTTAATCTGCATTCAACTGAATAGACAACTCCATCTGTCTTTTCTGTAGTGATTGCAAAAGAATCTACAACTCCAAACCTTTCCTTCTGACTTTTGTCCAAACAAAACTACTGGCCTGTCTCTTTGACATTTCCTTGTGAATTTGTCACCAGCAGAGCAAGCTAGACAAGGCTCAAAGACAATTCCTAGTCAATCATGCAAACTTTAGTTTTCATGTTCTTCCTTAACTTCTGTAGCAGTCTCAACCACCCTGCCAGTTAAGCAGCAGTTAATTTTTCACATCTGCATTCAGATCCAGGCTATCTTGCACATTCTTTTGCATTAATATTATAAAGTATTGTGTTTCCTTCCCTCATATCTCTTCATATATTTTACATTAAGCTACCACTAAAATAAAGAGAAAATTTGAGCAAGGATCAAGCAAACCTCATTCCTTTCCATCCAAGTACCTTAAAGATGAACCTATAGTTAGAGTCTCTCCTGGTTATATTTTTTTTCTGTCACTTTAACTCCTGAATTCTCAGCCAGAATGGAAAAAAAGAGGACTAGAGAACAATTCTAGTCTAGATTACTACATGCCATAAGAAATAAAATATTTGGGACTGATTTTCCTAGAATGAGATAATTTAACTTATGCCTCCTGGTTTCTAGAAAAATGACCAAACAAGTCTATTCTTATCCAAGCGAGACAGTAATTTGTAGTCCACATGTTTTTTAAATGCCCTCTTTGCTCAGGTGGCAACCCATAAAAAGAGAACTGCATGATCAGAGTGAATGGAAACACTGTCACAGACTTATCAGAAAAAAGTATAATAGAGGATGTCAGGAAGAAGGAAGCTAGTGTGAAAGTGGCAAGGTGAAATAATTGATTAGAAAATGAGGTTTTTTAGTTCCACTGCATGGAAAAACATGTGTTTCGTTCCAGGCTGGTCTCAGCTTTAATCATGTGTTATTGACAAGTTTCAGAACTTAAATTCTGTTGAGTCAGTATTGCGAAATTGTTACTAAGAGAGCTTTTGTTCTCACAAAATTACAGACTTACTATATTCAAGGGCACAAAGTGTTATCAGTGGCCAAGAAGTATGCAGTGCAGCTGAGGCTGTAAGGGATAAGCAACATCCCAAGCCACTCATCATACCCTGACACCATCAACAAAGGTTAATACCACTGTGTAGAATGGAATTATTTGGAAACAATTTTGTTTCATACCAGCTGTCTGTGATTCAAACCTCATCTCCTGGCTTGAGAAGAGGGATAGTACATTAATCATTACAACAACCAGGATGAGTATTTTCTTCCTCTATGCTGCCATGGTAGAGCTGGCAGAGAGCCCATTTCCTCAATTCTCAATATCCTTAGTCAGTGTATTGGTTTTGTGTGAGAAGGGTTTTGTAGCAGGGATGACAAGGGTGGCTTCTGTGAGAAGCTTCCAGAAGTTTCTCACACATTCAACAGAGCTAATGCTGGACAGATCCAAGATGGACCCACCACTGGCCAAGGCTGAGCCCACCAGCGACAGTGGGATGAAAACTACTGCACACTCACAGAAGAGGAAGAGGAGTGAGAATGTGTGAGAGGAACAGCTCTGCAGACACAAGGTCAGTGAAGGAGGAGGGGCAGGAGCTGCTCCAGGTGCCAGAGCAGATTCTCCTGCAGCCCGTGGTGCAGCCCAAGTTACAGCCCACAGTGAGGCAGCTGTGACCCTGCAGCTCCTGGACGTCCAGGGGAGAGCAGAGATCCACCTGCAGCCCCTGGAGGAGCCCACAGTGGAGCAGGGAAGTGCCCAAAGGAGGCTGTGACCCCATGGAAAGCCTGTGCTGGAGCAGGCTCCTGGCAGGACGTGTGGCCCATGGAGAGAGCAGCCCACACTGGAGCAGGTTTGCTGGCAGGACTTTGACCCCCACAAGGGGCCCACAGTGGAGCAGCCTGTTCCTGAGGGACTGCACCCTGTGGAGGGGACACATGCTGAGGCAGTTCATGAAGAACTGCAGCCCATGGGAAGGAGTCATGTTAAGTAGGAGAAGTTTGTGGAGGACTGTCTCCCATGAGAGAGACCCCATGGGAGAAGGGGAAGAGTGTGAGTAGTCTTTCCTCTGTGATGAACTAATCACAACCCCCCTCCCTATTCACCTACCCTGGTGGCAGGGGGAAAGTAGAGAAATTGAGAGTGAAGCTGAACATGGGTAGAAGGGAGGGGCTGGGGGAAAGTGCTTTAAGCTTTACTTTTATTTCTTATTATCTTACTCTGAACGGATTGGTAATATATTAAACTCATTTCTCTAAGTCAAGTCTATTTTGCCTGTGGTGGTAATCAGTGAATGATTTCTTCCTGACTTATATGGACCCAGCAGCCCTTCCTTGTGTTTTCTCTCCCCTGATCAGCCAAGAAGGGGACTGACAGAGCTGCTTTGGTGGGCACCTGGCATCCAGCCAGGGTCAACCAGCCACGGTCAGGTGCTCCACCCAGATGTCATAACCTGGTACTCTTTTGATCATGAAAGTAGGGAGTTTTGCTTGGGTTTTAGTGTCAAACATAATTGCATAACTTAAGCTGCAGGAAAAACAGACCTGCATATTTTGTCGATGCTATAAAGGACAAAGACCAGCAATAAAATGTGTGCTGTCAATCTAGGATTTTTATAAAATTATTATCATGAAGATGTTCTGGGATATAGTTTCATTGCAGTCAGTGAAAATGACACTCAAATAGAAATGCCAAGTATGTAGTTCTTGTTGGGGGTTACCAATCTGAATGCTAATGGAGAGAGAGAAAAAAAAAATACCAAGAAATGACAAAGCTTTTATTTTCCATGAAGTTAGCCAAACACAAACAGATGAACTTTCTGAAGAATGACAGTTTGTTCCCAGGTTGAGAATTTATATGACTTACTTAATGGTTTGGCTGTAAAGTCAAAAATAAAGTGGTTTGTAAAGGAATTCAGTCATTTGCTGATGCTTTTGTTATGAGCAGATTTCCTCTAAAAAAGGAATCAGATTTTGACTAATGGAAAAAGATCACATAAAATAAAATATGAGATTCAAGATTAGAACCAGGACTTTCTGATCCTCCATGCCAGTTCTTATACATATACACCAATGGAAAATGAGAATTGCAGAGCTCTAAAGCAAAGTTCTTCTCAGAGCTGGCCTCATTACCTCTCCTTTTCTCACTCAATGGAATTAGATGTATATTTCAGCTTTATTTTTCAAGTGTTGTCCTGAAGGGTTAGACTGCCTCAGGCTAAAGCACCTGGAGTTCTATCTGGAGCTCCCTAGCAGAAAAAAAAACATGGGCATACCACAGTAAGTCCAGGAAAGGATGTGTAAGATAATAGAGAGATAGAATCATTCTACTAGGAAAATTAAACTTTCAGGCATACTTCATCAATGGGTGAATGGGGAAGTGAAGTAGATTAAGCCAGACTTTTCCCAGTGGCTTTTAGGGAAAGGACAAGAAACAGCATGAGCAGTAGTACAGGAAAATGCACTTAAACATAAGAAAAAACTTATCTACTGTGAGAGCAGTCAAACAGGGGCAAGGTCTGTCCAGAGAGGTTGTAGAATTTCTCTACTTGGAGATATTCAAAGCCCAACTGGACATGATGCTGAGCAAACTGCTCTAGCTGACCCTGCTTTGAGCACAGCGGGGGACCAGACATTCTCCAAAGGTCTTCTAACTTCATCTATTCTGTGATTCCTTGAAATGTTTGCTAAAAATTCTGCCACTTGGATTTTTTTTTTTCAGTTATTTACAACAAAATCACTACTACCATTAATTCATCTCATGAATCCCTTCAATCTAAAGTCCTCGAAGTATCTTGGAAACATTAATTTCAATCAACTTGGAAACTATAAGTGCAGTTAAAAAGACACACATGTCAGTGAAATGCCCACCTGTTTTGCAGATGAACAAGATGACAGAGACGCAGCTACTGGAAGGGATGAGAGTAAAACCCTGGAGCTGAGCTCTAATTTTCCCTCTTTATCAGCAGAATATACATGTGCTTTCTGATACTCACTTCTGTCTTCTCAAACTCTAGAGTGGTATCTGGAAGACTTGGTGTCCACCATGATGGTCTGCTTTCAATTTTTTCCTCCTTTTATGTGGAGTTTTGTGTTCCAAAACTCAAACTTCCACAGTGGAAACTGCAAAGAATGCCAGGTCTTATGCAGCAGCACATCTAAACTGGGACTCTAGTTTCAAAGGTTTTGCACCGATTAAGGGTCCTACCAATTTAACTTGCAGACAACGTGCAGAATTGCATCCCATTTTAACATTTGTTGTCTGCATTTCTGCACTGGTTTTTAACATAGTTATTGATATTATTGGTGCAGCAGTGCATTCTGCTGGTGGTTTACAACTCCTTTTGTTGCATTTACCGTATAATCTGTAGTATTTACCCTGTTATGGTACCAAAAGAACAAATTATTTCCCATCCCTTTTAGTTTCTAGTAAATAATTGATTATATATATATATGATGCACTAAGTGGCAAAAATGCATTAATTCGGTGACATAAAACTGATTTCATGTTAAAGTGTATACTAGTGAATTTAATTCCATAGCAAAAGAGACACTGACAACCTGCTACTAAGCATTCAAATTCCTGAAGAATAAAGGGTCATACTTTATATAGCACTGTGGTTGTTACTGTCTACTTGTTCACTTGGAGATTTTCTGTTTGTCTATATATAGACATAGACATATATGTGTCATATACACATAATTGTGAAACTCTTCTAAGTAACACAGGTTAAAAAAGTAAGAACTCTTGCTCAAGTTAGAAGTTTTGAGACCTAAAAAAGAGTCCATGACCTTTTCCTTTCATATGCATCTATGCATATGTCAGTGTTTTCAAGCAACTGTTTCACCTTCCAAAGAAAGAATTTTGTTTATGTGATTAAAGAGCTGATCAGTAAGAATGGGAAACTGAAATAGTGGAGCTGATTTTGAAATACAGGGTGCATTAACAACTAGCAGAACCCACTGTTCTTTTTCACCTCTGGAGGAGGAATGTTACAGAAATTTCTGTTTAAAGAACTGTCCCCTTGATTTCTTTTTCATATCAAAGACTAAGTGGGCTGTGAGCAGAGGCTAAATGTTGCCATGTTTATTTAACCTTCCAAAGCTGGGGTCTATTTCTTATCTGCATAGGGGAACATGTCATTCTAACTGCGCTTACAGCTTCCTCAAAGGGCAGCAACATATCCATACATGGGGTTAGTGCTGAGTGTTTGGATCTGTGTGCTTGTATGCCTCTCAATATGCATGGTTTTGGGTGTCTGTGCATCCAGGGGAGTTCACACTGCGGTTCATAATAGAGAATTTAGGTAGGCGGTACGTTTCTGAAGCAGTTTAAGAACATCACAGAGGTGGCTGTTGAACTGAAAATGTTCTTATTGTATTTGTTACTCAGCACCATTTATCTGTGAAGAGTAATTGATCTGTATTGTTGAACAGTTTTTTTTGTTTTTTTTTTTAACAATCAACATACCATATAGAACATAGCTATGCAAATGTTTAAATGTAGATGGGACTCTGAAAGTGAAGTAAAAATCAGCTTTAAGAAAGCTGAGTTTAAAAAGCAGAAAAATGGTATTTACAACCCAATGGAATTCCATTACTCACTTGGTCTTCTCTGTGCTTTTGTGGCTGGTTCTTAGAGCCTTAGTATTTTCTGTAAACTCAAGTTCAGAGAAGAGCAACCAAGCCAGTGAAGGGTCTAGAGAGTAAATCCTGTGAGGAGTTTCAAAGTGATTTTATCCTGTAGAAAAAGAGGCTCAAGGGGGGTATTATCACTTTCTGCAACTCCCTGAAAGGAGGGTGGGGGTCAGGCTCTTCTCCTAGGCAGCAAGTGACAGGACAAGGTGGAATGGTCTCAAGTTGTGCCAGTGGAGGTTCAGGATGGACATCAGGAAGAATTTCTCCATGAGAAGAGTTGTCCAGCTTTGGAACAGGCTGTTCAGGGAGGTGCTGATGTTGCTCAAGAAATGACTGGATGTGGCACTTAGTGCCATGGTCTGATTGGCAAGGTGGAGATCCATCACATGTTGGACTCAATGACCTCAGAATTCTTCTCTAAGCTGCTTCACATCTGATTTGTTCAGTGTGCTGATCTTTGTCACCCAAGGTTGGTTTATAGACAGACTTGTCAGAGGTGTAACCATCTGCAGGAAGACCAGATTTCCAGTGGAAGNGGATTTTAACAGTGTCAGATCATATTTTCAACATTTCAACTGTCAATGGGGAAAATTAAAACTTAAATTAAAAGCGGATTTTAAAACATGACTGTGTTAGTCTTCAGTGATTTTCCCCTTTAAATTATTAAAATATGCTGTGAGCTAGGACATGAAGCCAAGCAGATTCAGACATATGAACATAAAGGCCTCACTGAAAAAATTACTTGAAAAGATGCAGGTAACAATAATGACTAAAGGGTGGATCCAAGTTTCAATAGAAGTTACTTTTATATCAGTGGAAAAGGTCAGCCTTTATGCAAGCAGGGATTTAAAAGCCTTGCTGTTATTACCCAAAGTAAGACCCACAGTTACAGCATTTTTCCTCCTGCCATTTCATAAATGTCAGCATAAGGTTTTTATTCCAGGGATTGTGGAAGAAATATAGTGGATTACACACAAAATGAATGTTTTTATCATTTGAAATATGATTGGGTAACTGGGTGCCTACAAAAAAACTAAAAATTAAAGTTGATTGTGTTGGGGTATGAAACAAAATGGGTTGATGGTAATTATAGAGGCTGATAATTGATTTCTAGTGATCTAAATTAACATGCTTTAAATTATATCAATTCTTAGTAAAATTTCTAGTTTGTTGCAATGTGCAATTAAGTACACAGTAAAGAGGGCAAGCATGAATGTTTCTGATGCTTATGCCTTTTCTTTGATTCCTTGTAGATATTAAATACTTCTAAAATAAATGTCATTGCTATGTCAAACTTATAGCTATGTCAAACTTCAAATTTGTACCAGGGCGGGGGGGCATTATGATTTTGTGAGGTAGCCTTCCTAGGATTAAAAGATGCAGACTTGATATTTCAGATGCTTGGGCATTAAAAAAGTTAATCTTTGTTTAGCTGCAGTTATTTAAACTTTTTAATTTTGGTTTCAGTTTCTTTTAGGTAAAAATCAGATAGTTTTGCTTGCAATTAGCTCTGAAAGGATCACTCCAATACCCGATTCCCACCTTCCTCTTTGCCCCCTAAGTTGAATGTGGATTTATAATCTTGAAGAAACATGCCATTTCAAAGACAGAGGATGCTAACGTTGACTCCAGTGTTCCAAGGTTAAGTCATTTCACAGTGTAATAAGGCCTATAAAACTTGGGGAATATTGTGCACACTATAGGCCAAATCTGAGATTTGTACAAATGAGAAATTTCACCACCACTATAAGCTATACAATATGCATTGAATTAAGAATATTTGCTGATAAAACAAGTGTAGCCTGATGCATTGATACATGCTCTAGCCAAAATTTCTTAATTTTATTATTTTTTCACCAAATAGCATAAGTATACTGGAGAAAATTGTTGAAATAGATTCTGGTCTAGTGTGGAATATATTTTCTAATCCTTGAAATATTTTCTTCTCCAAATGGTTAAATGGCTATTTATTTGTTATTTAACCAAGTGTGCAAACTCCAAAGAGGAGCAGGCAAACTGCTACATTCATGTTAATCTAGTTGGGCACATTTTTTGATACAGCAGAGGTAAGAGAGAAGAATTTTTTTGTCTAAAATTAAACACTATCCACAGTCTGAAACCTCATATCCCATAGTTAGTTGATCTATTTCTGAAGATATTTTTTGCATTTGCTGCACCATGAAACTTCCTCTTTCTTTGCAAAATTAATTTCTTCAAATAGATTCTTGGCGCATGTTAATTTATGGTTAGAGATACAAATATTACCATTCATGAATAGGAGACTACTGTCATTGCAGTCTCTAAGAAGCTGAGCAAATGACTTAATGAATGAATGGGTTAATGAATGAATTCATTAATGAATTTACCTTTAACCTCCAGAGATTGCAGTGTTAGTCTTTATTCTGTAAACAAATACATGAAAATCTCAGAGTCTGCAACCTCAGAGTCATTTCCTTATACTTCAGAACTAAGGAAAAATCCAAACCACAATTCACCGTAGCTAAGAATCTCCAAAGCTTAGCAACCTGAGTTGAAGACGGGGAGTAGAGCAGGTTAGTGTTGTACTTCACTCAGTTTATATATTCATTGTGAAGAAATCATAAGGGAAAGTTGTACTCCTGATCAAGTGGCAAATCCAATTCCCTCAGAATGTATATTGCAGCTTTTAGCAACATCAGTATTCTTCAACTGCTAACTTTTTTTTTTTTTTCTTTCCCTGGAAGATGACAAGCTATGAAGAACTTAACAGGGTTGTGATAGAGCAGTATTGATACTATTACTGGTTTAGTATGTAGAGGAGTTCACAGTAGCTTGAACATTTGACTTTCTGTATAAAGACTCTCCTCATGAGGACATTGTGTGTTTTCTACTGACATTAGAGATAAATGTCACCTATATAAACTGCTGTAGAAAATAATATGTTTACAAAAGGTGTTACACACGAGTCTACTCAGGAGTTATGTACCCGAGTAGATCCATATAGTGCCACCAAGATAAGATATAGGCATGATAAAAATACCTTTCTGCATATCCACATATTTCAATATTATAGGGGGTATAATGCTTTAAGAGTGTCAAAAGATAATTATTTTAGCTCAGCACACTGAAGGTTTACTACTGTTGTGTTCCCATTATTGTCAGCAATTTCTCTCAAATAATTGGTTTTAGATTTACTAGGATAATATTTTTTCATTCCCTTAGCTAACTTATCTGTACATGGCTTCAATGGTGGCTTTTAGCATGCAACCACAAAGCTCTTTCACCAACAAGAAGCTTAGGGAATATGTTTGAGTAATGTTCATGCTCACAAATTATAGGACATTGAGTGTTTTTATCAGTTTGATTGGTGTAGTAATTTTTGGTAATCACATTCTTTCACAGAATAACTCTACAGTCATTTAAACAATTCAAGTGTAAGTATACCATAGGTCTCAGAAAACCACAAAGAAACAGTTACTTTTACAGCCTCATACTGAGGACCTCCTGAAAAAGAAAATACTGAAACAGAAAACAATTGTTATTCTCTCTTTCCCACTGTTTATACTGTTAATTGCTAACCATATTTGTGATTGAAGAAGAAAATTCACTCCCCTGCAGCCAGGTTCTTTCTTTTGGAGTCTTACCACAGTCATAAATCTTTGAAGAGAGACTCCAGACCCAGACTCAGCCAAAATGGTCTGTCCCACTACAAGGGAATAAAGAAACTGCTCTAGAGGTATGGTCACAGCTTTTTTCAGCATTGCCCCACTGATGCTTGCAGGTAGCAGGATGCAGGAGATGCTTCTCCTCCTTCCAACCCCACTGCCTGGGTACACCAAGAAAAAGTTATTGGGGATCAGCATCCAGTGGATGGAACTTTGCAACTTATATGGCATCATGGAATACATTCAAAATTACAATTTCATCTGATCTTCTACTTCCTGGTCCCAACAGATTATTATTCTTTCCCTCTTCTGTGTCATTCTTCATTGTCTTATTCCCACTAACCTCTCACACTTATCTCCATTACTGTGTTCCCTTTACTACAATCAAAGTCTTATTCATTTGCTTTCTCTAAAATTTTCACAATTTTTGTCTCTGCAATAAACCTCCTCACCACAACACCAACATCTTCCCCTGGAAAAGTCAAAATAGCAAGATTTTCATGCTATTGCATTACTCATTGAAATTCTGTGTATAACTAAAAATTATCAGAAAATTTTCATTGTAACATGATTTTATGGGAGAATTGGAAAACCTATAAATATTTGATTAGATTTCAGAAAATATTCTGCTGGAAAACTGCAAAACAAAATGCTTTATGTTATCTGGCGATACTTGTTCCTTTTGGAATTTTGAAAATTTTCATTTATTGACTTTGGCTGAAAAAGAATTTGTGACATTCCAAAATGAATTTTCTAAAACTGATCCTTCATAGGCAGTTTCCAGTTTATGGGATATTTTGAAATATTATACCAATAAAATAATCTTTAGTCTCAACCCAAAAATATGCAAGCTTTACCTGCTTTTTAGATCCCTTTTTTCCACAACGTATTATTAATTGGCTATTTATATTTTCAGTCCTTAAGAGCAGGAACTCTTCTTTGTACAGTACCTAAAACAGCAGGATTCTGTCTTTTTTTCTCAGGACTATCACAACAAATATGATTTGAATAATGATTGTTTGATGTAGTAATACTTGGATGAGAGTCATTGGTCTGGTTACAGCAGAAGGTCAAGGTTACTCTATCATGATCCTTTCCAGTTGGTGATATGATGAATCCAGTGCTTATGGCACTGTTGCAACTTTGGTTTTTTGGTAAAAAAACACATTTTATGTCAGTCACATGATACAGGGACACACATCACTAGTTCATAATATCACTTCCTGACAAAGAAAGTAATGAAAGCAGAATAAAATTTGCTGGGAGGATAGAACTGATGTAGTATCAAGTAGCAGAAGATTCTATTCAGCCAATCTTGAGTCAAACAGTGTTCCGAGCATGCACAATCTCAAACAGATTTCTGTCCTCTCTAAAGCAGGAATAATTTATTGAGCTCTATCCTTAAACTACATTTCACCTTATGCCATGATTGAGTAACTGCAAACATTATTTCTGCCAGATTCAGCTGCACATTATTGATGCCCTTTTAAATATGCACATATAAAAAGACCCTGTTTATTGCCGTCACTTAAATCTGTTCCTCTGTAATGGCATAATGTCTAGCTGCCAAATAACTTCATGGTATTTTTATTGCTCTCATAAGCTTTACTGAAATGGAGCCAAACAAAAGAATGCCCTGGTAACTGAGTAATGTGATCCCACCTGGTCTCTGGGACCATTCTTATTGTCAGTTAGAAAATACTCTATTTTGTTTCAAATTGTTTACAGACAGATTTTGTCAGAAAAACAATGATGAAGTTAGTGTTTTCAAAGTTAGTTACCTAATGTGTAATCAGTTTTTATTGCTCTGGCAGATAAGTTGCCCATCTAAATTCTTTCTTCACAGAATAGTGTATTTGGAGCAGACGTCAGAGAGCAGGTAGTTAAATAAAGGAGGGTTTTTTGGTAAAACATTGCATGTCAGCGTGCTAGAGTCAGCTCAGTCAGGCAGCCCCACAGATGTGGGTCCCTACCCTCAGTTTCTGCCTGTAGCAAAGCTGAGCAGCTTCTCCCAGTGAGTGGGTACATAGACACAAAACCCAAACACTGGCCACGCACATCAACAATGTCCTAACATATAGATCTACATATATATGTGTGCATTTGCCCATAAAGAAATGGATGACTCCAGTTGCTTCCTTTAGATGTTCAACTGACCTAGTAGCAGGTCCCAGATCCTCTTGCTCTCCCCAGATGTGTGGGATCTGCATTTGACCCTGGAGGTTTGCAATCCTCTTTCTTCACTGGCTAATCCAGTTGAGAGTTCACTGGCATCCAAAGGTACCACTCAGAACAGTCCACCCAGACAGGAGATAAAAATAGGGTTTAATGAGATTATAGGGTAGACTACAGTCATCAGGCACACATTTCAGTCTGACAAGCCGCCAGTTTACACTGAACTGAATTGTTTATTCCCCTTATTTCCCATTCTTGTTTCTCCTCAGTCCACTTTGAACCTTTCCTTTTCTCCCTAAAACCTTTCTTCCACTGCATGCCTTAATGAGTGTTCTGCCTCTTTCAGTCAATGAGTCAGTGGGACAGGTTTTTGTTTGGTGGGCTAAACATGAAGACAATGGTCTGACTGTGCTTTGGGAGTCATATGTAGTTCATTCCCTGCACCCGATTTTCACTGATGAGACCTGCTAGAGTTCCTCCCCCAGCCTTCTCAGTGTTTATCTGATCGTGTCCTGGCCTGTGCAGATGTTGATTAGCCTTTAATCAAGTAGCCTAGCACAATCTATGAGCAAATTTAAACTGCATCCAAAGCTTACTGCTACAAAATTTTGTTTGAAATAGATAAAGGAATGCATTTACAGTATTTTACCACTGTCTCTATCAGTCTTAATTTTTATGTCTATTTACTTAGATTGAGTTTCTACAACAACTAATACAAAGAGTGACTTTTCTCTCTTTATGATTTAGGAATAAAGCTTCAGTAATATGCTATTCTTGGAATTTTTGTTTTTCAACTTATCAAGTAATCTGACATTCATGAAGGAGAGGAATAAAAAGCTTCCTCACATACATGAATCCCCTAGGTAGAAAATTTGATTTTATACTTATGTCTATTCTATATAAAAAATACTTAAAATTACTATAAGAAGGTAGTGATTGTGTAGTTGGGCTTGTTAGAGATCCATGTACCTAATATTTCCAGTTCAAAGGTAAATTCTAGCTTTCAGTCTCTAAAATTTTACTCTCTAGAGCTTACGATTTTCCTTTCTGTAAGAGACTGCAGTAAAAATAAATCCTGAAATTACAGCTAAACAAACCACGATGGAAGAAAATGGAATATTCAGGAGATGTGAGTGGTAGAGAAAGATTACTACTTAGCTAAAGCATTAACTTTGTTTTTGTGGGAAAACAAAGGCAGTAGAGGTGGTATTTAGAAAAGAAAATTGGTAGAAAATGATCAGGTTTTAGCTTTTGTTACATTCTACTATGAGTCTGTAGGGTACTCTTTACCTTGGTTCCCCATCTGTAAAGTAGGGATAATGGTGATTTCTTCTTCTCTTGTTTTTTTGGCTTGTTTTTTTTTTTTTTTCTGGTTTAGGCAGTGAAAGTTCTTAAGAAAATTTCAGGCTCAGTTCTGTCAAATCAATAGGAATTAAGAGCATAAATACTATGATGGAGATGTAAGGGTCTAAACTATTTTCAAGAATCTGGGGGTATGTGATTTTCCTTTTTCAAAATTGACTCAAGTCTTTCAGACTGAGGAACGTAGCTCCGTGGGTGAGGAAATTTGTTTCGTTCATCATCACATCTTGACTGCTAATCAAAGGAAGGACTGCCAAGGGTTGTTAGGAGGTGAGTTAAGAGAGAAACTTCAGAAAAATATATTATAAGTCCATATATAGCCTTTTCAGGTGAAATCTAAAAGTCTTTGCCACTGCTCCCTCCCATTTTATGCAACAAAGAAATATGAAGTCCTTAGACCCAATAAATTAACTGAATATCTACGTTCATCGCCAGCAGCCTCACAAAGGCTTCCTCACAAAGTACACCACAGATCCTATGTGCTTAAAGTTGCCAGCTGGAATCAGTCACAAGAAATTCAGATCATAGGCATGCCTGAGTTCCTTATCTTCTCTGGAGCCTGTACATGAACATGAAGGCACTGCTGAGTGCCTGAGGGATTCAGAAACATCCAATTAGGGCTCATTCAGAGAGGGAAAGCAGAGCTCTGGTCACACTGCACGTCTACAGCTTTTAATTTACACTATAATCCCAACCATGACTGTCAGTCAGAAACACATCTGGCCATGATGCTCAGGCCATGGATAGGAATATGCATCCCTGTTGGCGTTTTGATCTCTGTGGGAGTGCAGACTCCTGCCATGTCCACAGTACAGTTGAATGCTGTGGATGGTCTAACAGACCATCATAATCTTGCTGTATTGAGTTCCTTTATTGTATTTTGTTTCATACAGCTGTAGTTCAGACTTTCAAAAAGTAATGAACTACTTTTTTTGGGAGCTCCTTAAACTGCCCTCCCCCAGGCCTGAAAGATGAACATTGTTTATCATCATGACTAATGGAAATGTCAAACTTTTAAAGCAGAGATTGGTAAAGTACTTTTGGCTTTTGATTTCTTTAGCCACAGAAGCAGAACTTGTGTTGGACATTATGTTATTGCCAGTGGCTGATACACAGTTGTTCCTGTTCCTGCAAGCCTGAAAACATTGCAGATAGAAAATTTTTCCATCTGTGCAGAACTTAGTAAAGACTTCTCTGTCAGTCTCAAGAAATTTATCCATCAGCAGAGCCAAGAAAGAAAGAAAGAAAGAAAGAAAAGAATGCAAGAACTAAAAGTTAGTTAGGACAAGGACATGTTTCTCTCAACTCAGCTTCTCAGTACCTGATTTAAGTATTGGTGTTTAGCTTTCATCTTCATCTAGTAGCATTGTCAGCATAGTTTTCAAACCTACAATTTCATAATATTATTAATTACAGGGCAGAATTATTTTACAGAAATATGTAACTCTTCTGTGCATTCTAAGACACCAGTAATAGCTTCCATTTCCATCAAGGAGAAATGTATTCTGGCATGTGATGTGCAGCTGTTGAATACTATCTAACAGCTGTGTTAAAAGGGAGAAACTCAGATAGAATGTCAGAATGCAATAACTTGGTTGGAATGAAATCAAGACTTTCAAAAGGAGGCATATGATCTTTTAATTATCAGTTACTCAACCCTTGGTTTTGGATGACATTGTGGCAAGTCAATGTCCACTGCATCCCTTATAAAAGAATGCATTCAGTCCTAAAAGAGAGACATTACCTCATAGCATCTTCAATAATGCTAATTACCCATTTCTGAAAACATTTTCATGTCATAGATAGGGAAGATACACTTTAGATGCAGTTTTGATGAAGTATTACCTTTTTATTAAGCAAATATTTTCAAAAAAACAAGACCTCTCTCCAGAAGCCTTTTAAGCCCTATCTGAGTCACAAATACCAAGTAGCAAGCAACCGTAGAAACATTCTTACTTTACATATTCTTATCTTCCCACTTTTGATGCTTATCTCCTTCTGTGTTTGCAAATGGCAACCACACTTGCATGGAGTACAAAGCCAATTCTTTAAATCATCGTGAGATAGTCTCTATGTCATGTTCATAGCTGTCTTCTAAAATCTTTTTTAGATTTTTTGGTTCTATTTTCCCAAGTGCAGGTTACCAGAACTGTAGACAGAGTTTAGTCTGTGGCACTGATAGGTCCATATTCCTTCCCTATATCTCTCTTGTTCTTTTGCACAGCCACATTACAGAAGTGGTTCACAATCATCTCATTTTCAAAAGCTCCTGAGGAATAATACTCTTTTTAAAATGCATTAATTTCTTCCTCATTCTATGAATTTGGTTCTTTAGGTCTTCAGTTTACAAAATCATCCCATTTTCCTTGAGGAGTGCTCTAATAAAGATCCATCTTGATTATGCCTCTGTTCTGTTGTATTAAAAATTTTCTTTCTTTCAGCCAGTGTAATCATTTTCTCATTCTGTCAATTCTTCACAGAAAGGTACATACATAAAAGTAAAAAACAAAAAATAATCATGGTTCTGGTTCTTTATCCATATGAGTCTTACCTTGAAAGGGCAGTGTTTTGCAAATATTTCAACTATGTTTAGAAGTAATATTATAAATACTATCAAATGTACATGAAATAGTTACTGTTTATAGTTTCGTTATTTCACCTTCACCTGAGAAAAATGTGCCTTTTATGAGCACATTTCATGTGTTCATCATTATATAGCTGCAAGTTTTTCACTAATTTCTGAAGTCAAACACTAATGTTTGTGTCTGTCATTTATTTACAGTAACAAAGAGTGCATGTGTTTACACCACACTGGAATTTATATTTAAGTGGTTCTCTCCTCAGTCTGTATATGCACAAAATGCTCTGAGTTTAAAACTAACCCAGATGCAATTTTCCAGCCTGTAGCTCAGTTACACGCCTGAAACATGCCTGGATATTCAGAAGTGGCATATGGGAATGTAGCCAACTGTTGTTCTCTTCCACGTTGTCCACAGTAAACATGTTTTAGATTTAGCTGCATTAACTGATACTTCACTTGGTTTTGTGCTTGAAAAACATTGGTATGATGATGTATTATAGTTTCTTGATGTAGAAAATTAATTGCATACTGAAAATTGAGTCATCTGATAAACCACAAAAGATTTTTCCTCACCAAGAATACAGCTTGTTCTCATGCTGTGCTACATGGAATGGGTTGCAAGCATACAACTACCTGTGAATGTGCTAGGAGTAGGAGTGCAAAGCTAAGATAAGGAGCTCCCTATTTAGAGAGTAAATTGTTCTTCTTTAGTTTTGAAGAGTGAGTTTGGGTACCGAGAATCCAATAGGTGACTGCAGTCATCTCCAAGTAGGGAGCGTACTGGTGGGAGAAGCAGAAGGTTTGCTTTAAATCGTATGTTGTTTCTTCAGGCTAAGCAAAGAGATTTAGCCGCAACAGGGACTCAGAGCACCCAGAGTGGTAACCTGAATTCTGAGGACATCTAGTGGTGTCAGCCCACTGCAGGGACTGGGTCTTAGTCCCAGCTGGTGACCACTTGCGCATCTGTATTTCAGCTGAAATTTACTACAAAATCAAATACAGTAAAAAACAATTGGTTGAATGCACTGAAAGAGTAGCATTCTTCAGCTCAAGTGATCCTGAATTCAATATTGACAGTCCCAAATATTGAGAAGTTTTGAGATTGGATCAAAAACCAGAAACTTCTAAATAACTGATGGACCTTTTCTATTTGCCTTCTGTTTTCAGGGCTTTGAGAGTTCAAATATGTTGACCTCTTCTTTGCATCAGTAGGGATGAAAGTATATTTTTGTTGCTAAAGGCTGCTTTCTTAGCTTAATTTATTAACCTAGAAGTTAGAACTCCAAGATAAGAACGCATTATCCCAAGATGCCAAAGAAATATGCAAGATTTGTTAATGCTAAGAAATTGTAATCCTAGCACTGCTAACCATTCAAAGATCTCTGGGAAGACCTACCTGCTTCTCTGAGATTCAGGTTTTCATTTTCCAAAGTGGAACTGTTGGTGTTGCCTCACCTTTTTGAGAGAGAACAAGAATCAATTAGGTGCAATTCAAAAAGGACTTTGATCAAATCAAGCGATACGTATTACACGCTGAGCATTGTTACTGACTGTTCCATGATGGCGTGTTTTTCAGTGAGCCCTTGATCTGATACTTCCTCCTGAGGAGAGGCAGGCATCATGAAACAGAGATTCATTTCATCAGTTCAAATTATTTTGCAGCTTGCTCTGACTACAGTAGGTCTGACTGGTAAGTGCCATGCTTCCTGAAACACTTGTATTTTCCTTAAGACACTTTCTTTAGAAAAGTCTGAGGCTGTACCCAATCTATCCTGACCACCACTGGAGAATGTACCTATTTAAATCACTTTCTTCCAAAGTTTGGTATGGCAATTTTGAAAATGGCTGGGGGTATCTTTTCTTTTTATATTATTATTTTAAGGATTGTTTGGTGGCAATACTGAGAGGTACTTACTCCACTCCTATATTTGCTTTATGCCTGTCACCTTCTTGGGAGTTAGCATATGAATAGTTAAACTATTTGAGATAATTATGTGGAACTTTAATGAAGTAAAGATAAGCTTAGGTAAAAAGGTCACATGCTTGTTGTTTTAAAATGAACATAAATGTATGGTCTGTATTCTTGGTATAAGTTAATGAGAAGTAGTCCTAACATGAAATATTCTTGAATGTATTTGGATTAACAGGGATGATTTGAATGATTAATGAATACATTCAAGTTGCCAGTACCCCAAAAATTGCATCTAGCCCATTTCCTTCTTTTTATAATTTCCTTCTTTTTTTATAACTTCCTTCCTTTTTTATGATTTCCTTCTTTTTATAATTTTCTGACCTAAAATTTACCCCAAATATGCACAAAGAATGGAATTTTGGTTCTGTTACAAATTGAAGATGAAATTTAATCTTAAAATGATCTGAAGATAAAAAAATTTTATGCTTATGGGGGCAAACCCAAAAGCTCATATCTTTATTTCCAATATTCATAATTTAATTTGGAGATAAATATACCATTTCTAGTTTATGTAAAAAATAAATTTTCCTGTTAAAAAGCAAAATCATTCTACTAGCTATTTTAGAAGTTTGAGGTAAAATGTGTTTACTTTTCTGAGACTATTGATCCTTTTTGGGCAGAGTTGTTTGCCCAATTCAGTCCACAGTTTCATGTAATTTTATTGTCTTCAAAAAAGGATTGCTTGGTTGACTTATCATTCAACAATAGCATCCAAAAGCATTGCCAACTTCTAATTTAACTGGTTGGATTTTTGCACTTCCCTAGGTCAATCGTACCCTGGAAAACCTCAGATAATAAGATGTCGTTCTCTAGAAAAGGAAACCTTTTCATGTTGGTGGAAGCCTGGCTCAGATGGAGGACTTCCTAACAATTACACCCTGTTCTACAGCAAGGACAGGTAACAAATGGTGCATATGTACTCTGAAAGTGATCAAGTGATGGCTATGACTGACTGAGAGAATGGCAACATTAATTTGTAAAGTTGTTTTTATGAATCCATTTTAACCTCAGATAGACAGCAAGGACTGCATAAGATCCATGGCTTCCCTTGTTGGAAGAAAACATGACCACTAACAGCCTCAAATCTTCAGCCTGTCCCTCCTGAAACTCATCTACCAAAATTCCACTTGTCTGAAGATGTGCTGGGAACAAAGGCATGTTTGCCCATCTTTTTGGGAAGCACATGGCTTTCAGCTGATCAGGGTCTGAGCACTGGAAAATGAGGCACCACAGGGCAGCAGGTGTCCCATCACCCCAGCCATGGAGCAGGACAGGAAGGGGCAGCCCAGCCCTGGGCATTAGTTGCCTCCTTGGGGACAGGGACAGACTGCAGCCAGGCTGGGCCGGGACATCAGCTCATGGACTGGGGCTGGCTCAGGGGCTGTGGCTGGGAAAGGCAGGGCTGTGTGGAGCTGGAGACCAACCGAACTGGGCACCTGGGACCCAGGTCCCCATGGAGGCGCTGGGCAGGGGCAGTGAGGGCTGGTGGGTCCCTTAGGGCCCTGACAAGGAGCTTATCCATTACCATGCACATCAAGACCCACATCTGGACTACAGGCATTTTTTTCTGCTATTGGTTTTGTCGTCAATGGTTCCCAAAACGCACTGAAATCAGACGTAGTATTGCATCTCAAAATTTAGTATTTTGGTAAATTCTTGACTACCTCATCCTGTTCAGGAATAAAGTGTGTATATGTTTGGCAACTTTAGTTAACCTAACCATTTTTGTTTAACTGCACTTTCTTCCTGAAAACAATTAGTCTCTTAACAGGGACAAGTAAGCAGGGAGGCTCAAAGACTAAATTTTTTTTTAATAAATCCAGTGAGATTCAGAATAGGTAAGATAAAGCCTCAGATAGCCCTGCTACAATTAAATATTTAAAATCATTGAGCAGAAAAAGATGCAGTCTCTAATGAAGTTACCACACACACACAACAATGATTTGAGAATTTTTATTTCATGAAAACCCAGATGTTTCAGTCTTGATCAAAAAGTTTAATGAACATTTTAATTCATACCTGTCACTGCTTAGAGCTGTTCTGCTTAGGATAGGAGTGCTTATCCATTTCATTAAATCTGCTGAACCCAGGATCTGCCAAGCACTTGATACCTGGGCCACAAGTGCCTTTCTAGACTCATTATCTCTTAGGTACAGCCCCTTTCTCCCATCTTTTCTTCATTAACTATGACAAAACTGCCTGGAATAAAATAAATAAATAATAAGAAACCTTATTATTGATGATACATAGAGCATAATAGTGGAATTAAAGTTTATTCTTGCACCACACCAGATGATGCTTTGGGTTTGTGTAGTTCTTCACACCTGGAGTAGGCTGTGAGTACATCACCCAGGCCAGCTCTGAGCACAAAATCCCTCTCCTAAAGAAGACAAAGACAATTGCATATAATTGGATATAAAGGCAATAAGTAATTGACTGTGGAGTTATATATATAT
>VXBN01011212.1:9490-21528 GCA_013397395.1 Sinosuthora webbiana
TTTTTTTTTATCCTTCTTAAATAGAAAAAAATCACCACCCTGGTGAGCTTGATAATCCTGTAAGAAGTTCCTGGGCCTTTGGCTAGCTCAGTCTCACAGCTCTGTGTCACAAATGTTTTCATACCAAACTGCTCATGGTAAATCTTGTGGTTTGAAAAGAAAGTAAAGCTCTTTTTGGCTCATCAACTTCCTTAAATAAACGTTTAAAAGATGTAGTTTGAACTATATTCCTAAAATTATACATTTCGAACATCAAGTTTCATCTTCTCCAAGAACGGGATTCATCCTCATCTTCATCATCATCGTCATCATCTTCGTGCAAAAATAAATCTGAGGTTTCAGTCTCCTGGAAGAAGAAAAAAAAGAACTTTCAGACACAAGTTCCAAGCTCTGCCCAGGGACACACCCCAGCTCACAGCACCAGCTGTACTGGCATCTGGTTCGGGTGTCACCGTGTGCCTCAAACACACACAGTCACATCCAAACAGTTTTAGGGGAAGAACAGCAGCCTCTGTCAGGAAACAGAAGGAGAGCAAAGCTTCAGAGGAAGCAGGAATAAACCACCACGCACCCTCACCCAAACAAGGTTTCTGTTAAATGCCACAACAAAATAACCTTTGAAAACTTAAGGCGTTAAGGTGAATTAGCGGGAAGAACACACAACTTCTCCTACAGTAGAGCACGAAGAGTGAGGAGTAAAAGGCTTTGCAGCCTGCACATTCAGAACCTGAGACTTGTTTACATCATTGTTGACAAATTAACAGCCCATCCACAAATTGTCTTTTTTTTTTTTCCCATTTTCTCTGTTTTAACATGTGGGAAATGTACCTGACTATTCAAAACCAGACCAGCTCCTGGTTTGTAAAAACATCTTTTATGAAGTTTCTTCAGCACACAGGAAACTGTATCTTAAGTATTAGATTCCAGTAGGAATGATCAGGTGATTAAGGGATTTTCATACCTCTTCCTTGGACTCCTCTTCCTCGACTTCTGTGGACACAGAAGGTACCTTGGGTTTGTGCCACGAGATCTGGAGCCGCCGGTCCTTGAACCGCGATCCCTGGTTAGCAGCCTGAGTCGTGGTTAAATGCACAGACTTCAGACAGAGCAGCAACCCCAGAACTTTCAACATCAGCAACAAGCCAGACCCAGAGCATGTGCTACACAGGCACGTTTGAGGACCTCAAATATCTAAACCACAATCAACCACTTCAGTGTTCCAAGAGCAACTTCATCAGCCACACCCAAATCTGCCAAATCCTGCTCCTGCCCCGGCACCGTGAGAGGATGAGCAGAGCTCTGAACTGCCAGGGACGTGCAGCTTTATCAGGGAAAGCCCTGTGTCACTGCTCAGACCACCAGGAGGTACTTCCCCTTCAGTGGGACTACCTGCAGCAGCACCAAACACTATCAAGCTCAAACTGGGGGATCAAAGCCTCTGAAATTTTAAAATACAAAGGTAAAATACAAGTAGTTAAAAACTCTTATTTTAGATATGTGAAAAAATACATCCATGATTCTACTTACATTCTCAGCTTCTGAGCGAGACTTAAAAGTTACAACAACACTTAATGGGGAATCCTCTTCTTGAAGATCTTCAATATCTCCAAATTTCTGTGAGGAAAAGTCCGTTAGGACCGGCAGTAATGCTCTCCTCCACCTCTGTACTCATGTGGTACAACTGTAGTGCACTGAAGTGACACTAAAATCTGATTTTTTTGGACAGAAAAGTGAGAGCCAGAGGACTCCCAGCTCATGAACCAGCAGTATTGTAGCACTTGTATTTTTGGGCAAAGGCTCGGATTTATTGCTATTCTAAGAAGAGCTTGATTTTGCAGCAGTAAAGGAAACAAATATTAATTTACAGGTCCCACTTACAGAGAAGTGCTGTAACAATTCATCCTTTTCCTCTTCGACAAAGCCTCCCACGGTGAGTGCCTTGGGCCGATGATCCACCACCATGTGGTTCAGCATTCCCCGGCCTCTGCCCCCACGGCCCCGGCCCCGGCCCCGGCCCTGGGCAGCCGCGGCCTTTCCTCGGCCAGCAGGCAGGATGCCCAAGCGGGCAGCCTGGGGAAAGAGCACAGCCAGGGTCAGAGGATCTGCAGCACCCACAATGCAGAAACTGGTGAAGAGCAGCAGTGCAGAGCAGCTCACCTCCACCTGCAGCTGGTTGAGCTTTTTCCGCAGTTCGGTCGTGTCCTCTCCGGAGGACAGCCTCTTGTGGAAGTCCAGCTCTGCATCCAACAGCTCCTTCTGAGCCTGGCAGGACAAGAGGCGGGAAGAGGAAACACAATTTTTACAGGGAACTGTAAGGCACACTTGTACGTTTTATTCCACTTCAGCAGTTCATTCGTGTATGTCACACAGACAGATCAGGACACAAGAGCCATACTTTCCTCTAGATTCAGTTTTGTTTTAATTGCCTCTGTGTGTGTGTGGTCCCCCCCATTTTTTGAAGGACCCAGAATTCTATGCTTTAGAACTGGAACAAGCATGAATGAGCTACAAGCAAAACTAGGTCACGGAGTTCCTTCAACCATGGCTTGTTTGTCCATGGTTATCACTCACATTAAAATGCTACCTGCAAGTGTTTTAATCTAATGCTGCTGTATTTTTAAGATATATAAACAGAGACAGAAACCAAGCAGGCAAGTGTGTTGCACAATAAATACCTCTGTCTTGGACTTCAGTTTGGATGGCGTGGAGGTTGTAGATGAAGTTTTTAATTCATCCTTTAACTGAGATATTTTTCCTGTTAGTTCTTTCAAAGTCTTCATAATTTCTGCTCTCTCTTCTGGTTTCATGGCCTTGTTTTTCTCCAGCTTGGATATCAACATCTATACAATAATAAAAGAACAGGAACATAAAATTCCAGGAAAAACAGCCCTGAACAGACAGGTATCTACAAAATCAGAATGTACTTACTAGCCACATCCCAGACTTACCTTCTGGCATTCTATTTGTTTTTCTAACATCTCCTGCTTCTTTTTCCTCATATCCTGCTGGAGTTTCATTGCCTCCTGTGAGAGGAGAAAATTCTTGCCATAAGTAAGAAGCAGTCTAGCATTATATGTACTCATAGAGATCATATATGTATTCATAGATCATATTGTCCTCTTCAAGCTGTGGAAGTGAAATCCACAACCAAAAGTACTGTCTGCAAATGAAGTGCAGCTGATTCAATAAATAAAAAATAAAATGCTAATTTCCTGCTGTAAGGTACTTTACATTTTGCCCCCTTCAGACACCTCTTAAGAAACATACTGTGCACTGTCAGGCAAGTGTCTCATACCTGCAGAGATGAAATCCAGAACACCCCAAGCAAACCCAGAAAACCCAACATGGCCAAGTGTGTTGAGTAAGACACCCCAAAAGGACACTCCACACATGAGGACCCCAACGTGTGTTTGCAAGACCATCCCATAACAATGACCAACTCCACACCCACATATAAAGCTGTAAAGGAGTGGCTGAGGTGTCAGGTGCCCATCAAACCTTGTGTTTAAAGCACTTTGCTCCTTCCACTGTCACCAAGCATTAAGTACCTGCTTTTTTTTAAGGGCTTCTTGCACGTCGTGAGGCTTAGACCCTGCACCAGACTTCAGAGTTGTCTTCAAGTTTGGAGAACTGTAAACCATTTTTGAGTGGCTTGTAGAAGTAGGAAATATCTGAAAGATTAAAAAACACACAGTAAAATATGGAATATTTTAACGTGACTGTGATATATCAGCAGCAAACTTCAGCAGATCATGTTCCCTGAACCACCAACTCAGATGTCCAGATTTGTGCAAGGAGGCAGAAAGACCAAGATAATTAAAACACATGGATAAAGACATCAGTCCAGTTAAAAGGATTTCTGAAAAATATACTGCCTTTCCTTCTCCATGGCACACTCCCTTTGCATCCTGATTCCCACCAGGACACTGCTGAAGGTGATGATCTGCACTTGCCTTAGTTTCAGCTCCGCAGTTGCAGCCCAACATCCCACTTTCTGCTCAAGTAAGGCAGCAAAAGCCACTGCATGCTTACTTTGTTAAAAGGACTTCCCCATGGCCCAGAACACATGCTGCACTACGGTACCAGTGGGAACTGAACCGTATCAGCTTGAACTCTGGGTACAAATACTCTCTAAGCTTCTAGCACTGCTGTTACAGCACAGCATGAGCTCAAAAATTATTGGGAGAGCCATTACATTTGTCAACAAAAGGCTGGTCTCACATACAGGTTGTCAGATTCAGTTACTATCAGGCACTGCCAAAAATATTTTATGCTCTTTACAACGCTGATAGTGTTGTAGTTGATAGCTCAAGTCATTGTCCCTATTCCATATAAACAGTTGATGAAATGAGGAACAAGTGACTGACCATGGCTGCATGAAACATTACTGATAAGGAACAGAACCAAGTGGGAACAATTCACAAGTCCTCTTTGCTTGTTCCTTCCTGGCTGACAAGCCAAAGCTGTACCTGAGAGCATGACCCTGGTCCACTCCCAACATACCTGAGACTCCTCCACCGCAGCGCCGGGCTGGCTGAGCTCAGGCTGGCTCCCACCCGCTGCTCCAAGGCGTCTCTTCACTGGGACCTTGTTAAGGACGTAGGCACCGGACGCCAGGGGTTTGTTCATCACCTGTGTATCCACAGATGTGAAAACACAAGGTTAGACACTTTGCTTTTCTGCAGCAGCAGCCACTTGGGAACGCCGCTGAGCCCACTGAGAGCACGTACCTTGGCCAGGCTGCTGTGCACGGTGACTGCAGGCGGCGTGGCCAGGGCCTGCTGCTGCAGGTGCTGCAGGGCCTGCGGGGTGGGCGGCTGCTGCTGCTGCTGCAGCAGGGGGGGCTGCTGCTCGCTGTCCCTGTGCCACAGCACCCGGATAAAGCGATTGCTCAGCACCGCCTCCGTGCTGGAAATGGCCTTCCTCGCCTCGTCGTTACTCAGGTACTGAATGAGGGCAGCCTCAGGATCGTTCTGGAAAGCAACCTAAGGCAAAAGTTCACAAATGCATTATTGCTCAAGGAAGAAAACGTTTCAATCATTAGCAAACCCATCTACAAACAATGTGCAACGAAGAGCTGGGTATCCAGTGTATTAGCAGCTCAAAACACTGGAAAGACACTCTGTGTAATTAAAGTGAAGTAGCTTTTGGCAAACATTACATGTACTTGCAGCAAAGTCTATATAAATTTAAATGAATGACTGAATGAATGAATGACTGAATGAATGAAAGAATAAGGCTCCTCCACCAACAGCACCACATGTTCAGAGCACAGTGCAGTGCCCCTGGGGAATGTCTGGTACCACTGGTGCTGGCCCAAGGGCTCTTTATCCCAGCCTCCCAAAGGACAAGCACTGCCCGAGGCTGCACAGTGCAAAGCCTCACCACACCCTCGGTGCAGCAGCATCTCCAAGTTTTGAATAAGCATCTTTTTCTCTAAAAATTAGTATCACAGCAATAAAAACGTATCTCAGACTTTCTAGTGTAGTGATTGAGATAGCATGTTTGAAAGGCATTATTTCATTGGAGAGATGCAGAAAGCACCACAGTATTTTCTGGGCTAAGACAATCAAGAAATACAGAGGCTTCCCAGGTATCTGTCTCTTATTTAGACCCCTAACTGAGGACTTGAGAGGCAGCCATTTTGTCCAGAAAAATAAATGTAAATTAAAAGCTATTTTAACTACTGTATTTTTAAAGTGCTTTTTCTGTTTTTTTTTTTACAGGGCAAGGACACCCAAATTGGAGCCAGTTCTAGGATGCCAAGTGGTAACAAACTGAAGCAGATAAAGACTCTTTTGTAGCATCCTTGTCAAAATCCTGACCATCAAATACTGTAAGACTATCATACAAGACAAACTGTCAGATCACCTCTTTCAAAAGTTATACACAAGTTGCTCCAAAACCTGAGCTAGTTTAGACACTGTTAAACCTGTCAGCCTTTCAAATATAATTAGCATCATGGAGACAGAAGCCAATACGTTTTACAGAATTAAGATAATAATACACAATAGACCAAGAGAAGGTTTCTCTGAACTTGATTACCTCCTTTCCCAATTTCTGCACTTAGATGATTCAAAGAAACCATGCAGCATTCAAGCAGGCTTCAGGGAAAACAAAATACTCACACACAGACATAAAACTGGACGCTGGTTTTTTACCTGAATGTTTACAATAGTTCCAAATTTGCTGAAGTGTTCGTTGAGCTGTGTAATATTGTTCAATTCTGGTGGGATTTTTCGAACTTCTAATTTTGTATTAGTATACTGATTCTTTTTCAAAAACCCAGGCTTATTCTGGTTGTTATTTACTTGCCTAGAGGAAAGGAGAACAGGAAGAGCTCAGACAAGTACATGTGTGCCTAAGTAAGGCAGAAAATGTTAACACACATCTAAATGGCATTTTTCCCCTCAAAAGTACACCCTCTACACACTAACAAAAGAGACCTTCCCCCTGACCCCATATTTAGTCTCCATAGTATGTGGACACAGCCTTTCTGACCTAACCATCCCAAATGACAGACTGGTGAACAGCAGTGTTCACTGCACTGACAGCAACTGAGTACATTTGAATTAACATCTGTAGCTAATTCTTACTTTCCCAGCCAGGGTTTCTTCAATGGTGGACATTCCAAGCTGCTTGGAGATCTTTTCCTGCTGTCTGGTTCCAGGACAACTCTAGTGACATTGCTGTTATTTGTGATGGGAATGGGAGGTTCAGTTTGGATGATAATGTTGGCAGCTGGAGGGAAGGAAAAAGGCCTGTGTTATTCCACTACACAGGGAAAAGCTTTCACACAGCAAAACAGAACTGAGATTAAAAACATAAACGTTAAGAAGACTTTACCAAATTGGTCAGTTTTGTTTCTGAACAAAATCATTCAGACCATTCCCTAGCCTAACTAAACATCCTGAGAGAAACACACACGGTCCAGCTGGGAGGGATGGGTTTTGACCTTTAAGATTAGTATTGGCTTGAAGAAACAAAGCTAAAACTTATTTTTTCATGGACTAAAATCTCAGATTCTACAGGAAAAGGAGAGAATAAAAAAAAAAAAAAATTAAAAAAAACCCAAAAAAACCCCACCCCAAATCCCAACAAAACAGAAAAGGAAGTAAAAGAACCACAGGCGGATCCCCAGGATTTAGGTTAGAGCTCTGCAATGGGAAGGGGCTGAATTAACAACCAGCTTACCCTGTGTGAGCCCTTGACAGAGCAAAAGTAACCAGGAACCCATTCTTCCTATTGCTATCCCACTGCCAGCCCTCATACCAGGTTTCAGCAACAAACTGTTAATTAAACTATTACACTCTTTTAAGACATTAGACTTAAAATTTGAAGCAAATTCTACCAACACAAAGCTTGCTAGAAATTTATTTGCAACCTTTTCAAGATTATGCCCTTGGTGTTAGTCTCCTGTGAATGGCAAATATTCAACCCCTAAAAAGAAGTCTGAGTTATACAGGAATTTCTGTGGCTTTTATATAAGCCAGGGCTCTGCTGATTACACTGGTGAGAACAGAGACTGGGCATTTCTGGGCATGACATCCTCACTTTGGAGAGAGCAAACCTTTCACACCTGTGCCAAGTTGTGTGAGGCCCTACCACTGAGTACTCACCCCTGCCTTACCCCTGGGATGGGCTCTCAGAGAGAACCTAAGGGGCAGCAATCAAGCCCCAACCCTGCCCCTGTGACAGTCATTAAGATGCAAACAGCCACAGAAATTTCTACAATAATATTTAACCATATTCCTTACGAGATGAGTCATTGGAAGGAAATACTGAAAATAAAATAAATCTTTCTTATCTGCTGAGTAAGAAACACTGAAGTGTAACAATAAAATCCAAAATTTATCATCTTTGGTTTTAAGAATCAGGGCAGGAAAAACACAAGGGAGAAAGAAAGTTTTGCTACCACAACTGAACTTTGAAGAGCCTTGACTTGTGCCCTCCCCTAAAAGATGCTTTGTACACATCACCAGTAAGAGACAGCAGCCACATCCATTCAGGCAGGGGCTAGGAATTATGTAAGTGCAGAGTGGGATTCCCATGAGCTGGGAAATTGGAATGATACCTGGGATGCTCGTTCCAGAGAGAACACCTGGCTGACAGAGTCAGCCCATGAAGCACCAAAACATGCCCCGCCAGTTCCCTTCTTCACTGCCATCACAACAGCCAAGGCAAGGAGCCTGGATCATCACCTCTGTGCCCATGGCTATCAAAAGCACTCTGCAGACTGGCCTGCTAAAGCCATCTTTAGGCACCATTTTTCTTTCTAGGAACTCCCAGTACCTGGAAAATACCTTCACAGGCTTAAGAGGTATAAAACCCCAACCAACCAACAAAACCCTTGTAGCATTCCCAAGCAAGTGGTTATTTTTAATCAAAAAGGCTGCTTTGACTTTAATTTGGGCATGTTAGCACTTTTAAAAGGTGGAAATGTCCAAAAAAATGCTCTGAAGCACTAGGTCAGTGAGAAAAACTAGTGTTTTCAGCCTGAAAAGAGGGAAAAGTGTTGACGGTCTTGGATAAAAATAGCAACAGCAATGACCAGAACCCTTCCTACCTCGAGGGTTTGTATCCATCTCCCCAGATGTAAGGCCAATTAGATTTGGACGCTGCATTTGTGCTCTCGTAAAGAACTGCCGATA
Organism: Sinosuthora webbiana; assembly: GCA_013397395.1. Taxonomy (NCBI): domain Eukaryota; kingdom Metazoa; phylum Chordata; class Aves; order Passeriformes; family Sylviidae; genus Sinosuthora; species Sinosuthora webbiana. Next base: position 18,142 of record VXBN01011212.1, read on the forward strand.
CTGAGATCTACCAGCACTGGTAATACTAGGAGCTTCAGGGTTATAGCCATCTGGCTCATATGTATCTACAAAAAAAGGAGAGAAACGACAGAATTTTTCAAGTGAGTTTAAGACTCGGGGTTAATTTTCCCTTAAGAAGTGCACGGATGTCCAAGAGTCAGAAGCTGCCTTGGATGAAAGAAGAGAGGTGGTACAGCCATTGCAAACCCTCACCTGATCTTCAGCCTATCTGGACACGTTCTCTTTTGGTTTTTATTCTGGTACTGCTTGCCCAAAGCACACAGGTCACAATACAGACTCTGCTGATCCACTGCCTGGAAAGGCCTGAGGTGTCTGTGTGACAGCATGCACAACATCTGGCAGCGTTTTAAGGGCAACAACACAGGGTTTGGTTTCAGCATTTATACTCTAGGGTCTAAGATGGAAAGAGATTTCCAGCCTTTGCTGCACAACAGTCTAGCTCTCTTCAGAAAAGAATTTCAGGTGAAGAACATACTTAAATGATTTCAATCAAAGAAAGCTGAGAAATGAGGTAATGGAACCAATACTTACCTACTGAATTCTCTTTATGTAAGAGTGAGATCAGCTGCCTAGCTTAGGTAAAGTACTAATGATCATTTTCATTAGAAGGGGTCACTGCAAGAATTCAAGATGACAAAATTGACTCTTATTGCCCCTCCAGCACAAGGTCCAAATTGAGGATAATGCATTTTTTTAACCTTAAAAAGGAAAAGCTGTACAAGAACTAGAATGAATGAAATCTGTGAAGAGCCTCCACAGGAACAGTACACCCAGGAACAGAATGAATGCCTGTACAAGGGAACCTGACAGACATGAACCCCTCCAAAATCTCAGTTCCTTATTCTGCAGCAACAAAGACAACTCTACAGTTAAAAATAGATGCCCCACAATATCCACACTGATAGCAGAGCCTGACACTGTAAAACAAAAACTTTCTCTAACCTCAAAGGAGCTGAACCACAAACTCCTTTTCCCTGATTTAGAACGTGATTGACTGCAAGAGGGCAACCTGCAGCTGCTACCACAACCCCAAGAACAGGACATGAGAATCTCCACAGAGGTTCTGGAGAACAGAATTACTGTGAAGCCCTGTGAGCCAACAGGCAGAATCACCCACTAGAAGTTCTGGAGCTGAAAGGATCAGATGGTGACACCTGAACACCCGACAGGACTTGGGGATAACTGAAGAGATTGCCTAACAAGAAATTTGAGTGTCTGAAGTTCTGAAAAGCATGGAAGTCACAAATAAAATGACACAGATCATGAACTGAACTAGATCCCCTCTTTGAATAAAATTCAGAATATTGATGTTAAAAAAATCCAGATGAGAATATTATGAAACACTGACATTTAATTACCTTATTTTGGTTATATAGAGCATGGAAACGCCATTAATCCTTAAATTATCAAAGAAATAAAATTTGTTGTATTTAAATTGAGCAATCTAGGACTTTCCAGGTATTTTGCTATTTTCCCTCCTAGAAACATACTTTTAAAAATTCTGAGCTCTGTTAAGGAATTGGGACGTGTCCAGTGAAAGCTCATAACTTTTAGAAAGCTAGAACCAGAGTGATTCTGGAAAAAGAATAGAAAAACTACTGATGTCTATGAAGACTGTACAGACTATTGTGCCATACAGCTGGAAAAAAAACTTCTCATCTGTATTAGTCCAAACTGGAGAGGAATAAAGCCAAAGTTAAACAGCTATTTCAGGTTTGCAGATCCACCTTTCACCCACTAATGTTCTCCTGAATGGCCTGAAGATGAAAGGTACATTTCTTATGCAACAACTGGACTGCTGTGAGCACATGAAACCCAGAGGTCCCCACAGTGCTCCTCCCCAGACCAGGACAGAGCACTGCTGCCACTCCACTCTGGAATGAATGATGGGCTGACCCAGGGAGAGCCATCAGACTTCTTTTTAGATTTGTATATACTGGAGGAAGACAAATCATCATTTCTAATCACACATCAACAGAGAAAATTATAAATTGTTCTACTGAGCAGATTTAAACCAAAAGGCATTTGCTTACGTTCTGACACTGTATAGAGCAGGTTCTGAGGCAGAGGAGGAGGCAGCCTTGCTCCCACGGGTGCAAGGCTGGGCACGGCGCTTGTCCCCGGCTGCTCACGGCTGTTTATCAAACTGGACTGAGTTAAAGGTGGTCCTGCAACGACACCACACAACACATCACACACTGACAGCTCAAAGGCAGAACGTGCAAACAATCCAATGCTGTGTTTATGCCTTGCTCTGAGCAAGGTCAGGGCTGTAAATACGTCCAAGCCCACTACAGTGACAGTAAACTGAGAAGCCTGTTCAGGTAAGCTGCTCTGATTCCAACACCTTTTCTCCTTCTCAGGAGAGACAAAGCTCTAAGGGAAAAGAAAAAAGTGTCTTTTCTGCCCCAGTGGTTAGTGTTAGAGATGCCTGAACCACAGCAGCTCCTCCCTCAGCTCATGGAGAGCCAAGGCTTGCTCAGAGCAAGAGATCACATACATCAGCAGCATTTAGACTGCAGCTCTGAAACAAGAACTGAAGGACATGAGGCATTCCCAGACAAGGAATTTCTCTGGTTGTGCTTTGGTTTCTCCATGTACCATACAGACATTCCTACTGACTGTATGAACAAAAAGGACCCCAAGTGACACTACACAGCCCATCCTGAGCCCTGTCTGTTCTCTCACAGCAAATCAGTTCCCCCCGCCAAAGGGCTCAAGCAAAGGTTAGGGTTAATCCTGTATCAGATTATTCCTCATCCCAAAATTGCTGATATCGGACACAATTATCACAGCATTTATTTTGTCCCTGGACTAAACAGCACTGAAACAGAGTAAGTACACCCCTAAATGCTATTTCTTCATAGAGTTTACAAGATGCAGTAAGGCAACACAAAAGGCTCAACATCTCAGATCACTGCTGAGCTAAGAAAGATCTTAAATGTGTCAATAATGTATTGCTTTCTAGTGGTAGATAATGCAGCACCGACACTGGAGCTTTATTAGAACCTCTAGGAGACTGAATCTCAACAATTTTTGCATTATAGCAGGAAAAAACCTGGCTAATAAGTGTCAGTGACCAATCCAATCACTACCAACTAGCACTGAGGTGAGCTGAAAGACCCCCAACTCCACTCCCCCCCAGCTTAATTCAGTTTGGAGTGCTAGGAACATCTCGGTTTGCCAGCTGAACATTCTGAATTCTCCGGGCAGTGTTTAGAAGGGCACGGCGCTGGCACAGGAGCTGCAGGGGTTGGGGTTAGGCCCCTGAGGAGCAGGGGTCAGGGTTTTGGAGGCACAGGAGCAGGGTCGGGGTTTCGGTGGCACAGGAGCAGGGGTCAGGGTTTCGGTGGCACAGGAGCAGGG
>VXBN01011212.1:22116-95773 GCA_013397395.1 Sinosuthora webbiana
CAGCACCACGGGCGGCGGCGGCTGCGGGTGTGGCTGTGGCACGGGCAGGCGCAGCCCGCGCACGGGGCCCGGCAGCGGCGGCAGCAGCAGCCCCGGCGGCGGGGGCAGCCCCGGGGGCGGCGGCGGGAACGGGATCATGCTCGGCAAGGAGACCTCGTCCACTACCAACGGGTCGTTGCCGTGGTCGAACTGGCAGAGATCGCCAAGCACGCAGTAGCCTCGCTCTGCAAAACAGGACGTTTCACCCCATGTTAGGAAACAAACGCAGCGATTGTAACATCTCAGGTTTTCGTGGAATTTCTTACTAAAGAAAACACACGTCCACTGACACGTCGTTATATTGTAAGGTAAGGTTTCACAAAATAATTAATGTTAGAACAATCTTTCATAAAAGCGTACAAGCTTACATGCATTCATCATAAAAGCTGTGGGAAAAAATAGTCAGAAACACTGTGGTTTATTTCAAACACACACTGCAATCTGCACCAGGACTGCCAGCGGTTGAGGTATTTGTCTAGCACATAGAGAACTGTGAAAAAAACTCCATATGTTCTTATCCAGCAATTGCCACAGCATACTGCTTCCAGTAAGACTAGTTATTTCTCCAGTACAAGAAAGGTCATCTCTGCGTCTGTTACATACAAGGTACACATCACATGCCACTGCAGTGTGACCTGCTGCTCACATTTAGTGAATACCTAAAAAAAAAGTCACAGAAAAATTGAAACAAGACATAAAACTGAAAACTAAGGAACAGTTACCATCGTAATCTTGACATCTTCTTTTAGGAGGAGGGTTTCTGCCAAATGAACTGGGATTGCTGTGATTGTTGAAGTAATTGGACCAGCTCTCTGTGGTGCTCTCAAGGTGGTGCGCAGGTGCAACTACAGTTACAGCACTGGGAATAGCTTGTGCAGAAGAATACTGTTCAGAGGATTTACTGGGAGTTGCGGACACTGGATTATAGGAGCCTTCAACATCATTTTTTTCACTCTTGTATTTTGATCTCTCTCTCTCTCGGTGCTCTGTTTAAAAAAAATAAAGTTGAGTAAAGCCTTTGTGTTTTGCTCTGTATATCAGAGCCATGAGCAAGAAGAGATAACATTCCCTGAAACACTCAGTTTTCTACACACTGAACTGTTCTTGAATGGGCTCAGTCTCACCAATGGAGTAATAACTAAATATAACGTAAATAGGGGTTTAACTTCAGACGTACCAAAGTTTTCTTTGCAAAATGCACATTCATTCCTTCACTACTTATTTCACTCTGGTTTACAGCTCTCTTTTAAAGGAGAAAGAAGGGCAAAAGCCTGAAACAACAAACCTACCTCTGCCCTTAACTAAGGAGGTCTCAAGGTGCGTGGAATGCTGTAATCTGTGCCACTTACTTTTCCGACAGACCTGAACTAGCCCTAAAAGAACAATCATATGGTAACCACCTGCAACTGCAAAGAAGCCTTCTCTAAAAAATACACAGTAACAAAATGAAAGAGGGAAACGCTGCTTTGCAAAACGTTCAGTCCTTAGGAAGAAAAAAGAATAAAACCAACAGCTTTGTGAGAACACACGGCACGAAAATATGAGCTACTGATATCCACAGGAATACACCTGTGGATAAATTAAGAGGTTAGCGAAGAAGAAAACAAACCCCTTAATTGTTCTACTCTGAAGAACAGCATCTTAATTCATAATTTCAAGAACACAAAGCTATCAGAATTTGCTCCAACTTCTCAAGGGCATCTCCTGCCTGCTAGGCCGTTCAGAAGGTAGGAGCCCCTGCTGTGCCTGCAGTGGGATGCTCTCCCGAAGCAGCAGCCGGGCACTCACCGCTCCTGCTGCCGTCGCGGTCCTTGCTGCGGCCCCGGCTGCGGCTGCGGCTCCGGCTCAGCCCTCGGCTTTTGCTGCGGCTCTTGCTCCTGCCCCGGCGCCAGCCAGACTTCTCCCTGTACAAGTCACTCCTATCATAGTACCTGTCGTAGTCCCTCCACTTCCCATCATCCCGCTTCTTCTCTCTGGATCTAGGAAACACACATGTACATCGTGTCAGTGAAAAGAGAAACAAAATTAAAAAAGAAGCTTCAACACGGAAAGGTACTGTTCTGTTCATCCTTCCCATCCATTTGGGCAGTGAAACGCTCTGGTCAGACTTTCTCAAATTACACAGAGAAGTATAAAATCTTAAAGCTGATTCACTGGTCTGTAGAAAGCAGGAGTAAGAATTGGCAAGGAGAGACAGTCACGATGCTCAAACCAGAACAGGCTTTAGGAGTGATGCTGACATGGTGTGAACAACTGCCCCCAGACCCTTACAGCCCCCCAGCAATGTTCTTCATTTATAGAACAAGGGAAACAGTGGAACTGATGACACTCCTAGGAATTGTAATTTGAAGAATACTATCATTTTTTTGCAAGAGGCCAACTTCTTGTGGAGACTTCTCTTGCACGTGATCAGCATATGCACAACGTATCACAGTCAAAGGAAGGAGAAAATCCCTATTTTTCACAAAAATCACTACCTACAAGGTAAAAAAACATAGTCAAAGACTGACAGCAAATACAGAAAAATTATATTGTGGCTCAAGTATTAATATTGTGGCTCAAAGCTAACCTTTGCTCACTGGAATCTCCACGGCTCCTCTGGGGACTGGAATACTTCTTCTTCCTGCTCTCTCGCTCTTCTTCAACAGACTCTTGAAAATTCTGTTTAACACACAACTACCAAACAAGAACGAGTATCACTTTTTTAATGAAGAAAATGACACCAAAATGTAGTTCAGGTTACAGACAGCATCCCAAAGAAAACAATACTCAAGCATTACTTGCCCAGAGTACTGAAGCACTACAAGTAATCAAGCACTGGAGTCTGTTGAAGGGTTTTAGTCTCAAAACTTGCTCTTTTTTTCTGCAGAAGAGATGCCCCTAAATAAAACCACTCTGACCTTTTGTTTCTAAACAGGATTCAGGAAAGACAAGATCTCTCTCCACTCTACTGCCTTATTTAGCATAAGCAGTTCTACAAGTGAGGTATTTCCTGAACCTTTAATAGGTTCAGTAATCTCTCCAGGTAGGGAAGTCACTAGCTGACATTTTAAATGTCTGCTTCAAGGGAAAACCTGCTCCCATGGTGGAACTGGTCACATTTCTTGCTGGCCTCCACCACAGCGGGTTCAGAAGTCAGTCAGCTGTACCACTACTGCAAACCACTGACCCATTCTGCACTTCTGCTGCCATTGCACACTGCTTACAAGTTATTGGAAATTTTGGTGGAAAAGGTTTACATGCACTAATCTTTAAAAGACTTTTTTTTTCCAACTGAAACCAAAATGAAGGCTTCCTGCATCCATGTAGAAGAGGATTATCTGGGGAGAACTGGCAGAAATACTAAGGCCTGTCTTGACAGCCCCACCTGCAGTCCTGCTCCCAGCACAAGGTGTACCACACGGTACCTGGGGTCCCCTCCAGCCCTGACCCCACTGTGATTCCACGGCTGATTTATTTTGTGGCCTCTGTGTGCAGGAATCACACCACACACTGAGCTTCATGACACATCCTGAAGGCCTTGCTCATGTCAAAGTAACTAATTAATGTCCTGAATTCTGCAGTGCTGTCCCATAAAGCCGTCCTAGATATCTTCTTTTGCTTATTGCCACTCCCCTCCAGCCCACCAAACCTCCTCCTCGGCCCCCTCCAGGACCTGCATTTGTTTTGGCTAACCTGGGTTTGGCTGACTGACAATTTCTGCAATTATTTGTCACCTTCTCTCAAAAACTTGATTTCTTTCAATTTTGCCAACAGAACTTAAAATCAAGGTATAAGAGAAAACTGTTGGTAAAAAAAACTCTACCTGACTTCCAAACTAATTATTCCAATACAGAGGCTGACATATTTCAATGATTTTAAGCATCACAGAAAACGTTTTAAGTAATTTTCACTCCTAACAGAATATACAAAATTGGAAATGTTTTGGAATGTTTTTGCTGCTTCTCCCTCTCAAACCCTTCCAAGTAATTATCCACTGGTATTGCCAGAACTGTGAATAGGATTTCTGAGTGCTTGATCAAAGGTAGACTCTGCAAAGGGATGTAAAATGTTCTTGTCTGAACAGTCACCTTCCATGGTTCTTTGGACACAGAGATCATTAATCACAATACAGTATATTTTTCTGCAACGTTTAGTCTCACAAATGTAGGAGAGCTAATTTGAAAATGAAAGGCAGAGTAAATAACATTACCTCCTCCTTGACTTCTTCTTTCTCTTGCCCTGCAGGCTTTGCCTCTGCCTTTGTGGGCTCAGCAGAAGGAAGGTAACTCTTGGTGTACAAACTTTCAAAAAGTTTATCTACAAACCCTGAAGTTTCTGAGGATACAGAACACAAGAAAATACTGTTACATATGCATTTAAGTGCATGTTTACATTTACCAGAGAAGACCCTGAAAACAAGCAGCTTGCAGCAGCAGCACCTCCAATTAATGAGCATTAGCTCCACGGAAAGAGCTGGAATTACATTTGTGGCACCTGAGGCTGTTCATTTAGAGAAAGAAATTCCTCAGGTTTATCACAGACAGCAACAGAGACTTCTCCTGTGCTAAGGGGCACCTGTGAACAAGGAACAAGTCCACAGCTGTCCACAAGTTCCATCAGCTACACCCAGCAGCCTCTCTAGGGCAATTTTTATGATAGTAACTAATTCTCAGCACCCTCATCAGCAGCTCAACATCACAAGAGATGCACAACAGCCTTCCCAGTGAGTGTCAGACTTTCAGGTGTTTAAACCCTTGACTATGAAGCAAACTGCCACATGTGAAGCTCCCCAGCAATCTGAAGGATTAACAGGGATCAGGTTTTCAAGTTACGGAACACCTGTCAGAGAAACTTCTGGCAACACAACTGACAATTTCAATTAAATTTAAATTAAATTGCTTTTATTTAAGAACATTTCCTCCCACCCACTGTGAAAAGTCCAAGTTACACTACTTCATCTTACAATTATTATTTTTTTAATCACAATTTCATTCCTTCAAACTCTGTATGAGATATTCAAGGCTACCAAAAAAGATTTTGAAGGCAGTAAGGGTGCATCACCCTCCCACCAAGAGCTGAAGCCCAGAGAGCCGTGGCCACCACACCTTTCTGCAGGAACACATCCAGCTGGTCAGCACAGAAAGCTTTCAGCTCCTTCTCGGGCTTGTCTTTCTTGACTAACGCCACGACATAGTTGGCCAAGGCCGAGGGGTCTGCGTCACATCTGGGGACAGAGAGAACTTGGCTGCTGCAGGCTGCCAGCCCTGGGGCACAGTCCCTGCAGGGCCCCAGGAGCTCTGGGCACCCCTGGGCTGCCGGGCTCACACCCAGCCCCAGCACAGCTGCACCGGGCCGTGCAGCCAGCAAAGGGCTGTATGTAACCACGGCCCAATACGGCACTGCCTGGTGGAGCCCCCAGCTGCAGCTGACAAAGGTGCCCCTTCTCTGAGGGAAATCCACCTTTCTTTTGCCCAGACAGACCCCCTCGGGGGCAGCTCAGCAGCTGAACCTCCTCCTGGCCCAGCAGGCACACCTCCAATGGCTCCACAGGCACAGCAGAGCACGGGCCAGGGAAGGCACTGCACGGGCACTGAGAAGGATCAAACTGTGTTCAAAAATTAAAACATTGCTATAGAGGAGTTCAGACAATGTCACAGAGGTCCATTTTCAATACACACACAGACATGTTCTGCACAGCTTCAGTGACTGTCCCGATGTGCTGGGGTTTCCCCCTCAAGGATACTTCTATGCCATGTTTTACAGTAACCTTTTAACGCTGGTAAAACACCTGAACTGACCCAGGTTCTCTCCTCACGCTCCCTCGTCCATGTCTGGCTCCACAAAGTCACAAACTTTGTGCAGTGATACTTCACCACTAATCTTTAAACTGCACATTGCTTTAGATTCCCTTATTCATCTGCTAGGAACACTCCAGGTATGAAACACAGCAACAGTGTGATTAAGTGACAGCTCCTTGTTTGGCCTCTCAGAAGGTGCAGATGGCCGATATCAGGTGGGGACAGAAACCTAAAATACTCAGAAGATGATTTTTTTTAAATTAACATTTAAAGAGGAGATTGTGTATTTTCAGAGAACAGTAGCTCTGGAAATAGAAAGAAAAATTCTTAAGTATATATACCACAAAACAATCTCAAGTAAGAAAAAGATCCAGAAAACAAGCAAAAGACAAGAAGCAGAGGGCAACTGGTGACAGAAATAAAAACCCTCAATGAGCAGCAATCAAGCATCTCTGCTCTCATATAGCCTCCAACAACATTCAACCTCCACTGAAAGCCAGGGTAAATGGAGCAATTAAGAACAAAGAAACCACAAATTGACAGATTTTACAGTTCTTGCACACACAGAGAAATAACCTGCATGTGATGCATTCACTGTGTGTGATGTACTGGGGCCCTCACCCACTGACTATAAATCTTCAGTTTCAAACACATGAGGCCATCCTTCACTTCACAACCGTTACCTTTCCTTCCTCCATGTGTCAGTCCCCCCCAGCACCCCACCCCATCCCACAGCACAGGGGCACACAAGGGAGTGCACTCCTCCAGGTAAGCCAGTCTGGACTGTCACTCTAGTGCCACCAGAGTCCTTGACTGCCAGGGCCCACTGGTCTCTGCCTCACATCCACATGCCGCTCAAATGCCCAAGGAACGACCGGAGCTGGCAGGGAAAGTGCAGGAGCAGCAGTCATGCTCCAGTCTACAGACTTTCAGCAGGGTTTGACCAAAAACCAGAGAAACCTGTGGTTATAACAAGGGAAAAACAAAGTTGTGAAGAACTTCCAAAAGCAAAATACTTAACGATGGCAACTGAGCAGACCTGAGGCCTATTTGAAACTCTTCCCACAGGCCTTGGCTGTCCCCCGTGGGAGACCTAAGGCTGGCCAGGCACTGAGCAGCAGCTTCCCCTGGTGAGCCCCACCGGCCCTGGCTGTGCCTGCTGCACCAGCACAGCCGTGTTCAGGCACCAGAGCTGGGGACAGCCCCAATCCAGCACCCCTCTGCAGCCAGGAGCTCTCAGAACCCATAAAACGCGTGACATGACCTGGATCCGTCTGACTCCATCCCAGTCCCGCTCCCACTGTAAGCAGCATCAGGACGCAAGTGCAGAGTTCCCACAGTTTCAGCGTTACTCCTGGTTTTGCCAGCTCCTGCAGGGAGCTCCGAGATGACAGTGCTGGGGCTGAAGGCGACAGCACGGCCGGGGCAGCAGTTGGGAGCACACAGAATCACAGAGGTTGGAAAAGAGCTCCAGGACCACCAAATCCAATCTGTGCCTGATCCCCACCTTGTCCCCAGCCCAGAGCGCTGAGGGCCGCGTCCAGGCCTTCCTCAGACTCCTCCGGCGACGGGCACTCCAAACCTCCCTGGGCAAAAAGCCTGAGCACCCTTTCCATGGGGAAATTCCTGCTGCTGTCCACCCTGAGCCTGCCCTGGCCCAGCCTGAGGCCGTTCCCTCTCCTCCTGTCCCTATTCCCTGGGAGCAGAGCCCGACCCCCCCGGCTGTTCCCTCCTGGCAGGGACTTGTGCAGAGCCACCAGGTCCCCCCTAAGCCTCCTTTTCTCCAGGCTCAGCCCCTTTCCCAGCTGCTCCTCCTCAGACTTGTGCTCCCAGCCCCTGTCCAGCCCNCCGTACCGCCTCTGCCGGGCCCGGCCCGCGGGCAGCGCTGTCCGCCCGGCCCGCCCGGCCCGTCCGGCCGCACTCACATGGGCTCCAGCAGCTTGGCCAGCCAGGACTTGAGCGCGTCGACGCTCTCGATGATCATGGTGGCCCCGCGCCGCCCGCTCACAGATACACCGCCGCCATGGCCGCGACCTGCCCGGCACCGCCCGCAGCGCAGCCTGCTGGGCACGGCCGGGGCGGGGCCGCGCCGCCTGCACCAATCATACCGCGCCGCTCCGCGCTGCCAACCAATGGCAGCTGCCCGGAGCCCGAGCCCAGGGTCAGGGAGAAGCAGCAAGTTCGGTAGAGCGAGCACATGAACCCGCGGCGACATCTTGGGGGGTGCTGTTAAAGGGACAGCGAGCCGGCGGCGCGCTCCTCGGCCGGGCACAGCGGGCCCGCTTCCCCCTCCCCAGCCGGGACACGGCGCCGCAGCAGTCACTCCGTTCGCTCTCCTTCCCGCCCTCCTTCTCTACGCTCCCTTCACGCCGAAAAGGGCCCGGTCTCCCCTCGCCGTCTGCCTTGGTACGGCTGGGCTGCCCCGGCGCGGCCGCCGTTGGCACGGCCCGTGCGGGGCCTCAGGCGCGGCAACATGGCGGTGAGTGCGGGGGGCAGGCCGGGGCTGCGGCTTCAGGGCTCTGGGGGGGCTCCTGGCGTTCCCGGGGGCTCCTCACCGTCCCCTCAGGGCCGCTCTTCGGCCTCCGGGAGGAGGGTTCCAGAGCGGCGTGCGCGGGGCCTTTGCCCGCCGGCTGCGGCCCCTTGGTGTGAAGGTCTTAGGAATAGCTTGGTTTTGATGGGAAAAAGCTAAGTTCTCAACCTTTATGAGTGCAGAGTGCGTGTGTCTGTAATGCGCGTGTCCTTTAACAATTCCTGTGTGTTATATGCTGGAAGAATAAGATCTTTTAATACTTGCCGTATGATATATGATAAAAGAATGAGGGGAAGGGCTGCTGAACGCCGGTTTAATTAAAATCGCTTGGAATGCTTTACCTGACGAACTCGGCGAACTACAGTCAGAGCTGTTACCAGGCCCTCTTCCTGGCATAGGGACTCCTGTTCCCACTTTATGTACATCAAGAGGAGGATGCATTGCCTGGGTTTATGGAGAGTCTGGAATAAAACCAGAATTCGATGGGTGTTTTCACTTATGGTTGATATCCTCTGCCACCTCCCCGGTTCAGACCCCTCTGAGTTTGTTCTTTATTGGCAGGATGGCCAGTGCGTGTGTGTGTCCCGGCTGCTGCCGAGTCCTTTGCCGTGGCACACGGTTGTTAACCTTTCCTCGCAGTTTCAGAGGCTGGATCTCGGGGACAGGCTTGCAGAGTCATCGCTGCTCCTCTGCTGGGAGGGGTCACTGCATGCTCTGGGGCAGTCCTTGCCCTTAGCCAAGGAGATCAGGAGTGGTCTGTGATAGCTTACAGCTCTGTTATTTCTTACCCTGTTCAGCCAGACTTCTCTTCCCTTCCCTGTTGAACAGGAGCGTAAGGGAACAGCGAAAGTGGATTTCCTGAAGAAGATTGAAAGAGAGGTCCAGCAGAAGTGGGAGCGTGATCGAGTGTTTGAGATCAATGCTGCAGACAGGAAGGACCAGAGGAGGTATTGTTGTACTTGTTGTTTTACTGCTTGAAATGTCTTTTCATCCAAACTCTGGTGGGGGGGAAAATTGGCCCCTTTGTAATGAGCAGCGTTCATGGCTCAGCTGCAGGGGCTTGCTCACACGTTGTTGACATTCCTGTAGCTGATGACATAAAGGGCTGTCACCAAAGTACGTGTGTGGCTGAGTTCCAGTGGGATGAGAGAAGCTTTTTCATTCCCTGGCAGTGTCAGTACCCTCTGTGGTCTTGAGACCAGGTTCTGTTTGGTGACTTGTACTCTTTGACAGGGCGGGGGTTCCTGGGTGTGAGCCCCCACCACTCTGAGATTTCATCCTGGGGGAAGGTGTGTCCTGCTCTGCTCACAGAGAACAGGAGTGTTGCCCAAAACCCCGGGCCCTGCTCTAGAGCAGCCTCTTGCAGTTCTGTGGGGATGGAGGAGGGCCAGTCCTGGGGAGGTCCTGCCTGTGGGGACAGTGCCTGGGCCACCTTGGCCACCAGTGGCTGCAGCCCCAGAGGGGATGGAGCAGAGCTGTGGGGAGGAAGAGCCTCTCACAGGGGCAGGGGGTGCTCTGCACTGCTGGGGAAGACCAGAGGACTCTTGCTTTTATTTCTGCCCCAGAGTAAACCCTGAGAAACTTGTTTATTCTTTGGGAGTGCACAGCGTGCTTGGAAGCACAGGTCCTCTGGAATTGGTGGGATCTGTGCTCTTCACAGTGTGGAGAGGCTGCCTGGGGGAGCAGCCTTAATCCTGTGGGAAGGTCTCTGACTGGAAAAGCAGCGACCTTGGCACTGTGAGGTTAATATTTGGTGTGTGGGAAAGCCAGACTAAACCAAGATAATAACTCAAGCGGTACAACAGGTGGCAGGTTCTTAAATTGTACATTTTGCAAGCAAACAAATGACTTGGCTTTTATTCCTGGATGTTAATGGATTGAGGGAGTGTGTGAAGGGAAGAGACAAGGCGTGAAGTAGAGTGCAGAGGTAAAGCTGGAAATTCGGTGTCCTAAATGTAAATATTTTCTTAGCTGCTTTGAGAGCTCAGGTTCCAACAGCATAATACGTCTTTGAAACACCCTGCAACAATATATCCCTGTGAAAGGAGGGAGGGATTGCTTGCAGTGTGCCCTTAAAATCTGAACTCACACAGTGGGAGATTAAATAAATGACTCTAAGCCTTTGGTGTAATTAATTTACAGAAGCAGGATTAGAATTTGTTACCTTTGGGAGCATGTTATATCTATTTCAATGCTTCTGTGTGATGTCAGTTCTCTGTGGTTTTTTTCTTTTGGGTTTGTTTTTTAAGATGATAAAGCCTGTTACTGTATCAGCTCTTTAAAATCAAAGACTCATGTTACTGGCAAGGAAAATATTGAAATGTCACTGTGGGCTGATAATAGCTGAACATACCAGTTACCTGTTTTGCTCGTGTATTGTCTGATGATCATTTACAAAGCTAATTTTGTGTTTTAATTCTTTGACTTTCTTCTCAGCAAGGGGAAGTACTTTGTTACCTTTCCTTACCCCTACATGAACGGCCGCCTGCACCTGGGACACACGTTTTCCTTATCTAAATGTGAGGTAAAAATTCTCCTTTGCTGATAACTTTCAGTACTACTCTAGAACAAATGCTGATTTTGTAGTTCAGTTTTGAGCTAACAGGATGCCATGTCACTTCCTTTGTAGCTTTAATGACTTATTAAACTTTCCTTTTTTCCCACATAAAAATATTAGAAATATTGCTAGCTGAAGGGAATTCCATTAATGTAATTTTTAATTTGATGGGGTGGTGCTGCAGGTTCTTTGAAATGACATTTTTAGGGGATGCTGCTAAGTGGCCCAAACGTCACAGGAGATCTGTCCCTTCTGTTTGTGCCTGCTGTGCTCTGGGCTGTGTGGGAGCAGGTTTTGGGTGCTGTGGGTGGGATTCCACAAGAGCCCTCCTGGCACCCCTTGGGCTCTGGTGGAGCCACAGGGGCGGGAAACAAGCTCTGATTTCACCTTGCTGCCAGAGTTCCTGCCCAGCTCTGTCACCTGTCAGGGGCTGCATGCTGAAGGTGTCCCAGCTGTGTTTGAGCAGTGCTGGCTCAGCTGGGCTCTTCCTGTTCCAGCTGTTCCATTTTCCCTCTCTGCAGTTCGCAGTCGGGTACCAGAGGCTGAAGGGAAGGAGCTGCCTGTTCCCCTTTGGGCTGCACTGCACAGGGATGCCCATCAAGGTGAGAGTTTTGCAGTTGCTGGGGCTTGTTTCTAATGGGGTTTTTATCCCTAAGTCTGCTTGGAGCCTTGCTTACTGTCCATCCCCAACATCACCTCAGTTTATTTAAAAACTCACCAAGACAGTGTGATTTGGAACCTGAATTTGTAATAGTCACGTGTTGTGCTTGAGCTATAATGTTGCTTTAGAAGATAAAGTGTTGGAAAACTAAATTTTACCTGTGTTGTGTTTTCCTTTGCAAGAAAATTTTTACACTAAACCTCTTCCTGTCCTGGAAGGTGTTCTGGAAGTGGCAGGATGCATCTCCTAGATGTTAATGCAAGGCCCAGAAAAAGTTCATAGCATAGAATGTAGAATGTTATCAGTAAAACCCACTCCTTGGCTGTGATGGCAGCTGGTCCCCTGGCTGACACACTCCCAATAACTCTGTTCAGGCTTGTGCAGATAAGCTGAAAAGGGAAATGGAGTTGTATGGTTGCCCACCGGAATTCCCTGATGAGGAGGAGGAAGAGGAAGAAAATTCTGGTAAAAAAGAGGAAGAAATTATCATCAAAGACAAAGCAAAAGGCAAAAAGGTAAAGTTTAAACCAAGCCTTCCTGGACTGAGAGCTGTGCTTTCAAAACTTCAGTGTGCACACTGTAGACTTTTCCTCCTTTGGGCTCAACACAAAGATTTTTATTGTTTTTTCCAAGGTAGCCGAGTTACCTTTAAGGTAGACTTGTAAAAATGTATTAACTGCATGGTCCCAGAGGTACCATGTTAATGGTAAGCTGATGCACTGCCTAATGGTTTTCTGAGAAAAAACAGATCAGATCCTCAGTAATACTCTCATTTTTTTCTCTTTTTATTTAATCATTCATAAGCAGGTTATAGGAAATAGTCCTGCTTTCTCAGAGGTAGAGAATGTGTACTCCTGCTGTTCTGGTTATTGTTTTTTAAGTTGATATCTAGCCAGTTCTGTCTAGATAGGGTCAGTAAAATCATCCAAACTGTTTTCACTTACCGGGTATTTAAATGAGATTTAGGATTTTGGGAGTATCCCAAGTCTAGGAAAAGTTTAGAGGTGCTCTGTGTGTTGTTTATGTACACTCAAGAGACTGTCCCACCAGAACTGCTGGGTTTGGGGTTCTGGCTGCTCTACAGGACAGAAGGTGTGACCTTGCCTGGGTCACTGCTGGGGAGGGACAGGAGATTCTCAAGGGACAACAGCTGGGGAAAGTGACAGCAGCAAAGGTTTTTGGTACAGGATGCAGGGCTGTCCACCTTTCTTAGTGCAAAACCCCGTGGGTTTGAGCAGGGCCTCAACAAGAGGCAATTCTGTGCCAGGTTGTTGTGGCAGAGCCTCTGCAGGTGCTGTGGACATTGGCATGGAACAGCTGGGGGAGGAGGGCTAGGGAATGAACAGTGAATACAAGGTATGTACAATGGAAACTTGGGAATACAGGGTGTAGAATGGAAACCCTAATTGACTACCCTCACTGTTAGAGAGAGGGTGTGGGAATATTTGTATTAACTTGTGTATCTGGAATCAGAAACCATAGCATTAACAGAGGCAGATGCTCTTGTGACAGGACTGTGGCTTCATCCTAATCCCAACTGTTCTTTCAGAGCAAGGCTGCTGCCAAGACTGGTGCTTCCAAATACCAGTGGGGGATCATGAAGTCTTTGGGTCTGTCTGATGAAGAAGTGGTCAGTTTTTCTGAAGCTGAGCACTGGCTGGATTATTTCCCTCCCCTTGCTGTCCAGGATCTGAAGAGCATGGGATTGAAGGTGACTCTGGGTGATCCCAGCCTCAGTTATACAGGCAGCCAGACCTGTACTGTTTCTGTGTTGGTGAATGTGCTGCTTCTCCTTGACATTTTGTGGAGTACCACCAGAATTCCAGGAATGTTTCTGATATTTATGGAATTAGTTATTTAACTTTTTAATGCTCTTGGGTGATAATTAAATGCTTTCTTATATAGAGCTTGTGCCCTGTACAGTGGTCACAGCTGGAAATGAGTCCAAAAAAGACATTATGACCTGTGGTTCCCATGTGAGATAACTTGTCTGTAGTCAGGATTGACAGCAGTTCTATTTAACATCACATCATTCTTCTTCCTAAGAGTATTTGTCCTGCTGGCAACAGATTTTTGAAAATGAAGAGGAATAAAGATGATAAAACAAGGCAGTGCTGAAATTCAGCCTGAGTGGTTGGTTAAAACTCCTACAAACCCCCTAAATTTCTCAGTCAGTGGAGGGACCTCGAGGCTTTGACATCCCTGCTCTGAGGGAGCAGGCACAGATGTGTGTTTAAGCTTACACCCTTTGTGGGATATGTACTTGCATTGTCTTTTTGGAGAGAAAGCTCATTAAAAAAAAATAATAGTTATGGTTATGAGTTATTTTTAAATAATAGTTACGAGATTCCTTTGATTTCTTGACTGTGCTTACTTACTGGAGCCTCTTGCCCATTTTCAGGTGGACTGGAGGCGTTCCTTCATTACAACAGATGTCAATCCCTATTATGATTCCTTTGTGAGATGGCAATTCCTTACACTGAAGGAAAGAAATAAGATCAAGTTTGGCAAACGGTGAGTTGCCACTCAGCTCGGAGGGTTTGGGAGTGTGGATAAGCTCAGCTGTACCAAAGACAGAGCCCTGTCACAGGTGTCTGGAGTGTGCTCTTGACTCACATGAAAGCAGAATCTTTCATTGCTGGTGCTCTGCCTGATGCAGTGAAGTGTAGTTGTTGTGCCAACAAAGCATGTGAGATTCGTCTTTTGGCTTTAGTTTTTCCATGGGTACCAACTCCAAGCAGAAAAGGGTCAATTCTGAAAGCTCTTGTGAAAACTGAACATTGTCACTAATGGAAACAGATCCACACGAAATTTGAAAATACCATTAAGAGGTCTTTTTTCCCCAGAGAGCTATGGTTTTTTTCTTGTTGTTCTATACACTATTTTACTCACTGCTGAATGAAAATACACCTTTTTCTAGATACACAATTTATTCTCCTAAAGATGGACAGCCTTGCATGGATCATGACAGGCAAACAGGAGAGGTAAAATTTTTACTTGACACTTTCATGCATTGCTTATGATCTTAAATACTGAATGGAAAGTAAATTGTATCTTGGAGCAAAACATAGTTTGGATGTGCAGAGTCACTAGCTCTCAGCTGTCAGTGTGTGTGAAAATTGAATTAAGTCCTTTCTTGAGGACTTAATTGAGCATTTGTCTGGAACTATGGATAGTATTTTGCATTTGTAGCTGGTTTCTGTGATCCTTTGGCAATCTGTGCCAGCAGCATCACTGCATTGTGTTGTTATCTGTTGAAACTAAATAAACAAGCTGTTGTTAACTTAGATTTTGCTGAGACAGTGTCTGTGACAAGTTTTTGGCTGTAGGAATACAGTATAACCTCTCTGCAAGTGTACATTTTAGTGAACAGCCTTTCATATGAATGGAAATAGGATTTACTCTGAGGAAAGCATCAGCACCTTAAATAGTGTTTGGATTAGGTTCCTACAGAATAGGATGTATTTTCTTTCCTCCTCAAGTGAGTTTCATTTATTAATTGTTGCACTGTTTGTGGGAATTGTAGGGTGTTGGACCTCAAGAATACACGCTGATAAAAATGAAGGTGTTGGATCCTTACCCTGCAAAATTGAGGTAGGTCTTGACTTTTTAGTGGCAGATGGGCTCTGTCTCCTGGCCAGAACTGACCATTGAGTTAAACAGTCTGTTGTGCCTAATGCAGAACTTAATTTCACCTGGTTTTTTTCCATCACTTCAAAGACCTGATCAGAGTTTTGAGATGCTCTATTTGCTGTGTCTGTGTGGAACTCAAGATGGAATTTAAAAAAAAAAGGAAAGGAAATGGAAAACCCACAATGAATTAATGACCCACTTTTGTCTCTTGGGAAACGTTGCTTGGAGGTTGATGTTCGTTTAAAAGCCTGTTCTGCATTATCTGGAATGATTTCATTTTGGCAACTTACCCAATACCATTTCCCCCCCTCAGTGGCTTGAGAGGAAAGAACATCTTCCTGGTGGCAGCCACGCTGAGGCCAGAGACCATGTTTGGGCAGACCAACTGCTGGCTGCGGCCGGACATGAAATACATCGGCTTCGAGACGGGCAGCGGCGACATCTTCATCTGCACGCAGCGCGCGGCCAGGAACATGTCCTACCAGGGCTTCACCAGGGACAGCGGCGTCCTGCCCGTGGTCAAGGAGCTCATGGGGGAGGTCAGCACCCTGCTCCCCTGGGCTGACGCCTAGAGAGGTGCAGGTGGAGCTCTCACTGTAAAGAAAATGCGGGAGGTATCACTGGAATTTTGGAGCCACTGAAATCTCTAGTGATGAACAGCACGAGCAGCAGGCAGCTTCCTTGGCAGCCAAGCCACAGCTGCTGCTGGGACAGCAACCTGGTGCACTTAGCTGGGGACAGATGCATGCCTACTGCCTCAGCATGATGTGGTGAAAGGATAGTGTTAAGTAACACTTTTCTGCTGGCTGGGAAGAGTGAATGGGAAGGGAGGGGGAAAAGTGATAGCTAGAAAGGGTTATTTGGAAAAGGCTTTTGTTGGTACAGACATTTCCAGTGTGTGAATGAAGCTTTCTTAGCTGAGTAGTGAATGTCAGTGGTTTTGGGGCTTGCTGTCCTTAACCTGTGTGCTTTGTGCAAGTGTCATCAGTGGTCTTTATTCATCCTGGTACAAAGCACCTTCAGCTGTTTGCATCCCTTGATCTCCATTAATTACACCTTGTCACCATCTTTCTTGATCTTGCTTTGAAGAATGAAGTAGAAAACACAGGTTTTTTCCTTTGTTAGTAGACAAGATGTGAATTCAAGCAAATTAGTGAGGTAGAAGACATCTGCCACATCTCGACTGCCTCTTGTCAGTGTGTGAATATCTTGCCAATATGCTTTCCTTCCTTTGTTTAATGTCACTTTTGACACTGGCTTCCTAAGCCATTTCTGCCTCGATGCTGTTGTCCTTCAGATACTTGGAAGCAAACTGTCCTTCTGCTTCCTATGCTTTCCAAATTCTACATAGTAGTAGTTTAAGTTTCCTGGAATTTGGTATTTGACTTTTCTACCCATAAATAACCTATATCCTGTTTCAAATAGTACCACACGTTTTCATATGTACTTTCTCCTTGTCCATCTGTATATAAAATGAATTTAATTTGTTTGTAATGTATCAGGAAAATTTCCAGACAATTTGAAGAATAACAGCCAGGAGAGCTCACTCTACCAGGCTGAAAGCACCTGATTTACTGTGATGCTGTTCCTTTGTCCTGCTCAGGAGATCCTTGGTGCTGCACTTTCGGCGCCCCTCACCACCTACAAGGTCATTTACGCCCTGCCCATGCTCACCATCAAGGAGGATAAAGGTAATTCTGCAGCACAGCCTGTTGGATGGGCACTGGCATTCAGTGTGTGGGGACTAATCCTTTCATCCTTTCCTTTGCCAAGGAACTGGAGTGGTGACAAGTGTTCCCTCGGACTCTCCAGATGACTTTGCAGCCCTGAGAGACTTGAAAAAGAAGCAGGTCGGTCTGTTAGCTGAATAGTTTCTGTTTTCTTTCTCTAGTGAAGAGGGTCAAAAGTGAATATCCACTGGGTAAAATGAAACTGGCTTTAATTGGCATTTTGCCATCTCTAATTTGAAATCAGAGCAATTAAAAATAAATGAAGTTTAAACCAACTGGGCTAGGACAGATGGGGTTTTTCCAGACTTCAGGTCTGAGTTTTGGAGCAGGATCATGTAACTTGTGCTGCATGTTAAGGTAGAGAAGAGCACCAGTGAAACAGAAATGAATTCCTGTTGTGGAAATGAGTTCCAAAAATGAGATTAAGATTCTCTATGAATTTCAAATGAGACTGAAAGTGGTGGTTACTAACTGCAGGAGTATGTCAGCATCTGAACAGCTGTGCCTGGGTACTGAATTTTTGTCCATTCATTTCAGGGTAGAGCAATATCAGTTTTTCCCCTTTTAAAAAATGTAGACAATTATGGCAAAGAATCACCTGGAAATGAGGTGGAGATTGAACTCAGGTGTCAGAAATGGTGAGAAGGCAGGGAAGTGGTTTTGTCTGATTTGTAATAAAATATGTACAAAAAAGACACTATGAATGGATAAAAACCTTTAAATCTAGAATACTTCCATCTATTGCTTTTTTTTTCTTCCAACTTTGAAGGCTTTGAGGGTGAAGTATGGCATCAGAGATGAAATGGTCCTGCCATTTGAGCCGGTGAGTGCACCCAGATGTGTCCATCCACAGCACACAGGATGTTCTGCTCACTGAAGAGAAATGAACCAGGAGCTGTGCTACCTCTTCCAGAGTTTCTGTTTAAAGTCCTTCTCAGCTGAAAAACTTAATATTTTCATATTTTCCTATAGTTAAACCATTTGGTCTGTTAAGGGTTGCAACCAAGATTTGTTATTCTATGCTATACTTCAGAAAGGAAGGAAAGCATCGATTTTTATAGGAATTATTGTTTTGGGAAATGGGATGCATCATTATACTGATACCTGTTGGTTGGTAAAAGCCTAGTGCCCTCACGGCCAGATTTGGGGGGTGTCTGTTCAGTGCAAAAAGCTGAAGGCTCAGTGGCAGTGCAGCCTCGAGGCTGAGGCAGTTTTCATTAAAAGTGCAGGTTACAGGTAAAACCATCCCAGTACTCTGCAGTCCCCTTGGTTCCACATGCCAGCTGCAGTCCTGGGGCAGTTTGGGTGGTGTCATGCCACAGGATACCCCTGGGCAGCTCAGGAGCCACCCTGGGGGCTGCCAGAGCTCCTGGGCCATGAGTGGAACTGCAGCCATCTGTTGTAAGCCCTGTGTGACTTGTGTTAGATGCTGTGAATGTACAGAGTGAGCAGTGGGGTGCTGGAGGGGTTTGACAGCCCTTTCTTAATTCTCAGGTGCCCATCATTGAAATCCCAGACTATGGCAGCCTCTGTGCCCCATTTATCTGTGATGAGCTCAAAATCCAGAGCCAGAATGACAGAGAGAAGCTTGCAGAGGCCAAGGAGAAAGTGTATCTGAAAGGATTCTATGAGGGAGTAAGTAATACCAGATTTTGGTAAGTGGTTTCTTGGTGAGTTTGACTTGGAGGAAAAAAAAAGGCAGGTAAAGATTTTTTTAAAAAAATCTCAAGAAAGAGGGACATTGTCCTTTTTTCCCAAAAAGTCCTGAAGGACTTCTCATTTAAGCTCTTCCTGCAGTGAGGTTCTGCAGTTGCAGGAGTGATGTAGAATTGGAGAAAGTTTCCACTCCTACATTTCTGTGTTCTCTGAGCATTATAACCTGGTTTCTGAACGAGTGATCACCTTCTGGGCAGCTGATCCATTTTGTTGCAAGTATAGTTAGGGAAACTGATACTAAATGAGCAAGGTGTTATTGTTTGCAGGTTTTTTGTTTTGGTTTTTTTTTTTTGGTTGTTTTTTTTTTAAATTATCTCCTGTGACCCATCTTTTACAGGTGATGTTGGTGGATGAATTCAAAGGACAAAAAGTCCAAGATGTCAAGAAACGCATTCAGAAGCTGATGTTGGATAAGGTGTGTGGCAGTGTGCACACTGCTGCTTCTGAACTGTCCATTTTGTCCTTTTCACAGGGCTGAGTGGCCAGAGAAACCCCTGGTGTGGTTCTGCAGCCCTCTGGGTGCTTTGGGTCACTGCAGAGAGAGGGGCCTGGTGTTCTCGGGCTAAGTGGGCTGAGCAGCTTTATTACAGTTCTCTCGTTCCCTGCCTTATTCTGTCACCTTCCCTAGGACTGTGCTGGTGGTCCAGTTTATTCTTTAATATAACTGGGAGGATACTGGGAGTGTAGGACCTGAACTGCCAAGTCTCTTTCAAGCCAGTGAAGAGGATGTGTGATGTGCAAATGCCCCACTGCTGGGCTCCTCTTTCAGAAAACTGAGAGCAGTAAACAAGCAGTGATTGTGGCATCCCTCTAATGAGACTCCCTGATGAGGATTTGGAGTGGGAGAAGCTTCAGGCATTTAGTCATTATTCCCTTGTTGTTGTGGCATTGTTATGTCCACATAATAATGCATCAGCACAAATGGTGTGTGCAAGCAAGTGGATTGGAAGCTCAGCATCCCATTTTCCTTTGCCTTTCCCTCTCCCTCTGTCCCCCAGAGTTTCCTAGGAGCTGTTTCAATCAGGGGGCATAGTCAGTGGGGAATATTTGGTGCTAATGTCCTCCTTTTCCTCATGCATTCTGTACAAAGTGCTGTGAGCTGGTACCCTAGAGAAGTACAGAGTCAAGCCTTGCCACGTTTTACCCGGGGGAATTCTGAGGCAGAGAGCCTGGGCAGTGGTGAGAGCTATGCAGTAAGTGTTGTAAAACCAAATTAGAATGGAGGGGATGCTTTTTAGTAAGTTGTCAGGATTGTCAATACTTTGTTAAGTACTTGAGCCTCAGCTTTCATTGCCCTTTGAACTCTTAGGGTGAAGCCATGATTTATATGGAACCCGAGAAACAAGTTATGTCGAGATCTGCTGATGAGTGTGTCGTGGCCCTTTGTGACCAGTGGTAAGTGAAACAAAGCTGTAGTTATAAAGTTGCTCCAATTGTACAATTGCACACTACTTCTGGATTGCTTTGTTACAATAAACCTCTCCTGCTCCTGCCTGTAGGTATTTAGATTATGGTGAAGTGAGCTGGAAGAAACAGGCCTCAGAGTGCTTGCAGCATCTGGAGACGTGAGTTATGAACGTGGCTGTAAAGGAGAGTGACTTGGCTCTCTTGGTGGGGTCTGAGGGGGTGGAAGGCAGTAAGAGCTTCTTTCTTACAGGTTCTGTGAAGAGACTAGGAGGAATTTCGAAGCCACCCTGGGTTGGCTACAAGAGCATGCGTGCTCCAGGACCTATGGCTTAGGTAGGCAAAGCATTCCCTTCTCAGCTGGTGCTTCGTAAGGATGGTTTGAAACGAGGATGAAACTCCTCGACCTGCCTTGCCTGTTTAAGTGCTGTGTAACATCCCCAGTGGTGTAGGGAAGTGTGGAACAGCATTGTCCAACTTGTATCTTGGCCCAGCATCCCAGAGAAGGTGTGCTTTGTTGGAAGTGCCTGGGGCTGGTAAAGCACTCTTTGCACTATTTGCACTACTACAGGTAGTCTGTGCAGCATCTTGGTAGCTTTTTGCCTGGGCTGTTGACTTGGAAGGTACCTCAGAAGAGGGAACTTTTACCATTTCTTGGTTTTTTTCCTCCAATTCTGATTAGCCTTCATCTTGTGTGGCCTGCCATGGGACAGCTGCTAGAAGTGCACTATAACCCAGAGCAGATGTTCTTGAGCTGAGCTGTGTCAGGAAACAGCTTAAAAATCAGCAGCTGTTTGCTTTTGAGTAAAATCTTCAAATGCATAATTTCATTTTTAAACCAAATATTTTTAAAAGCACAGACATGAGCACAAATGTATGTATGTATATGTGTTCCACTGAGGCTGATCAGCTGCTGGTGTGTGCCTGTGAGTTGTTCCTGTGGGTAGGGGTGGTGCTGGTGGTGCCTGACACAGCTTCCCTGTGCAGGGACCCGCTTGCCTTGGGATGAGCAGTGGCTCATTGAGTCTCTGTCTGACTCCACCATCTACATGGCCTATTACACCGTGGCTCACCTGCTGCAGGGAGGGAACCTGAGGGGCCAAGGAGAATCTCCTCTGGGCATCAGGTAAGGAGAGGGAACCATTAAGTTCTCTTGTTTAATTGGGTTTGCTTATCTCCTGAATTGCTCTGCAGAAGGACTTGCCAGGGAGGCTGAGTCTTTGCTTTTGTGTGTAAAAAGCATCTTTATTAAACTTAACCTGCCATGAGCTGAGTTAGAGCAGGTCTGCAGAGGGGAATAAGTGAAGAGAGGAGTGTGATAGGCAGTGAGAGAGAGAGTGAAAAATGCTTCTGAAAGCATCTCTGAAAGAACTGTGTGGACAGTAAATCACCTTTTTCAGTGCTTGTTTGCCTTGCCTTGAAATGGGCCTTGGCAGGTTGTTGGGTAATTGGTTTCAGTGGCTGCTTAGGTGTCTGCTTGCTGAGACTGCTGTGCACCACAATAAATTGTAGGCTCCAGTGTACAGAGGGAGCAGGATTTAGCTCTTGGTTTTTGTCACTGTCATTCTCCTGGAAGCTCAGAACCATCTTTTATCTACAACTTGTCTGTGGAAGTCTTCAGAGCAAGGGAGAGGAGGCATGTGACCTCTTGGTTGGAGTGGTTTTTGAAGTGTGGTGAAAGGGATCAGAGAGATGAGATAGTACAGCTCAGTCTGGAGTTGATAAAACACTTCACATTGTGCCTTGAATCGTCTGCTCTAATTCTGAATAGTTTATGGACTAATTTCTGGAGTAATTTACATATTGGAATGGAAACTTTTCTTACTTGATGCTGTAACTAAACTGAAAACCATTTCCAAAGTAAAGATTCTGATTCTTACAGACAGAAACACCTCTGAGACTGGACAAGGCTGTCATTTGGGCTCAACCTCTCTAATTACAGAGAGACTGTGCCCGAGCTAGTCATGTCTAGAAACAAGCTTTGAAGTGAGCATCCTGGGCCCTGAATTACAGATTTGATGTAATTAAGCATGTACAATTAGAGTGCTGTCCTGTGCAAGTAGATAACATCTAGCAGCCTTGGAAAGGGCTTTTTACTGATATTTGCTCTGTGGTGTGGAGGAAAAGGGGGTTTATGGCCCATCCTTTGAGTCATCTTCAGTCACAGTGAATCTGGCACCAAACACAGGCCCAGTATGTGTACTTGAAGTATTTGGGGTCCAGAATGCTTTTCCTCTCTGCATAGCACAGGTCAAAGCCCTTTAGCAGGTGCTAACACATGGCAGACTTTGGATTGAAAATATTTAATTGGAGTGCATGCAGTATCTGGTGCACTCTGCTGAAGTTCTGAGAGCCAGGAATAAAAATCTCAGTAGAAACAAGAAGGATATGTGTTAATGCAGCCCAGAGGCCACAGAGCTGTGGGTATCAGTTGCATCTCATCAGTATTTTCCTTCAAAATTGGGAATTCTACGTCTGGTAATTGGTAAGATGTGTCTTGCAGTAAATGTTAATTTTAAATGTTCATTCCATTCGAAGTGGGAAAAGACCACAAGTATTTTCCCTTTAGGAGGCAGCCTTGAACTGTGCAGCAGTTGTCTCTTGTCCTGCTCTTTGGCTTGTGGGAAGCCAGAAGGACTGGCTCCATGAGACATATCAGTGAGGGGCTCTCAGTGTTCACTGAAGGCCACAGGTGGGGCTGAGGCTTGGGTGGTGACATTTGGAAAAGAAATGATCTGGTTTCCAGGGTAGTCAAGATTATGCTTTTATTATTAATCACTTTTTCTTTATGTGAGTCTTTATGTTTTATTGGGAAATCACAAAGGGCAGTTTAAGCAGGGCATGGCTTGAGCAGTTCTGAATTTGTTTCTGGCATTGGATTCAGTCTCCTGAACTCAGGCAAAGGCCCTGGGCACTCTGTCCATGTTTGCTGATCACATGGACTGTGCTGTGAGAAAGGAGCAACAGGTTTAAGCTGCCTTGTAGAAAGTGCTGTGGAGTGTGAGGAGCTTTTACTGACTGTGCAATGTGGGACTGATTCTGTGCAGGGCACATCAAATGAGCAAAGAGGTTTGGGATTACATCTTCTTCAAGACAGCTCCATTCCCTAAAACTGAGATTCCAAAAGAAAAGTTGGATAAGCTGAAGGAGGAGTTTGAATTTTGGTATCCTGTGGATCTCAGAGTTTCTGGCAAAGATCTGGTTCCAAATCACCTGTCGTACTACCTCTACAATCACGTGGCCATGTGGTCAGAGCAAAGGTAAGTTGGGATGTGATGCAGGTAAAGCTGGAGAGTTTGCAGTTGTGCTGCATTTGCTGATGGCCTTTGGACTGTACAACGTGTAGAATTGTGTTGAAAATGTATTCTTTCATATTGCAGCTTTGATACAGTTGTCTGTAATAGAAGTTACTGAAATGGAGGGTTTTTTACCATTCCTTCCCCTGCTTTTTCTGCATTATCTCCTCCTGTGGATTTCCCAGTGTTGAGTTGTATTCCTGCACTGGAATTTATGTGACTTTATTATTAAGTCTCCTTAATTCCTTCTCAAGGATGGCTAGAAGAGCCACATGTATTCCCATGGGCTGTGCAGGACTGGTTGAGAATCTTTGCCCATTCTGTGATGCTTTTATGGTGAAGATATCATTTGCATTTCCTTGAACTTTGCTTTAGGGGCTGTATAAAACTCTATATAGGAAAAGAGGGTTTCTGATGTATAGTAAAGGTGACTGTGGGTAATTTAATATCTCCTTCCTTCATGGGTAGAGATGTGGCCCCAGCACTATTGTGTGCTCTTGGGCAGTGCCAACCACCGGCCTTTAAATTTAAAATATCTGAACAAAGGAAGGTGACATAAATAAACTGTAACTGCAGGTGCACTGCTCCCTGCTTTGCATTTCAGCAATGATAATCCTTAGCCTTTATACAGTAGTTCTTTTCATCTTCACAGACACTACTTTACAACCCTTAGGTTTTTTGTTGGTTTTTTTAGAAGATTCCACTTAATGTGTTCATCTCAAACCAGAACATAAAATGTTTGTTCCTTTTTTGAAAAGAGAAAATGTATTTACTTGGCCAAAAGATTTGTATGTTGTCTTCCAACAGAGACAAGTGGCCAGTAGCTGTGAGAGCCAATGGACACCTGCTCCTCAATTCCGAAAAGGTGAGGGGAGGTTTTGTGTGACGTGGCCTTTGTGTTGTCAAAGCAGGCATTTGCTAGCCAGACTGGAGACTTCTTCTTGGGCTGTAAGCAGGGCAAATAGGGACATTTCTTCATTAGTGCCCTCCAGTTTTTCATTTATTAGAGGTAAAAACCTGCCTTGCCTGTGATTCTGTGTAGCACCTTCTCTTAAGTCAGCTCTTGTGTAGTCACCAATTTAGTGAAGAGGTCAGTGCATTTCTGTTAAGTTTTAGGCTAATACAGAATATTTATTTATTTAACTAAAGTTTAGCTTTTTAGAGCATTGGAGTAGGTGCAGTGAGAGGAAAAAGTTTGTGCCAATAGCTTGCTAATATGTGCAGGCTCTGACAGTGAGTTGAATTAAGTGTGCCTGAACCCAGGAATTAGGCCTTGGAAACGATATAAATCAAAAAAACCCAAACCAAACCCTAGTGAAGTCCTTCTTGAAAAATCAATACAGGGTCTTTTTAAACTTGTTTTTAAAACAACAGGGCTGTTAATTTTTAAACTGCCAGTTTAAAAGTAGTATTTAAGTTTAATTTAGGGAATTTCTGAGATTATATTTTGTTACTGAGTGCATGCAGAGTTGAGTCTGCTTTTGCTGTGAGACCTCATTCAGATTTACCAAAGTGCTTTTTGCTGTGATTCATGAGAAAATTGTTTGCCCAAACCCTTGCTGGGTCTGTCTTGCTTATCCACCAACACAGTGGATGTGTGAGAAAACAAACACTCTTATCTTTCTTTCAGATGTCTAAATCAACAGGCAACTTCCTCACCCTCACTCAAGCTGTTGACAAGTTTTCTGCAGATGGTGAGTGCATTCTGACCTGCATCTGATTGTCAATTATGCCAAAACGACTAAAATGAGTGTTTTGCTCTCAGAGGAGTTTATTGGAGTATTGAATGGCAATAAATCTGCCACTTACCACCTGTTCTTGTTGAAAAGCTGAGCTTCCCTTGGAAGACCAGGATGTGTGTTAGCACACCTGGTCCAGCCAGGAGCTGCTCCTGGGGCTGAGCCCTCCAGGGAGCAGCCTGCTTGATCTTCCTGTGTTCAGTGCAGAGACCAGAACACGGGACACTCTGCTGGTGTGCGTGGGGTGTGTACATATTTGTTCCCTGCATGTCCACGTGTGCCGTGCTCCTTCCATGCTCCCGTGTTCGGGGCAGTGACTGTGCTGCTCTCCTGGTTCTGCTGAGTGTCTGGTCCCTTCCCAAGGAGGGCAGTGTTCCTCTCCCAGGGGAAGTGCCTCCCTTGGGGCGTCTCTGGCTGGCCAGGCAGCCTGTGGCTGGCTTTGCATTTGTTAGCTCCAGCTGGGGTGGGCTGTCCTGGGTGCAGGAGGCACCCAGCCATGGCAGCTGGTCCCTTTCCTCCAGGCATGCGTCTGGCCTTGGCTGATGCTGGAGACACTGTTGAAGATGCCAACTTTGTGGAAGCCATGGCAGATGCTGGTATTCTACGTCTCTACACGTGGGTGGAGTGGGTGAAGGAGATGATTGCAAACAGAGACAGCCTGAGGAGTGGCCCAGCCAGCACCTTCAATGACAGAGTCTTTGCCAGGTACAGTAGGAAGGCTAATAACACAGTTTGGGCCAGATTTTTCTGTGCAAGGAGGAATCCTGTAGTTACTTTTTCCTAGAAATTAATGAATTCCATAAAACAGAGCTCATTCCAGAATAGGTTATGGGGTTTGGCTGCATTGGTGACAGTTTTACAGTGTTCCATTACATGGGGCAGACTTTGTGGTATTGATACTGTCACTTCCCTTCCCTCCCCAGTGAGATGAATGCAGGCATAATGAAGACAGACCAAAATTATGAGAAGATGATGTTTAAGGAAGCTCTGAAAACTGGCTTCTTTGAGTTTCAGGTAGGAGGTGTAAGAAAGTGACACCCAGTATTTGTTACCTTGTGGATTTCTTTTGATCCTTCTGTCTCTGATCCTTAATTATACCGCTGAATAGGAATCAGAATTGTGTTGAGAAATAAGAGTACTTCAAAGGAATAAATGTGAAATCGTAGAGGTCTGCTTGTGTCAATTTACAGAGGTCCAGAGGAAAGCAAATGAATTCTGCAAATAGTCCTGATAGCTAATATGAGCAAGAAGCTGCTTTAAAAAAGGCATTAAAAAGAGTATTGCCTTTCATAATATCTTCTGTGATAAAGGACTCTTCGTAAGAAATCCAGATAATTCATCAACAAAATTGTTTGGAAGCATAGTGCTTTTTGATATCCTCCATAAACCATGTCTCCAGAGTGTCTGCAGAGCCATGCTGCTCCATTTAATGAATTACACATGCTCCTTCATGTGGCTGCTTTGAGATTCTGAGGACTAGGGTTAAATAGGCTGAATTATGTGTAATGATAGATCATATTCATTGCCTTTTTCTTAGTCCTTATTAGTATCTGTATGTAAGTCATTTGGGATGACAGCACCTGATACACAGCTGTGAATGTTATTGTCTTTTATGTCTGTGCCAATAAACAGTTTTTTAAAGTACCACATAAATGCAAAATCCAGTGGCCAGCTGGCAGATTCACACATGGGTACTTGAGGAAAATACAGTTCTTAGAAGTCAATAATGGATGATGACAAGCTGCTCACGTTCTGGAGGCGTGTCAGAGCCCAGGGGGGTGTGTGTGTGACTCTGGGTGTTTCCCCCTGGCAGCAGAGGGCTGATGGTGTGTTGTTGTTGCAGGCAGCCAAGGACAAGTACCGGGAGCTGGCCATCGAGGGCATGCACAGGGAGCTGGTGTTCCAGTTCATCGAGGTGCAGACCCTGCTGCTGGCTCCCATCTGCCCCCACCTGTGTGAGCACATCTGGTCCCTGCTGGGGAAGGTACTGACATTTCCCTTCTGTCATTGATTCACATCTGAGCTTTCATGGTTTTCAGTAGCACCCGTGTCAGGCTCACAGGTATTATTCATGTACAAGGAGAAGAGATGTGTCTGAATCCAAGGAGTCATAGTGGCTTGTTGTGACTGCAGGGAGCTGGCCTCTTGCTGTGATGGTGTGTGCAGGGTTAATACCAGTCACTGTCATTGCGTACAAAGAGGTGATCTGAAATAGAGTGAAACAATGCAATAGTCTTGCACTTCTGCAGAAAGCTCAGTTTTGGTGTTTTTTTAAGCCCTCTGCTTGTAGATGGCCTTCTGTAGCCGTGTGGTAGTTGTGGTTGTATGTGTAGTCCTGAACACACTTGCAAAGAAGTGCTTGTTGTCTGTGTGCCCGCTCCTTCAGGGCACTGTGGGGGGTGCTCAGAGGTCTGAGCTGGCTAAACTCCTTTCCAAGCTGTAATGGCTGGAAGCCCACCAGCTAAGGTGTGTTGAGCTCAGTGCATTCCTGTCTTGCTGTGCCCCAAGGCTGAGTCCATCATGAGGGCCTCGTGGCCGGCAGCAGGGCCCGTGGATGAGGTGTTGATCCGCTCCTCCCAGTACCTGATGGAGGCAGCGCACGACCTCCGCCTGCGCCTCAAGAGCTACATGGCTCCTGCCAAGGGAAAGGTGAGCTCCTCTCTTTGTGTGCCTGTGTGGTAACTCTGTACTGCCTGCAGACTCCTTCCTGATTGTTCTTATTTCCTCAGAAAAGTACCAAAGAGCCCTCCCAGAAGCCTTCTCACTGTACCATCTACGTGGCGAAGAACTACCCGCCCTGGCAGCACACCACGCTGTCCGTCCTGCGCAAGCACTTCCAGGTGCTCGTCCCCTCCTCTGCCCTCCAGCTGCTTGCCTGCTCTTGGGGGGCTCATTTTCCATCTGGACAAAGTTCATAAGCTCTGCCTTGTTACCAAATTATTTCAATAGATTTTCTTTATGCTTTTACAACTGTCCAGTGAGTTTTGATGCTTAATGAAAATGTCCCAAGGACTGCCATTGGTTTGACAGTTGCATTTCATTGGTTTTGACAATCTGAGTAAAAACATGCCTGTGCTCTGTTGTTTCTTCCATTTGTAAGTGGTTAGCTTTTAAATATTCTTCTTTATAAGTATATTTTTGAGGAAACATGGTTGCCTGACAGACTACTGCTGCCTTACTCTGCAAGTGGGCTTAGAAGCTTTGTTCTAGTCCCTGAGTAAGTGTATACCACTGAGCAGGGTCACAAATAGCTTGAAATGCAATGTCAGTCACAAGAAGAAATATATCAAAAAAGCAGAAGGATCTATTCTTCTGACATGGGGAAACTGCTGAGAGTGGCTTTGGGATCCTGATGAACCATCCTCAGCTTGAACACACCAGGGTTGTAGCTGATACATTTTGGAGTCCTGACTGTTCTTGTGGCAATGAGATAAAGCAATATTCCTCATGTGGAATTTGTTTGTGGGGGTACTCACCTTTGGGCATTGTATAAGTTCTTTTTCTGTGTCAGTGTTAAATGCTGTTTGTGTTTCAAAAGGATGAGAAAAGTGTTTGTGGAATCAGTGATGCTGACAAACCTTGCTGGTATTTGTGGGAAAGCAGGAGAGGTACATGACATGGAAGGACAAGTTTTTTCATGATAGCTGTTCTCTTTAATGCTTGTTCATCCCTGTTCAGGTCAATGGAGGTCAGCTGCCAGATAATAAAGTAATTGCCAGTGAGCTGAACACCTTGCCAGAGCTGAAGAAGTATATGAAGAAGGTGATGCCCTTTGTTGCCATGGTTAAGGTAAGTGGCAGAGGGACAGTTCTGGTACAGGAAAGGCTTTTGTGAATGCAGTGTCTCCCCTTTGCTTATTTGGCATCTTCATGGGTTTGTTTATAAACATCCTTTACAGCTGTAGAAGAACTACATAATAAAAATGTCTCTGCGTGAATTGGCCCAGGTGAGCTCTGCATCTGGTTGAGGCTTGGTGCTTTCTGTGTTTTGTGGGTGAGATAATCTGTACTTCAAACATACCTGGGTCCCCCTGTATTTGACATGTATCCTATTTGACTTCTCCAGTTTTCATGCTCAAGTGAGTCAAGTGTTGCTTTGGAGACACAAAAACTGGCAGCTAAGAATAAGGCCAGAGTTGATTGATTGCAGTATGTTTAAGGGAAGAAAAAACAGACTGTTCTGAGCCTTGAGGGGAATTACAAATTTTGTGTGTAATTCTTATGTTTATCACTTAATATTCTGATAGCCCATTATTTTCCCCGAGTCATGTGAGCCTATGAAAATCTTGGCTTCCATTTATTTAAAGAAACTTTCTTGTGCTTGCTGTTGCAGATGAAAATTCAATACAGCAATTAGGGAGAGCCAAGAAGCAAAGAATTAACATTTTTTTAAAAAAATGGTGGGGGGTTTTGCAGTGTATGATTTAAAACCTTTTTGATGACTTTTCATGATCTGTAGAAGTTGAGAGGGATTAGTAGTGGAAAAAATCTTAATGAGTGTTAAAAAAATTACTTTTTCTCCTTAAAAGAAAATTACTTATTCTCCTTTAGCTTGATTTTTGAAGTGCACATAATAATGTCTTCTGTTTGTAAGCTTTGTCGTGTTTTCTAAGTGAAGCTGTTTGCTGTGTCTGGGGTTGTTCTGATTGTTCCTTTTCATGGGAGCTTGGAAGCCTTCAGAGGAGCAGAGAGCAGTTCTGGAGCTTCCTGTCTAAGTTTGTAAGAGCAGTAGGGATGTGTTAGATCCACTGATCCAGCTGGGAAAGGTCAGACAAGCTCTCAGTCCTAAGAGTTAGGGCTGAAACATGAAAATGTCTTTAGTCCGGCAGCAGTGAGTGATGCTGGGGCACGGGGGGAAGGAGCTGAGACTTACCTCAAATCCATCTTTCTGCTTCCAAAGAGCAGCAGCCTGTTTCCCACAGAGACATGGAAACATCTGAGCTCGGACTCCCCTGAGCAGTGGCTTTCTCTGAAACCAATTATTCATCAATTCCAGGGTACAAGGAGCATTTCTGCTTGTGCTTCCTACTCATCAGAGGAGGGCTGAAATGGAGGAGCACCTCTGTGATTTACAAAGGGAAGCAGTTCCATGTTAAAAGGGAGTCTTTCACATTGAACTGATGAGGAAACCAGGAAACCACAACCATGCTGAGGCTGACAAAGCAGAGCTTCAAAGGAGACAGCTGGCTCAGCATGTGAGAGCCAGGCAGGGACAGATTAAACTCCAAAGAGGAAGTTCTGTTTTAGTTAAAAAAAAAAAATCGTGTGGTTTTTATAGTGCCTTTAATACTGTGTCTCTTGTGACTGTTGCTGCTGGCTTTCTGGACTAATTAAGTTACTTTTATGTTAACATACAAAGTGGTTGTTATTTCCCTGCAGAGAACTCGCTGTGAGCACGTCCAGGTGTTGTGGGCTTGTCCTTTATTTTAAACTGGGTCATAAGCCTGAGTTTCCTGCTGTGAAATACCACTGAAATGCTGACTGATTTTGTGAATTCTCAACCTGCACATTAAGTAGGGATTTAAATAACTGTGAATGTCAAACACCTTTTCAATTCTATATTAAAAATGTGTTCTAATTGCTCTTACTCCTCCCATCAGTGTCACCAGCTCCCTGTAGAAGAAGTCCTGTTACAAGAAAATTATTGCTCCAATGTTAATGTTGTGCCAGCAGAGAGCTCTTGGATTTACAAGCCTGTTCTGTTCATGACTAATGTGGATAGTTTGCCATTTTGAAGCATCGTTTTACTTGCAGTCTTTAGAGGGTTTTAATACTTTTTCCAACCCCCCCACAGGAAAACTTGGAGAAAAATGGTTCTCGTGTTCTTGATCTTGAGCTGGAGTTTGATGAGCGTGCAGTGCTCATGGAGAACATTGTCTATTTGACAAATTCCCTGGAGGTTGGTACAGACTTGGCACCTACTACTTGGCATTTATTGGGACAGCAGCAGCCTTCCCTAAGGCTCTGAGCCTCTTTACATTAAATTCTGGGTGTGCATTGCTCAAGTAGCAGTTTTTAATCAACTTTCCATTTGTCTAATATATGCATATATGTGTGTTCAGTGTTGGCATGAGGTACAGGGGTAGGTGTGTGCTACAGACATGGTCCCAGAAAACAGGGCTGGTTTTCACCTCAGTCCTGGATGTAGCTGTGACAGTGATGTCCACTGGCACTTCTGAGGAGACATTTTTCTCTGAGCCCGTCTGTATCTCGCATTTCCAGCTGAAGAAATGGGAAGGAGCTGCCTCAAGGCGTTAGCAAGACCAGTCAGTGCTTGGGCACCTGCACTGGCACGTTGGCTGCAGCAGGCTGTCTTCCCTCTGCCAGGAGCAGGCTCTGGGCAGGGCTGCTCACACTGGGCTGTGTGAGAGGCAGCCAGTCTGGGAGCAGTTGTGCTGCTTCATATGATGAGCAGAATTTAGTTTAATGGGCAACACGGTAATGAGGGGACAGCTCAGGTGTGTGGTGTTAAAAAAACCCAGAACAAACAAAACCAAACAACCCCAACACCAAAAGTCAAAATCAAACCAACTGTTTTTTAAGAATTAGAAACTATGTATACTGCAGAGCTGGATGTAACCTGGAAAACAAGTGTGATTTCATTGGGCTTGTCCCATGTCAGAGCAAAGCTGAGAGTGAGCAGCAACTTTTACTGTAAAATAAACTCTCTGTAAATCTTCAAAGCCCCCTGACATCGGGGAGGGAGCAGAACAGGGACACACTGCTGGGAACAGCCAGAGGGGCTGGGGGTCTCTGGGCTCCCTGTCCTCAGAGACTGACACTGGGGTCTTGGGCACTTCTCACAGGGATTAGGTGACCCTCAGAGGTCCCTTCCAAACAAGATTTTGTGGGTTCAGGTGTGCTTTTGTTGCTTTATGTCAGTGCAGGTTTGCTTTCCCCTTTCCTACCTGAACAGCTGTTTCATGGGGTTGTCACCTCTGCTCTTCCCTCTAAAGCCATTAAACTCCTGCTTGTTCCCTCCTCCCCCATTTTTTCTTTTACAGCTGGATCACATTGAGGTGAAGTTTGCTTCTGAAGCAGATGATAAAATCAAAGAAGACTGCTGTCCTGGAAAACCATTTTCTATATTCAGGACTGAGGTAACATCAGAATTTCAGATATTGGAAGTCTGAAAACTTAATTAAAAAACTTAACTTGAAACTTTACTTTTGTCTGGGTTTTTTTAAATATGCCATTTAAAAACTTTGATCAGACATGAATGTTTATCATGTATGAATATTTCTAACTCTAAAAGTAAAAATATCGTTGATTTCCCTAAATATGTCTTAAACCCTTAGGACACTTTGGGCGCATTTTAGAGTTGGGGCAGTGCTGGTATCCAGCATGGCCAGGCAGGTTCTAAAGGGCTTTTGTCCCTCTGGAGGATTTATTAATAGCAGATGTTTATTTGGTTTAGTTTCATGTTTCTCCTGGGGGATCACATGCACAGGTTCTCCTTTAAGGTCTGTGTTGTTCCTCACAGCCTGGGGTGCCCGTGTTCCTGGTGAACCCTCAGCCCTCCAATGGCCACTTCTCCACAAAAATGGACATCAGGCAAGGGGACAACAGGGAGACCATCATCAGGCGCCTGATGAAGATGGACAGAGGCATCAAAGGTAGCAGCAGTCCAGGTGTTAAGCTGTGCCACCTGCTGAGGGGGACACAGGGGTGTGACAGACGTGGGACATGCCCTGTGTGTGCAGGGACGTGAGCTACTGCCAGCTCCTGGTGGTGGAGGTCTGGGAATGGCTGGAAACGGTGAGATGAAAGAGGGACTCCCTCCCTGTCTTCCCAGAAGGTGTCAGTGTGCTGTTGGGCACAGAGCTGGCGGGCTGCCCTTGCAGGAAGGCTCAGCTGAAGGATCCCAGCTTCTTGTTCTGCCTGGCAGTCTAATTACTCTGCCTTTTGATAGGGAATGGTATTGAAATCAACTCTCACCTTCCTCTTCCTCCCAGTCTCTGCAGTTCATTCTGCAGAAGATGAGGAATAACTGTTCAGTTACTCAGACCAGTCCTGAGCCAGATAAAGCAAATTCAGTGCTTGGAGTGTGGTATTAGGAGCTGGTGTTTGTGTGTGTTTATCCCCATTTCTGTTGGTAACTCACTGTGTAACCACTGAAGGACGTTGCTGTGTTGGTGTAAACCTGAACACGACAGTTACTCCCATGAGGATCTGTCTCCTTGGAGCAGTGTGGAAGTGCCAAGGGTTCAGCACTGCTGTGGTGAGCTGTGCTGGTGCTGTGGCCTGTGTGCAGCTGCCGTGGCCTGACAGCTGCTCTCTCTGTGCAGATCTCTCGAAGGTGAAGCTGATGAGGTTTGATGATCCCGTGCTTGGGCCCCGCCGTGTCCCAGTCCTGGGCAAGGAGGAAGCAGGGAAAACTCCCATCCTGGAACAAGCCATCTTCCACATCGACCTGGCCCAGAGACACGTCTGTGTCACTGAGAACGGCCTCACAAGGGACATTGGGGACACCATTGTGTACCTGGTTCATTGAACTGGCACTGAGGAGGTTCATGTTTTGAAGCATCTGTATTAAACAAAGGGGAGAATTTGTTCTGTGGAAAAAAAAAAACCCACCCAAACTAACCTGAGTTCACAGGTGAGTTGCCCCTGCTCTTTTAAACAGGGATTTAATAAAATTATTTTCCTCTGGTGTTTTGGCTTCTCTTGAAAAGAAACAGTTCCCCTGGAGCCCCTTCCTTTCCAGCTGTGGGCAGGGTCTTCAGAATCAAGTTTGAATGCCACACTTAAAATTCCACTCCTCCCTCCAGGGCGCTGTGCTGCTTCTCAGCTGCATTCAGCTCCTCCAAACCTGATTCAGCTTTAACTGAGGAGGCTGAGGTGGGGGGACAGGGGTGGCCCTGGCAGGTGGGAACTGGTGTGACACAAGGTAAAGAGTGTGCTGATGTCACCTGTGCTGGCTCAAAGTCCTCCTGACACGCTGGATGTCTGAGGTCTCATCGTGGTTTATTCTCTCCTGGGTACTGCCCCAGGACTGGACTTTTCATTCCATTTCATACCTGCAACCAGGTAACCCCCCCTCCCCTTGCCATCTGTTCCCAACAGGCCAAACCTGAAATAAGAAAGTGAAAATAAACATTCTTGGGCTTTTTCATGCAAAAAGTTTTAATGGTGCCACAGCAGCTGCCATGGGCTGGTGTCTCACATGGTGGGTGCCAAAGCTTTCCTGAGCCCCGTGTTTCCCCAGGCCCCCCAGTGCTTCCAGTGCACGAGGGGCTGTAATCCATTCGGCCCCAATTAATTTAATTATCTACAGGCTACAGAGCTAAGCATTAGTGCTATAAACTTAGATGAATAAACTTCTGAAAACTTAAAATGTCTTTAAACCATTGCTCCTTTTTTACATTAATACAAAATAAATAGCTTGAGGATTAATACAAAACAGGAAACTAATCTCTTCTCGTTTATTGACTTTTCTCCCAAATAGTACCTTGAATTGAAAAAACCTTTTTAAAAAAATGAACTTCACTTCATGGAAAAAATATTCAGCATCCCTGAATTGTACAATAGTCTCTGAACAATAAACGAAACATATTTGATTTATTCCTCCTACCCATCACCAAGTAAGCAAAGGTTATACATCCTACTGTTTCTAAGATATATATGTAAAAATAGTAATTTGTGATTTCTCACTGATGGTGACCTGGCTGTAACATTTCATTGGAGCATTCCCTGGGCTGGGTGCAGAAAGTAGACAGTGGAACTCCCTCCTTGATCATGTAAAGGACTAGGGAACTTTTGTTGACCCCTTCTGCCTTAAAGATCTGCTTTGGCTTTAACTTTGTTGTAAACAGATCTTTTCCCCCCTTCATCACCCTTCCAGTCCTCCTCAGCCTGACCCTGGGGGGTCCCTGGTGTGTTCCCCAGGCAGTCTGGGATCCAGCACTGCTTCCCATTGGGAACACGTACAAAGGGATCAGCCTGTGGAGCTCCCGTGGGCTTTGCTGGCAAGTCCTCATCGCTTCATGGACAGTTTGGGGTTCTAAACACTGACTCCATGGATATTTGGAAATGTTACTTTTTGAATGGGACAGATAATGATGTTTATGACAAAAAACCTGAAAAGTCTCGAGCTGTGGTTACACTTCAAACACACCGTTTCACAAATTAACTGCAATGACTGTTGGGCAATGAATAAACCCCCTAAGAATGACAAATGTGTGATTTTACACAGTCCCAGGCTGCTCTGGCGTTCCCAACTAAAACGTTTTGGAGCCAGTGTTTGCATTCTTAGTTCCCAGAGGGAGAGAGGGGCTGATGGAGTGAGTGCAATTCTGTTCATTTCTGAGTGTGCTGGGAGATGTGGGTGTCTCTGACAGAGCCAGCTGCTTTCTGTTCAGCTTTACAGGATCACAGCAGTCCTGAGCACAGAACCAGCACGTCTCCCCCGAGGCACACAGCTGTCTCTGAGGTGGTGTCGCTGAGTTGGACTCACCCTCATTTCTGCAGCTGCTGCTGCCTTTTACACCTGGGCACAGAGCATGCTTTCAGCTTGTCAGGGTGTTTCTGCAGGAGCTGGAATACTGACAGAGCACAGGGTGAGAACAGATCTGTGCCTTGGAGCTTGCTGTGCCACTGAAAATCCCCACAGGCACATCCAGCTTCCCTGCTCCACAAACAGAAAGTCTGGAAGAGGGAAGGTCCAGGGGCTGTGGTGTAGTGAATTATCCATTCCCTCGGTGTAGTTTTGGGAAAAAAACGTCCTTTTCTGAGGCTGTGCCAGGGAGAGTCTCCACTGAGCAGTGGAGTTCCTTCCCTGGGTCTGTGTGCAGGTAACCAAGGTGGGATGTCAGGGCAGTTTTGGAAGGGGCACAGCTCCGCCTGTCAGGAGACCAAAATCTGTTGTGCAGAGGTTTGGTGGAGAGCAGGCACAGCTGTGAGGCAGCACAGCCCTGCTGGCTTCCCTGGATTCACAGGAGAGTGCTTGGACTGGGGCAAGCTGGAAGCCAGAGCTGGTGCTGCTGGGGCAGAGCAGGGTCTGGGGCACGGTGAACTTTGATTTTGCTTTCTGTTACACAATGTTTCATGCATCTGAAACCCATGAATTCCGCTTAAGATATTTACAACAGCCACATCTGAGTGGGTGGGTGGTGGGAAGGGGCTGGAAGGAGCTCATGGGCAGGAGGTAGCTGACAGGTGATCAGAGGAAAACAAGCAATGAGGAGAAGGGAGATTAAGTGCCCTCATTGCAGAGCCTGGGTGACTGCAGTGATGGCAAAGCCCTTTCCATTGGCTCTTTGCCCTCCAAATCACCTTTTAGACTTCTGTGTTAAAATTCCTGGGCTAAAACCAATGAGAAAAGCAAGCAAGCAACCACCCTGACAAAAAATCTGAATGACCCCCTCCCCTCAAAGGCAGCATGAACTATCAGCCAGGAGCTGACTGATTCTGATTTATGGTTTCTTTATCCTGAGACAGGCAGGTGATGAGCAGTGTTTGATCTCTGCGGGCTTTTCTGCAGCCCTGAGGAGACCAAAACAAGTGTAACTCCTGCTGATACCCGCACGCTTTCCTCCCGTGCCGCCGCTGCTGTGGCGCAGTGCAGTGACCTGGGCAGGTCACAGAGCCCGGGCACATCCCCCGTGCCCGAGCAGCCCCGGGCCCTGGGGGTCGGTCCCTCGGAGGTCCCCGCAGCTCTCTGCAAGCCCCGGGCAGGTCCCCGGGGTGCCGGCGGTGCGAGGCCAGCGGAGCAGCGGCGGGGGAGGACGCGGGGCCGGCCCTGAGCCGAGGGAGAGGAGCAGGAGCGGGGAGGAAGGCAGGCGCGGGTTACCCGGTCAGTTTGCAGAGATGCTGCTGTAGCTCTTCTTGATGGGGAAGGTCAGCTGCCCCGACAGGTCCAGCGACAGCGCCTTGGGATGAAGCGCCCGGCGCGGGTGGAGCGGGCTGGAGCCCAGGCGCGGCGAGTACAGCACCAGCAGCTCGGGGAGCCCCGAGGCCTCGGGCTCTGTCCTGCTGCGGGTCAGCCTCGGCGAGGGCTGCAGGCTGTGCCGCTTGGGCGGCGGCGGGCTGTGGTTCTGGAACCTCACCGTCTTCACTTGCTGCAGCGAGAAGGGGCCAGAGTCAGTGGGGAAGAGCAGAGCCTGCCCGCCCTCCCCGCTGCTCCCTGGGGAGGTGTGCTGGGGGTACGGGGTGCTGCAGAGAAGCCCTGGGTGATGTGCAGGTGATGGCGGGTGGAAGAGAGCCCCAGGGACCAGCACAGCAGCGCCGGCAGCTCCTGGGGACCAAGGAGAGCTGGTCTGAGAGCGGGAGGCAGCGCAGCACCAGTAGCTCTCTCCTAGCTGATGCTGAGCTGCCCGGGAGCTCCGAGCTTGGCTTTTGAGGCCATGTGGAACGATTTGGAAACATCTTTGGGTACTCTGGGAAGGAGAAGCTGTCACTAGGGCAATTTTCTAGAATTTTCACTAGAATGATTTTACCTTCATGAAATTTCTCTCTGGCTGCCAGAAGGGAAAGAAATTCCCATTCCAGATGGCTCAGCCCAAGTGACACGAGGGAGATGGGGGAGTTCTGCAAAGCTCTGCCTGACACTAGCTCTGTGGCTCCCAAACTCACAGATTCTTCTCCAATTTATGACCTCAGAAAAGTCTCGAGATTTGCTTGTGACTGGACGTGGTAACAGGGACAGAGCCCCTGCAGCGTCCTGCCTTTCTTCATGGCTTAATCTGAGCAGCTGCCTCAGCAGCACAAATACCCGATTTCGTAATGCACGTGTCAGTCCCAGTGATGTCTACTGGAAGAAAAGCTGGTGAGGATGGAGCAAAGCCCTGGGGGGGTTGGCCCTGGTTATTTTGGCTGACACTGCTGGTTCCAAGGGGATACTCGGGGGGGTTCTGGCTGTACCTTCTCGGCGTTGTTGCGGGAGGTCTCCGGTTTCACCAGGATGGACGGCGGGGCTGACGCGGGCGGCTTTGGGGCCGCCTCGCTCTTCACCGGGGCGTCTTTGGCGTCCAGGATCACCGAGCTGCACACCGAGGGGCTCCGGCTCTCCCCTCCCCTGACCAGCAGCGCCGGTGAAGCCTCATAGGAGAAGTTTGGCCTCGTTGTCTCGTCCGCGCCGGCTCCGGGAGGGATGCTGTGCGGCGGGGAGCTGCCGTGCGGGTAAATCTGGAAGTGCTGAAGCCGCCCCGCAGCCGAGGGACGTCTGAGGGAGCCGGTGATCTGCACGGGGATCCCCGCCTGTCCTGGCCTCTGCAGGGATCCGTCTGGGGAGCAAGGACCATGGAAAGGAATTTAGTCAGGAGCCCAAAATGCGCAGAGTGAGCCTCGCACCAACAGCCCTGTTCACAGCACCTGTGGGGCTGTAGCTGCCAGGGATCACCCCGTGCCCAGCCCTGTGCACCGGCACCGATTTCGGTGTGAAACCACTGACAGTGGCCCCTGCCAGGGCCCTGCTGCCTCCGGCAGCAGCTCTGTGCAGAGCTGGGAGCACACACTTGGTTCCCCAAATGCTCCTGGAAGTGTATTACGAGACTGTGTGTATGGGATGAAGACAAACCTTGCAGCCTCCTTGGAAAGAAGATAATCACCGAGCTCTGCACAAAGCTCTGCAGGGAATATTTCCATGCTGAGTCAAACCCCCCGGAATTCCCAAAGCAGCCCGGGTCGGGCCCGAGCGGCCGTGTGGGAGCATTACCCGCAGCAGCTGGTGTGGTTTGGGGGAACATGTCCCTGTGCCTCCCCCCGAGCGCCCCGGGCACTTACTCCTCCTGGTGCTGCCGCGGCCGCGGCGCAGCGGGGCCGGTCCCGGGCTCCTCCCGGGGGCCGGCACGGGCACGGGCAGCAGCAGCGGCCGCAGCGCCCGGCTCTGCCTCGGGCTGGCCTCCGACAGGCTCCCTTGGGAGGACAGCGAGGAGGTCGACAGCGTCCATGAGGTGTACAGGGAAGGCATCTTCGAGTCGGAGAGGCTGGATTTCCTGTTGGGAAAGAAGGGCGAGAGCTGCCGGGGGCCGTCCCGCCTGGGGAGGGACCCCTGGCCCGGTCCGTTCTGATGGGGGGGATGCCTTGCCGTGGGTACTCCGTGGAAACGAGAAGACCCCAAGCTCTGTGTTACCCCCTTCCCTCCTCACGTTTTTGTTTCACGTAAGAAATCCCAGACCTGAAGAGGGGAGCGACGTAGTTGCCGGGGAAGAGGCCAACCCTGCCGGTGACGAGGGACATGCCCCGCAGCCACCCGTCCTGGTCCTTGCCGAAGACACGGACCCCTTCTCCCTTCTGCAGCTCCAGCTCGTCCGGTCCGTGGGCGGTGTAGGAATGCAGGGCCACGCACCTGGGGAGAGAGGCCGTGAGGGAGGCACAGCCCGGCCCGGGCGGGCGGCTGGGGCAGCGCGGGGCTGCGGGGCTGAGCTGTGCCGGGGGACGCTGCTGGGGCTGCTGCTGTTTGCCCCGACCCGCTTCAGCCCCTGCTGCGTCTGGGTGCTGCCCTTTGCGGAGAGAATTTGCGGGGGACAAACAGCCTGTTACCTCAGGCCGAAGGGGATAAGAATAAAAGAGCCAGCAGGAATGGAGAGCAAAGCAGCTCAGCAGGATGGTTTGTGTCCCACAAGTGCCAGCGCAGGGTGACAAATGCTGGGCAGGAGGAAGCTGCTGCTCTGCACCTCACACGGTGAGTGCTCCATCAGAAGCACGATCAGGGCCTGACACGTACCTGTCCTAAGGCAAAGCTCTTGAAAGAGCACAGTTATGGTGCCGTGCTCAAGATAACATCAGGCAATTCTGCCTTTGAAACCAGAGGCCTCGGATCTGCTTGCCTGGAGCGTCACCAGGAGGTGTTGGAGGCCCAGGGAAGAGCAGCACTCTTGCCTCCCTGCCTGCCTCCTTCTCCTTGGCTGGGACACAGGGACTGGAGTGGCTGCCACTGGAGAACGACGTGGCTGCAGCAGCTCGTGGCTGTTCAGGAGCCGCCCCAAGGGGAGGCTGTGCAGGTGCTGCTCTGACATTGCGTCTGTGCAAACCAGGCACCTGCTGGGATCTCTCCACCATCCCCCTGCAAATTATTTTAAGCTCTTGGGGGATCTCTTGTCCTTTGGATTAAATGTGTGCTGGAGCCTGGGCTGACTGATGATGGTGTGTGGGTCCCAACACAGTGCTGAGCTGTGGGTGCTGCTCCTGGGCACCAGCATTCCCACAGCCCAGGGCTGCTGGGTGCTGTGTAAACAGTGTGCTGTGGTGCTGTTGTTATTTTAGATGCTTTACTAAAGTGCCAGGGTGGTGAATCTTACCTTGATCTAATCAATCATAGGGGGTTATCTGCAAATTTTAACTCTGTGAAAGTTTTCAGAAATTGGATTGGTCAAACCACCAGTGGCCATGAAGGTTTCAGGATAAATAACTAGAGGCACTTAGGGAGTAACTAGTTTCTTTACACATAAAAAAAAAAAAAAAAAAAGTATGGCTGGCAAACAGGCAGAGCTGTTTCTCCACAGACAACAGTGAGGCAGGAAGATGCACTCAGCTGTGATATCAGGTCTCTGCCACCCCCTGCTCAGACCAGGCAGGTACATTCCTACATGGAGCTGCCTTTGGGTCCAAGCTGTGCTCTGCTCTGTCTGCACCTCCCGCCCGGCAGGATCGAGCTCATGGTGAGGCTGCAGGAAATCTCACCCTGACCCCAAAGCATTGCAGTTTCCTTACGTACAGGTAAGCTGGCCCGTGCTGCTGCAGGTGGGGCAGGGTGACAATGGCTGCTGGCGACCCCAGGGGTCCTGGTGAGGGGTAGTAAGAGGTGCTGACCTACAGGAGAAAGGAAGCAAAGAAAAGAAAATATTAGTTTGGTTGTCAGCTTCTTTCAGCTAACATTTGACTGGCTTTACCCACCCTTCAAAAAAACACCAAAGACATTTCAGAAAATAGAAGAGTTTGACTTAGAAAAAGACCAGGCAGCAAGAGGAAAACTCAGAATCACAGAATCATTTAGGCTGGAAAAGACCTCCAGGATCATCAAGATCCTGTGGACTGATCCCCACCTGGTCCTTTCCCCACTGTCATTTGGCACCTGCAG
This sequence comes from Sinosuthora webbiana, assembly GCA_013397395.1. Taxonomy (NCBI): domain Eukaryota; kingdom Metazoa; phylum Chordata; class Aves; order Passeriformes; family Sylviidae; genus Sinosuthora; species Sinosuthora webbiana. Next base: position 63,219 of record VXBN01011212.1, read on the forward strand.
AGTGGAACCAGCCACCCTGATGTCCCCTCTGTGCTCTCACAGGGGTCTCTGGGGCTCCAGGGAGGAGCTGCAGCCCCGTTTCTGCTGCTCAGGTAACTGTGCCTCGAGCTGTGCCAGTCACTGCCTGCCAGGGCCACAGGTGACTCCTTGTCCCTGTTGTGCCAGTGAGGCCACGAGCAGCGTGCTGGGCTGTCCCCACTGGCTGTCCCTCCTCATCCCTCAGCTGGGCTGATGTCCCCTGAGGCAGGTGTGTGCTGTGCCCAGTGTCTGCTGAGCATCCAGCCACGGCCGGGGCCTGCCTGCGGCGTGTTCCCGTTCCTCTGAGCTCGGTTTTGTGTCCCCTGTGCTCGCTGGGCTCTGCAGGGCCCCAGCTACCCAACCTGTGTGTCTGTGCCAGCTGGGCACACTCTGGTTGTCCCTCCAGCTCCTGCCTTTGCCCTGATGGCTCTGGGTGCTGCTGGCAGCCCGGGCTGGGTGCTCAGGGACACTCGTGCTGTGCCCCATGTGCTCAGGGAGGATGGCAGGGGCCTCCTGGGGATGCTCCTGCCGAGCTGCCCCTCCTGCAGCACGGGTCGTTCCCGGGGCGAGCAGCTCCAGCAGCGGCTCCTTCCCTGAGCCGGCCCCGCACAGGCTGCAAGGCGACACCGGGGCCGGGCTGTCCCCGCTGTCCCCGCTGTCCCTGCAGTCCCTGCTGTTCCTGCTGTCCCCGCTGTCCCCGCTGTCCCTGCTGTCCCCGCTGTCCCCGCTGTCCCCGCTGTCCCTGCTGTCCCTGCTGTCCCTGCTGTCCCCGCTGTCCCTGCTGTCCCTGCTGTCCCTGCTGTCCCCGCTGTCCCCGCTGTCCCCGCTGTGGTGGCAGCAGCGGCCCGGGACGCCCAGGACAGCGGGACGAGCTGGGATGTGGCTCTGTGGCAGCTCTGCTCTCCAGCAACCACCGCAGGATCTGTAATGATGCAAGCTGGGGCTTTAATCTCGTGTTCATTTCAAATCTAATTTCTAGTGGTCATGTCTGTAACGCGGTGCTGGAGCACTGGCTTGGCAAGGACCTAGGAAAAAAGAAAAGTGACTCACCCGCTCTGGTGCTCTCCAGTAAATTAAATTAATTAAAACACCCCAGCAATTCCAGCTTCTGTCTCAGACCTGGAGTGGCAGGTCAGCTTCAAACCTTCTCTGCCTTCCTCGTTTTCTAGTCTAGGCAGGATTGGACCAGGTGCTCATAAAGTGGACTGGAAATTATAATTCTGTTCTATTAATTACCATCATAAAGATGCTTGGAATTTGGGTATTTGGACTTTCTTTTTTCTTCATTGGAACAAAATAACAACCTTTTGCTGGTTTTCCTGATGGAACTGTGTTGAAATGTCCCCTTCTGGGTGAAAAGCTCCATGCTTTTCATCCCTGTGCTCCCCTGTGCCTGGGAGCAACCATCACTTAGAGCATCCTCAAAGCTGCCTTTGCATTGGCAACGTGCAGAGGGGGAAAAAGATTGAAAGGAATATTTTCGAGTCACGTAGAACTGATTTGAGCATTCACTTTTGCTGGTCCCCTGCGAGTCCCTTGCAAGCCCTTTTAAGTACGAAGGATTTAACGCCCTGCCTCTCCCGAAATCCCTCTCTCACTCCATCTCCCTTCCAGGTGTGTCACCACCGTGACCCCCAGCGCTGCACTGAGAGTGTCCCCGTGGTGCCCCGAGGGGAGGGAAGCCCTCCCGAGCCCATCCGGGACATCTGGACATCCAGTGGGGGCTCCTGATGCAGAGGTCCGTCCCCTACAGCCCAGCAGAGCCGGTTGTGCTGGGGCAGCTGTGGGTTTGTCAGCTCCGCTCAGCGACCTGCAGGGCACAGCAGCAGCTCCGGGCCCGGCGTGCCCCGAGCCGGGACTGCCAGAGCCGGGACTGCCAGAGCCGGGACTGCCAGAGCCGGGACTGCCAGAGCCGGGACTGCCGGGGCCGGGACTGCCAGAGCCGGGACTGCCGGGGCCGGGACTGCCGGGGCCGGGACTGCCAGAGCCGGGACTGCCGGGGACGGGACTGCCNAGGGATTCCAGCGGCGGGGAGGGAGGGCGTGGGTGCCCCGCTGCCCTCACCCCACAGCCCTTGCACAAGAGGCACATGCACAGACACGGCCACCGCAGCCCTAGAACTGGTTCTGGCTCCACCTGAGCCCGGCTTGGCACCCGAGGGGAAGCAGGAGCCGGAGGAGGAGGGCTGGGGCCGCGCTGGTTATTCCCTTTTATGGGCCGGGATCAGCTCCCTGGTGCTGGAGGCAGGCGGCTCCTGCGGTGGGAGACTGCAGTCCCTCTGCCTTGGCCGTCCTGGGGTGCAGCCCCTGCTCCTCGGCCTCCCAGCTGCCCTGGCTGTGCCTACCTGGGCTTGGGAAGGGATCTCAGCATTGCAGCAGGGTCATTGCAGCCCAAACCCGCAGATGGGAAAGAAATCTGCATCTTGTCCCAGAAATGGCAGATTCCTCTGCAAACCTCTGGGAGCAATCCTTGTGTTTGGAAGCAAGACATTTCCAACCCCTCTAAGGCCAAACCCTAACATGTCCCCTCTCTTGTTTCTGCTGTTGGCAGTAGTTCACACTGAGGTTTTGGGTACGGTCCCTTTGGGGGTGTGAGACATGATACAGTTTCAGTTGAATTATGGAACTCCTGTAGGGTTTCGTTTCCCCTTGTAACCCAGGACATCACATCCTGCTCTCTGCAGGCTGGGGCTCAGTACAAAGTGCCTGCAGGTGTTACTGCCGGGCCACGAACTGCCAGGGGATGGCTGACTGCCCCAAAAAAGCCTGGAGCAGCCTTCACTATGAAAGATGTCATATAAATGTTTAAAAAATCCCTTTTTCTCCTATATCAGCTACTGTGAGGATTCTGTGCTCAGGTCTTTAGTCGGTGTGGGAAGAAGGAATGAGGCCCCTGTGCCTGGAGTGGGTAAATTCGGGAGGGTCAGTGTGTGTGTGTGTGTGCCCCAGGACGGGCAGGGCTGGTGCAGGGTGGCACTGCCTTACCTGGAGGGGGCTCCCGCAGGGCAGCTCGGCCCTGTCGCTGCTCTGGGTGGGCACGCTGGGGTTGCTGGAGCTGATGAGCACGGGGGAGCTGATGTGCAGCGCCGGGCGCTCGGCGTGCACCATGCGGTTCAGCGTGTTCAGGGCCGTGGTGATGGAGAACTGCCGCAGGCTCTTCCTCCGGGCCTCGGGCACCTTGGGCACCTCGGCCACCTTGGGCACCTCGGCCACCTTGGGGACCGCGGGCCTGGCCTGCGGGGACACGCCCTTGGTGGCCTGCAGGAGCTGCTGGGCGGGGCTGCTGGCCTGCAAGGGACAACAGGAGACGTGAGGGACCGTCAGAGGTCACCCCGGCACAGCCCCGCGCTGCCCTGCTCCCCTGTCCCGTCGGGCAGCAGAGCTGCTTTAACCCGTAAGGATTGCAGGTTATCTTTAAAATCTTGGGCTCTGTCATTTCTCTCGTCTGTGGTCAGTGACAAATTCTGGGTGTAAAATGCTCCGTTCAAAGCTGACAGCGAAACTAAAATTGGTTTGAAAATCTTGTGCTAAGAAAAGGGGTTGCTGAGGGATTACTGAGTGTTCCCCCTGAGATATTCCTTGTCTAAAGCCTTGGCTGGCAGAGGTGCTGTACTTAATAACTCTAACTCTGAATTAGAAGGGATGTTTAGACCCCCTTGTCCCTGTCTGTGCTGGCACTCGTGGGTGCATCCTGGGTATGGCACGGGCTCAGAGAGGCCCTCACTGCTGGTGGCATTCCCAGCAGGGTTAGATCCACCCAGTTCCATCTCTGTCAGCCTGAACACTCAGGGCTCGGTCCTGCTTCCCCTGAAAACACCCTGGCTTGCTGAGGATTTGGGTTAATGAGGGAGAGGCAGCCCCGAGTTTGCATACGGGCAGCGTTCACACAGAACTTCTTGGAAACTGCTGATCAGGGTGTTGTAGCAAAGGGCATGTGGTGACAGTGTTCTTCACCACCATGGGTGCCAGAGGAATTAATCATGATTTACTGTTGACATTAATGAATTGCAAAACTTGGAGAATCTCACCCACCCGTGGGAGGCAATGTGCTCGATGCCTGGAATGGACAGGGAGACGTGGCAGGAGAGGTACAGGTGGCTCCCAGACATTGTCATTTTACAGCAGGGGTGGTTCTCTCATTTTCCCTCTCCAAAATGAGGTTTAAAGCCCACAGTGTGTGTGTAGGTACACATGTGCCATGGCCATCCTGTCATTTCTGCATTTGAGCGAACTGGAAACATTTTTCTGCCTATCTAAATCCCAGGAGAGATCATAAAATGGGGCACAAACTGCGTGTCAGGGCTGGGAGAGCCCCATGTCTCCCACAGGAGCCCTACCTTTGCCTTCTCTAGAATTAATTTCCAATTCCTTGGTGGCTGTATGTGTCCCTTAACTAACTTATGTCTGTTGATGCCAGACTTGAATAAGTCATTACTGAAGCTAAAACGATTTCATTAAATGAAAAGACATTTTTAAAAAATGTATTAGAGCTTCAAATAAGATGTTTTGCTTGTGCCCTCCTATAAAACAGCCACAAAGCTGAGCTTGCTGTAATTATGGGCATTACAAGTATTAATTTTATTTCTAGGAACTGGTGCTGGTGCCGTTTACAGCCTGCATCTCAAGCTAAACTGCACAGCACAATTAATGTCTAGACCAGCCCTGGCAGAGTTCTGCCAGGGTGGCTGGAAGGTCTCTGGAGCCCGGAACGCGCTGAGCTGGCGCCAGCCACGGCCACCTGTGTCCCTGTGCCACTGCTCCTTGTCACCCAGGGGACACTGCAGGGCAGGGTTAATGCTGGCACCAGCGTCTGAGGGGGCTGGGGACCCTTGGACACCCAGGGGTGCTCCTGAGGACCTGGGGAGGGGCTCAGACACCCAGGGCTGTGGGTGGTACCTTCTGGAGGGTCAGGATGTCCCTGCTGTCCCCCCTGTCCCGTACCTTCTGGAGGGTCAGGATGTCCTTGCTGTCCCCCCTGTCCCGGCCCCGCAGGTCCAGGCTGAAGAGCGGGCGGGGCAGGGGCAGGTGTTTGATGACCTGCACGGAGCTGGCCGGGAAGACGCCGCTGCTGCCGTTGAGCTCTCCCAGGTACCAGTTCTCATCCAGCTGCCGCAGCAGCACGATCGTGTCCCCCTTGTTGAAGCGCAGCTCCCCGGGGTTGTGCCCACGGTAGGTGTACAGGGCCCTGGCTCGTGGCACCTGGGGGACGAGAAACAGCCCCTGCAGTTTGTCCCACGCAGACAGAGTTCCCCAAAAGCGTTCACAATTAATGGGAAAAAAATGCAGAGGTCTAAGGCTTAAGCATGCATTTATTAGGATTAACTACCCACATCCTTCCTTGATGGGTTTTACTAATGAAGACAAGCTCCCAAATACTTATGCTAAGTTTGTATCAAGATGAAAAGCAGGCTGGACTTGTTTAAGAATATTAAGAAACAGTTAAGGCCTTAAACTAGTCTTCCCAAGGGTTCTTACTGCCTGCTATAAGGGCTCCTCCAACACAATATCCATTTTAATGACCCAGGTATTTCTGTTTCAGGAGGACTGGAGGTCACAGCCATCGTCCAGCCAACCTGGTGGCTGTCACCTGCCAGGAGAATGCAGCAGAGCAAGGTGAGTGCAGGTTCTGTGCTCCTGTAGCTCTATTCCTGCTTTAACACCTGTGACTGTGAGTTTATTTCAGCCTTTTCCTGGGTTATGGGAAGAGGTGGATTAAATGTTATCATTGTTGCAGTGTAACATGACATATATGCCAACCCCAGAAGAGATGCAGGGACGTTGTGAGCTCGGCTCTCACGGAGATGAAGTGACCGAGTTCCCCTGGAGCAGCTGCCGTGCTGAGCCCAGCCTGCACCAGAGCTCTGTGTGGGGCTCCTGCCCGCCCTCCCCGAGGGCTCCTGGGCACAGAGCAGCCCTACACTGAGGGGACACCCCAAATGCTGAGCTCTGTTCCTGGCCTCAGCTGCTGGCACAGCTCCGTGCTGGAAACTGGGAATCTGGGATTGTCCCTCGCTCCAGAGCCTGGAGCAGCTGGAAGCAGAAGTGCCAGTGCCCAGGGACAGGAGGCTGCTCACTGCTCCCTCACTGGGCTCTGCCCTGTCCTTCTCCTCTCTCTGGGGGCTGCCAGATGCTGTGGCATGGGGAACACCATGCCATGGTCACCCTCTCCCACTCCTGTCACAGGAGACTTCTGTGCCAGTGACACAATCCACATTTCCTGCTGTTCCTGTGCGTGTCCCCAGCCCAGCTGTGCCTGTGGCCAGGGCTGGGCAGGACTCCTGCACAGCTCCCTCCCTCTCTGCCTCTCTCTGCCACTTTTCAGAGGTCAGGAAGGTGGAAGTGAGGATCTCAATGTTAGTTTCCAGAAGTGTGGAAAAGATCAAATTTCCCATGGAAATGGTTAAGTTTTTGGAATGAAGGATCTTCCAGCATCCCCAAACCCTGATGCCTGGTAGGGAGAAGGAACCAAGAAGAGAAAAATTTCATGTACTGCTTTTACTTCAAAGTCTTTGAAATGGGAAGCAATTAGTTTAATGTTTAGTTCTAATTAAGTCGTTCTCTCTCTTAATTTGTGCTCCCAGTAAACACATGTGCTTGGCTCAGTGACACCCACAGCACTTCTCTGGGAGAAAAGAAATGGGAGAGGGAGGCTGGGGCAGTGCTGCTCTCCATCAGAACACCAGGGTCAGGTCCATGCAGGGCCGTGGACACTCCCTGCACACACACCCCTGGATGTGTGAGGAGAACAGGCTCTGGGGACAGAGCACGGGCAGCAGCTCCCCACGCGGGGACCACTGCCTGCTGTCACACAGGCAGGAGCAGCTCAGACCTCGGATTGCCTCGGGAGCAACCAGAAAACAAACGGGGCTTTCAGAGGGTGTGAGAACAGGGCCCGGGAAGGAGGAGCAGCCACGTCTGGGATGGGAGGGAACGGCAGGATACAGCCAAACATTAAAGGCAGTGTGAATGAGTTATGGAAATATATTAAAAAGAAGAGAAACTCTGAAATGAAATGCATACCTGGTTCTAACCGGGAACAGGGCAAGGAACAGAGTGCTGAGAGTCTGGAATAGCCCTTTTCCAGCAGGCAAAGGGATGAGGCAGCAGGGCAGACTGGGATGAATACCCGAAACCCGGGTGGGACAGGTGTGTTTGTGGTGTTGGGTCTGGCTGAACACATCCCTCCACTTGGATGCATGGATGGCTGGGGCAATGGGCTCGTCCTTCCTCTAACCACACTCTCAACCTTCAGCTCTTCCTCTCTTTAACCCTTTCCACACACTTTGCTGCTTTTCCAAATCTCCCAACCCGAGTCAGCTTTTTCCAAAGTCTGCAGGTTTTGACATTTTAAAATTTTTTAAAGAAATTTTGTTTGGCTTCTCAGATACTGAGCCAAAAATGTCCCATCCATTTCCCAACTTTATTTAGGACATAAACTCAGCCTTTACCTACCCACAGTGAGCAACTAATGTGGTTTTTACTGTACAGGCCCATCACAAAATAAAGCTGCAAGCTGAAGATTTCAGAAAGACATGCAGAGTCCCTGTTTTTTGATGTGTTTTTAGGGTTTAGGAGAGAACAGGAGAACAGCTGGACCCCTTATAGGCACCCATGGGGCTGGGCTGGGGCAGCAGAGCCCCCCTGCCCTGGGTGGGAGGTCAGTCACAGCCATCACCTCTGTCCTGTGGCTGCAGCTCTGAGCCCTGTCTCAGTCTGGGCTGGCTCCTGCCCACTCCTGGGTGTCCCAGATCCTCTGCAAGGGACCTGTTTTGCTTTATTTAAAGTAGGTTAATTGCAAAGGCAGAAACTGGGGTGCTAATTAAGCTGCGATAAAGCCAAGGAGCGCCTGGAGGGCTGAGGGCAGAGGGAGAGGCTCTCCCTGCCAGCCCAGAGCGTGGTCCTGGCAGGGGCAGGAGGTCCTGGCAGGGGCAGGAGGACCTGCTTTGGTTTGGGGAGACTTCTCCCGTTAGCACATCCAGCTGCCTTCAGTCCATCCAAAGCAGCGTTTTGTTCCAGCAGGGGGGCAGTGAATGTTCAGCCAAGTGTTGCACACCCCGGCCGGCCCCTCGTGGGGTTTGGCATTGTCTGAACACCCCTGGGAGAGAACACTGGGAGCAGCTTTGGGAGAAACTCAGCTCAAGGTTGCTGAGAGTCTGTGTACAGTATGGCTGCAGTGAGAGAGACACCACAGCAAAGGAGCCCATTGTGGGGGTGCCCGGTTCTTTTTTTGATGCCGCCTCACTTTTCCCGATTTTCCCCTCTGTTTTCTCCTCCCTCATGCCTGGGTGAGACCCGGGAGCTGCTCCAGGCTCCCAGAGAGGCTGATCCAGGTGTCCCTGGCCATGGGGGCGCCTGGAGAGAGCCTGAGGAGCCCTGGGGAGAGGAGGCAGCAGGTAAGGCCAGGGCTGCAGCAGAACCCCCTCGTGCCAGCACCATCTCTGGGGGAGATGCTTCTCTCTCCTTGGCCACTCTGCCAGCAGGGACGGTCATGGCAGATGCACTTCAGCTCCTTGTCCCCATTCTCAGTGGATTTGAGGCCAATAAGAGAGAGAAGATTTTATTTTTTTCACTATTTTTGGCATTTGGCATCAGTTGTGCTGGGCAGACATCCAATGCCTCTGAGTCTCCCTCCGCACAAAACAAAGATTAAAAATATGTATGTGTGTGTGAGGAAGCAATTTGGGGCACCTCTTCCTAGCAGAGAAATGCACTCTGATTATCCAAAATGAGCAGGTTATAACTCCTCAGCAGGGGACTCCTGAACGACCCTGCTCGGGGCAGGGGCATTTACAGAAAAGAGAAGGAGAAGAGTTCGTGGTGCTGGCTGGGGAGGGATCACTGCGGGCAGAGCCAGCAGCACAGGGAAGGGGAGAGGCTGCTGATGGAAGCTGGGAATGCCCCTAACGCTTGTCCCAGGCAACTCCCTTTAGAACCACGCCAAGGACCTGGTGCAGGAGCCAGGACAGCGCTGAGCAGTGTGAATGCCTCAGCCCGAGGCAGCCAGTGACCCCAGGACAGATCTGAGGGCACAGCCCAGGCCATGCTCCTGCTGAGCTGGGGCTGACACTGGGCACGTGGAGCTGGGATCAGCCACACTGACACCCAAGGATGTGCACACGCTGGTTTTTATAGAGATGATCAATGACATCTCCATCCCTTCTGCTTACTGAGAGCTGCCTCCAACATCCTGCCACAAGTGCCCGTGTCTCCGCGGCATGAATGAGCCCCATCACCTGCCTGTGTGCTCAGCCTGCACGGTTCAGGGCTCTGCAGGATCCAGGTGGATGAAAAGAGCTATTTGAATGTAAATTAATTGCCATTACAATTCTGTTTTTCTGCATTTCGGCAGAGGAGATAACTTCAGCCTTGTCACAGAGAACAAAACCTTCAAAAGTGAACTTGTCATTTCAATCTCTTCACATAATTACATTCTGAGGATTCAGACAGTTGGGTGGTTTCTGAATTATTTCTTCCCTGAGGAGGATTGTTCCTGTCTTCCCAGCACACGTAGACTGTGTGCAGCAGGGAGAACAAAGCCAGTCCCTCCTGCTCACATCAGCCCTGGGGCTGCCCAAACGGGAGGCCAGCGCTGGCCACGGCTAATGCTGGTGGCCACCTGCTCCTGAGCCACCTGACCACCACGGGGAGATGCTGGAGGTGTGAACTGCATGGCTTTAGCTGGTTCTGTGCTGCTCCATCTGCGTGGTGCAGCTGCTGGGGCAGGGCAGAGGGACTGGGAGCACTGACCCCTCTCCTCACCCACAGCCCTGGGGTACCACGGCACCAGGGCTCCTGCCACCCTGACCCTGGCCTGGCTTTGGAATGCAAAGGTCACATGGAACACGTGGGAAATGATTAAAGAAAACACAGAGCAGCCCCTCTGATGGAGAGGATGGGAGATGCTGAAACACCAGTGCCAGCACCCGGCCCCAGAGGAATCCCTGGAGAGCTGGGGGTGCCCCAGAGCTCCCCAGGGGGACACAGCTGGATCAGGCTTCACTTTGCTGTGTGGAACAGGTGGGACACAGCAGGGGGAGTGAGTGTGGCTCTGCTGCTGGGGGCTGGCAGAGCTGCGGGGCACAGGAGAGCAGGATGGGGGGAGAGGAAAGGGAGGACGGGGCAGGGCCAGGACCTACAGGCTCAGGCTGCAGGGTCTGCAGGAAACCCTCTCACGCCTCTTGGCTGGCTGCTGCTCTATCAGATGAGTCTGTGCTGCTGTCAGCAGTCCCGGGCAGTGGTTAACCTGTGTGTCACGGCTTTAAGCTGCACGGAAAACAAACTGTGTCAGCCCTCGGCGTGCCCAGTCATGATGCTCTGCCTCAGCACCTGTTTATTGTGCAGGGAGGAAACTGCATCCCGCTCCCTGCTGCTGCTCCTGAGCCCTCTCCCTGCCGGTTCAGTGCCCTCCCTGTGCTGGGAGGGCAGTGCTGGTGTGGCTCCTCGGGCAGTGCTGCCAGCCCTGGGCAGTGTGGCCACCTCTGCCCGTGCCCCGGGCCCGGCCCCGCTGCAGCCCAGAGGTGCCGGCAGCAGGGAGAGCTCTCCCCTCCCTCAGGGCACCCTCTGCCTCCAGCCCTGTGCCTCCTCCCCACCTCCCTCTGCTGGGACAGCGACAGACCCGGGCCAGTGAGCAGCCCCACGGCCACAGGGACAGCGAGCAGCAGGGACAATGTGACAAGGGGGGGCTCAGACCCCGAGGCTCCTGGCTGACCACGGCGCTGTGCAGGTGAGCTCGCAGAGGAGCCCTGCTGTGCTATTCCTGACTCTCCATCTGAGCCTGACTCATTGCCTTGGAAACAAATTAAAACACTTTTATGTGTTTGCAGCTTGGTACCTAATTTTGTAAAACCAGGGAAACTGGCTCCTGCTGCTGGCCGTGGAGGTCTCTGGGCTCCCCAGGGCCCGAGGTACCAGCCAGGAGTGCCCTGTGCTGGCCCTGTTGCTCACACAGCTTTTGGGGTGTGTGTTGTGCATCAGCCTGCGCTGACCTCACTCTCTTTGTAGTGGATAAAAGTGCTAAAACTACACACACACAGGGAGAAAACACAGCAATGCCTGGCACAAGGTGCCAGCAGCACTGTGGGAGCAGCTCCTCATTCTCTCAGGATGAGATGAACCCTGATGGGCAGTGGAGGAGCCCTGGGACAAATCCTTCCTCCAGACAGGCCTCAGACCGCACAGAGTTCTGCAGCCAAATGAAGCATCCCCGTGTCCAGCTGAGGGGCTCTGTGGCACCCCAGCAGCTGTGGGCTGAGAGGATGCTCTGGTGGGAAAGGAGCCAGCAGCACCACCCCAGGCAGAGCCCAGGCCTGGGCAGCACCCACGGGTGTGTGACATCCCCCCAGCACCTGGCCAGCCCCAGGGCACGGGACACACGTGTTGGGGTCACTGCTGCGACCGCACAGGAGCTGCTGGGGCTTTGGGGAGGGTGGGGAAGGGGCTGGCTCAGTGAGGGGCCAGGAAAGTCGCCTGCCTCTGCCAGGGGCAAACATGGAGCCTGCCTTGAAGAAGACTTCAAGAAGCTCCAGCAATCCGAGTGCTGTCTGTCAAATGCAGAGAGGAGCTGGAGATGATTCTGGAGGAGGAGAAAATACCAAGACGCAGGCACTATCTATAGACGTCCGTGTGAAGGTGGGACGTTGGAGTGCAGAGTATTTTTATCCCAATAGAGGTGTTATCTGTCTATCTCCCATGAAATGCTGGAAGGGGGTGTTGAGCACTCAGTTCATGCGAACAGAAAATAGCCCAAGTCACAGTTAAATCTGCGTGGTCCGTGTTTTCCCAAGGCAAGCTGTCATACCGGGAACTTTTCTCCTCTGGCTCACTGTCCCATGTTTGTTGCATGACAAAGTTCAGCGCCCAAGTAGCTGCTCAGGGCCTGGATGGAGTTTTGTGCAGGGTGCACCTGGGCCATCCCAGCCCCCTGCAGAGGCGTGGGAGGTTTGTGCACACCTCAGCACACATGGTCTGCTTGCTCACCTGGGACTGCAGCCAGGTGAGGAGGAGCCTCAGCACAAGCTGTAACCACACCTGGCACATGCCAGGGGCGGCTCCTAAGAGTTCAAAGGCTTCAGCGTGGCTTATTTACGCACACACCTCCCAGCAAGTCCTTTTATTCTTAAATCCCAGACAGTTTATTATGTGGAGATTCTGAAAATCCAGAGCCTCATCCTCTCTGCATTGGTGCTGGGGATCTGCAGGGCTGGCTGATGTGCCAGGGGCAGCTGTGGGCAGTGCAGGGGCTCAGGGCTGGCACAGCCAGGCCGTGGTTACACAGACGGGTCCATGTGCACAAAGCCAGCACGTGCCCGCCCCACGTTGGCTCGTAGGAAGTGGATTCAAAAGGGATTTAAATGCCAGCAAATAAATCGCTTGGGATGGGCTGTAATTAGAAAATTCCCTGGTTTTTAACAGCTGGCTCTGGGAAATTCCTGACCACAAACCAAGTGCTGTATTTGTGCTAATGCAGGAGCTCCGTGGGGGCCTCGTGCTCCTCCTGCTCGGAATGAGAGGAGCTCTTGGCTTGCTGGGTGATGAGGGATCGATTTTATTTTTTGCCTTCATGGAGGCTCATGAGCACGAAGAGCAAAGAGCTGGCAAGGAAACATCTCTGCTGAGAGAGAAACTTTGATCCAACTTGTGATGTTCTCAGCTCCAGGGAGTAAAGGAAGTTTATTTATAGAACAGCCTTGGTAAAACCAAATGCTGGCCCCTCTCCTGGCTGGGTGGTGGCTCTGGCTGCAGAGCTGTGAGAGGCACGTCAGTTGTGTTTGCTTTGTAGCACAGGGTGGTGGGTAGCACTGGGTAATCAGCAGCCCTTGCAGATTGGGGCAGTCTGTTTTTGGGGACCTTCCTCTGCAGCAGCACATGGACACTGCAGTTCTGAGGACAGAGCTGGGGCAGGGGGAGCAGCACTGCAGGGCAGCTGCTCTCACTGTGATTCCTGACAAAAAGAATCTGCTCTGAGCTTCACAAACATCCGCAGATCTCCGCTTGCCCAGATTGCTTCAGGTGACCATGGAACTCATGGGGCAGGGTGATGACAAGTCTCCCTCATCACAGTCTCATCTTTGCACTGCACAGGCACTTTCAAATGTGTCCCTGCTGTGCTGGGTGACATGCTGATGTCACCGAGTGCCAGCTCAGGGGAGGCTCCAAATCCATTAACATCCCACTGGAGCACCCAAAGTAACCTCTGGTCCTGAATGCAGGCACTTAAAACCACTAAAACCAAAATGTGACTAACACGTTGCATTCTTCACCTTGCAGCAGAGGATTCCAAAGTGTTTTACAATTAAGTAACTAATTAAGTCTAAGAGTTTTTCAGTGTAATGTGTTTTATATCCCTTCCCAGAGAGGCACAGGAGCTCAGAGGGCTGTCCCAGTGCCAGGGAGCAGCCACAGCCACTGCTCCCCCAGTGCTCACTGGATCTGCTGATTCCCAGCAGTTTGGTCTTAAGTTGGTCTTAAAAGCTTTTGGGAACTATGGATGGATGGATGTTGCCATTATACACCAGGAGCAAGTTCCCACCTGTCCTGAGAACCAGTTAAAGAAACAAGAAGTGAGTGAGAGGGAAGAAAACCGGACAAGGGTATTTGTGCTCTTTTATCCAGGGCCAGGAGAGTCCAGTAGGAAGAGCTACAACCTTCTCCTTGTCAGCTGGAATGCTGCCCGGGCTGGCAGTGGCTGGAACCTGTCACTGTTGGTGGTTTGTCCCTTGCAGGAACGGCCCCAGCAGCTCCTGCAGCCCCCCTGGGGACCCGGTGGCCCCCAGCAGGGTCAGAGCAGGGCCCTGGGCAGGGGGCACGGGCAGCCCAAGGAGCTGCTGCACTCTGGCCCCTGAGCTGCAGCCAGGGGAGTGCTCTGGGCTGGGCAGTGTCACCTGCTGCCCCCAGCCCTGTCCCTGTCCCTGGCTGGGCTCAGGCAGGCAGAGGGGACACTGCCTCGGGCTCAGCCTGCACAGCAGGAACACCAGATTTGTGTTTTGGTGTGTGATCTGTCCAGATCCCTCATCAGCACCGCAGAGACTCCCCGGGCTACCCGTGCCAGCTCACAGCCACAGGACACAGCACGGGACTCGTCCCCACAGCACCTGCGTGGCTCCAGCACAGGGCACACACCTGGGCCGTGCCCTGACCGGGCTCTGGCATCCAACAGCCCCTTCAGCCAAGCTCCTGAGTGCTATTAAAAGGTTTTAGAGACGTGTGGGAAAGGCAAAGCCACAATTCTCTACCCTAAATTCCATCTCAGCCAAGCTCTTTTAACAGGTCTAATGCCATGTCCTCGTTATTCAAAAAAAGCTTTTGTGTTGTTAAAGAAAATTATGGAAAGAATTTAGAATTTTAAAATTAGCCTAGTAAATCATCCCTAGGTACAGTTGTAAGTGAGTCAAATTTAATATTTTTAACTAGTGAGCCCCCAAGAACTTTGGAAGGAGCAGCAGCAGCATCACTGGGCACCCCCCTTCTTTTCCAGTGCGGGGAAACTGAGGTGCAGCTATGGAAATACCTTCTGCACCACTAACAGTTACAGCTCTGCAATTACTGACTTAATGGCTATCAGTCAAAAGCAGGGTATTGCCCGAAAGTCCAAGAACCTGAAATGCCCTCAAAAGCCAGGAAGCATCTGAAAACTCTGGGGAGTTTTTGTAAGGAGAAGGGCAGGCTGGCTTTGCCTCAGCCTGGGAGTCAATTTCTGCTGTGGTGGACTTGAAACAGTCAAATATCACATCAAAACAGCAGCCAAATTTGCAAACAAAACACTCAGTCTCAGTTCAAACACTCTGCAGTGCTGCTAACAGAAAAGGTTCCTGGCTCTGGGCACACAGCAGGAACCTTTGAATGCTCCTGGGCAGAAGAAAGAACTAAGAAGCTGCTTACCCCTTCCATGTGGAGCCGAGGGTTGGTTGCCAGCCGGTGCTGATGCAGCTGCAGCCCCCTGGGGACCCTCCTGAGGGAGGCGGGGGAGGACAGGACCCCCGACCTCTGGATCGAGCCGAACCTGGGGACGTTTTGTCCACACCTGACTCCATCCAGGAGGCGAATGAGGAGCAGGTTGGAGGGCAGCTGCTCGATGCTGCCCAGCACGAGGGTCCTGCACTCGGGGCACCGGAGCTCCTTCTGGGATTTCAGGATCCTCTGCAGGCAGGGCTTGCAGAACGTGTGCTGGCACGGCAGCACCTTCGCCGTGGCGTCGAGCTTTTCAAAGCACACGGGACACTCCAACAGGTCAAGGAGAGCCAAGTCATCCATCTTCAGCGCAGAGCCCCCTCAGGAGCGGGGCCGGGGCCGTGCACAGCCCGCATCCACCGGAGCCGAGGGCCAGGCGGGCGCGGGGCTCGGGCACGGAGGGCTCGGAGGAGGGAGCGCGGGCAGAGCTGCTGCTGGAGCGGCAGCGCAGCCACCACCTACATCCAGAGCCGCGCTGGCAGCCAATCTGCGCACACAGAGGGTTTGCAGTGAGTCACCCCTGACTCAGCCGGAGCCAGGGGACGGCTCCGGGCGGGCACCGGCTCCCGCTGGCCGGGCAGAGGCGCCCGGAGCCGCGCCGGGCCGGCCGCAGCGCTCCTGCTCCGCAGCGCGACTGACACGGCGCGGAAAAATTCCCCGCTCAGGAGATGAGAGGCCCTGATAAACAGCAGCCCCGACCTGTCGGTGCCGGGCCCCGGCTGCGGTTCGCTCGGTGCGCGCCCCTGGCAGCCTCCGCCCGCCCCCGCCCCGGGCAGCGCCGGCCGGTGTCTCCGGGGCGTCTCGGAGCGCTCCTTTTCCCCGCGTTCCGCAGGATGACAGGGACCGCCGCCAGCTCGACACACACCGCGGAAACTCCTCCACATCTGCTTGTGACGNTCGCCGGGGGTACCCGGCGGGGCCGCGGGTGGCTCCGCACTGCCATCCTCGCCCGGTTTGGCTGCCTCAGCTCGCTGAATCAACCCCGAGCGATTATTCCTCCCACAGCCCGGAGCCGCCCAACCTGTTCGGCTCCTCGGCCGGGGGCTGCGGCCGGCGCCCGGCGGGGCTCAAGCCCGGGCCTGCAGCGGCCGCACGGGCACCGGGGCAGCCCTGGCACCGGGGGCTGGCACGGGCCGGCGGCGTGTGCCGGACCCGCTCCGGACCCGGCTTCCCGTGCCCGGTGCTCCGGGCGGGCAGCGGCCGCTCCAGCCGCGCCTTCCCGGGGATGCTCACCCGGACAGCGCCCGCCCGGTGGGGCCGGGGGCACCGGGACAGCCTCAGCGGGGCCGGGCTGACCCTCTGCCCGCCTTCTGGGGCCCTCAGCTGCGCTCCAGCAGCTCCCTGTGTTCCCGGTTCCAGGCTGGTCGGCAGTGGGCTGTGCTGGGCAGGGGGGCACGACAGGCAGCGGCTGCTCCCTGTGCCAGCCCAGCCCTTGACACTCGGGCCCAGAAACAGCCAGAGGGGTCCGAGCGGCCCCTTCCCGCCCAGCCAGGCACTGCTTTGGCAAGGGAGGCCAGGGACCATCTCGGGTACCTGTCACTTTATTCCCTTTATCGGCCGAATTCCTATCTCGGGTCCGCCTGCCCGCACATACTGATGCGTTGCCTAAGGACAGCAGGAGGGGCAGTTAAGGTCCGCGACCATTTTCCTTACAAACCCTGCCGTGTTTCAGCCCTGTGTTTTCAACAGAAGAGTACTACAAATATGAGAGGACAAGAATAAACCCGAAGATGTCTCAGGTAATGCCATCAGGCTGCAGCTGTCCCTGCCCTACTCTCAGGATTCTTCAGAAGTACAGTGTGGAAAGGGTTAATGTGTTTTTTCAGAAGTTTCTCCCCCCCAAGATCATGACTATGTCAAAACAAAATATTTCTGTATTTCTGTAATATAGTGGCCATTTGGCTCAACTAAAATGTTGACAAACATCTTGAGGATAATGCCAGGAACCAATGACCTCACTCTGTTCCATCTCAGGTTTCCTTTTGCTTTGGCGCTGCTGTGTCTGTCCCATGGTGATGTGTGCTGGGCAGCTGGGGCACACCGTGGTTAATGGGTGATGCTGCAAGCAGCATCAGCCCATCTGCCAGCAGTTCTAACTGTGATGCCTGACATAAACTTTATGGAAAACAAAGGTGGTGAAGGTTGGTTTTCTTTTTTACATATTCTTCCCTATTTGTGCTCTGTGATTAGCACTCAGTTTGTACTTTCATCTGGTTAGATTAGAAAGGAAACAGAATTATGGAGTACCCTGCAGTGGGGAGGTGCTGGAAATGAAGTTGAGTGAACGGTTCTCTGCATGGCAGCTCCTGCTCATCTCCAACCAGATGTGTTTGGTGACTGCTCCTTCAGTTTCCCTGGTCTTTGAGGGCCAGGCTGCATTAGCTGCACTCTCAGAGCCATGGGTGGGGCCGAGGTTCTGCTGGGGGGATGCACATGCACAGTGCCATGCACAGTTCCCTCTGGATTCCCAGGGGAAGGCACAGGCCACAGCTGGAGTGCCCAGTCACCCTGCAGAGTGCCAGGCTGGGGAATCCAGCAGTGCTGAGCACTCTCGGGGGGCCCAGGGGATCCCTGGGGCTCCCTGAGGGAGTGACATGAGTCAGGAAACCCCCTGTGCTCTCCATCCCTTGGGAATGCCTCCAGGGATGTGCTCTGGGCAGCTCCCCTGCGCCTGGCAGTGACTCTGGCCCTTCCTGCCTGCCTGGGGCACAGGTACTGATCTCCCAGGTGGGCTCAGGGCTTTTCCAGCTGAGCTTCTGAGCTGCCAGAACAGCCCAGCAGGGCTCCGAGCCGGGCTGCATTCTCTGCTTCTACTGCAATACAAAAACTGTCTGTGCTAACACTTCTATTTACATAACATGTTAAATCTTCAAAGCACTTCCTAGAAGCTAATTCATCTCCGGAATGCCCTCAGACTAAGCATCCCCCACTCCCCAGTTTACATGGAGGACCCCAGGAGAGGAGGCCACAGCATATCCACGTCCAGTCTGGGATCAGGATGTGAGGCTTTCCTGGTTTTCCACTTCACACTCAGACCATTCCATTGAACTTTATTATCTGTCACTGCCTCTCTCTTCCAACAGGACTCGTAACTGGGGTTAAAATATAAAGTCTGTTCATGCTTCCCTTTCATTTGAACAGTCTCTGTTGCCGATGCTGTAACGAGCTCAGGGCTGGAGGCAGCAGGGTGCCTGGTCTGGAGACACTGCTCTGCCTGGGGACGGCCCCACTGGAGCCCTCTGCAGCTTCCCAGGGCATGGCTGCCTGGTGCTGGAGGGATGGAACTGCTGAAATGTGTGCTGCAAGACTGGGTTACTCAAACAGGCTGATCATGGGGCTGGGAATTGGGAGACAGCGTTGGGAGCAATGTGCCCACCTTTGCTTCCAGCCCAGGTGGTTACACACCCGCCTCCCCCGGGGCTAGGGGTGCCTCTTCTGGCTTCCCCCAGCTCCAACTGGACCCAGGAAACAGCTCCAAGGGATCCCAGAGCCAAGTGCAAACGTGCTTTGTCCCCATCACCCCCCAGGGTCCAGGGGCCCTGGGCTGGGGCTCAGTGGCCACGGCAGCAGCCGGGGCTGTGTGTGCCACGAGGGCACAGCACGGCAGCACCTCCAGGGGGTATAAAAAGCCTCAGCCACTCTGCACCATGCAAGTGGATGCCACATGCCTCCTTCCCGGGGGAAGAGGGACCTTTCAGGCTGTTTTTAGCTCCTGGAGGGCAGGGAGAGGGGGTGCCTCTTCCAAGCTGCTACAGATTATAGATCTGAGCTGGCAGCTCATCCTCCTACCCACCCACAAACACGGCGCCCGGTGCTGCTGCTGGCAGGGGCGAGGGGCAGGACCTGCCTGTGTCTCCGGGCCCCAAGGGCCAGGGTGGGAGTGCTGTCCCTGGCAGTGTCCCTGGCAGTGTCCCTGTCCCTGGCATGGCTGGTCCTGGGCAGTGTTTGGGGCCGTGGGCAGTGGCCGTGGGCTCTGAGCACACGGCGGTGCTGATGGCAGAACCCAGCACATTTAGTAAATAAATTGTGTTTGCTTGAAGACATAATTAGGCCAGCGTGACTTGCAGGGATGTGCAGAGTGTGTGGACCTGCAGCCAGCGCAGAAAAAGCCTCCCTGTGATTTTCCACCTCTCAAAGCCATGCCTGGTGTCCTGTGCTGGGCAGCACCAGCAGCCACCCCCTCCCTGCTCCCAGTGCCCACCCACACCCCAGGGGCACCCACAGGGACAAACCCCCAGGGACTTCTGTGGTTCAGAATCTTCTCCCTTCTTCCCCTTCCTGAGGTACATGCACACCAGCTGGAGGATAGAAGCCCAACACTGAGACCCCATCTACACTTCCTAGAGAGGAGGGGTTAGGGGAGCTGTTTGTGAAGCTCACAGAGGGTTGAAGGCTGTGTTTTGCCATTACAGCCTTGTGCAGTCTGGCTGTTGGGTGCTGTGAAGGCTTCAGCTGATTCTGAAGTAGCTGGAGCAGAGTGGTGCCTACCCAGAAATAGAAAAGTATTTTTAAATTAAATTTATTCACTGATTTTCATGAAGACAGATTGTTGTGTGTTTGTTGAAGTGTCATTAGGAGTAGTTGGCGGTGGAGCCAGGCTGAGCAACAGTGAGAGAGGATGGACGTGTCCTTCCTGTGACTGGGGAGGTCACCCAGGCCACCTCCTGCTCCTCCTCCTCTTCCTCCTCCTGCAGTCTGGTCCCTGCAGCTGGGAGGAATGGAATGGGGGTCATTAAAGCTCACACCAGGCCCGGGGCAGACACCAAACCAGCTCTGACACCTCTGAGCTGCACGGCCCAGGGCTGGAGCAGTGGGCAGCCCCTGCCCCTCCTCTGGGAGCTGGAGCTGCCCGTGAGCCCCAGGCCCTGAGCAGACAGTGCCCAGTGCCCCCAGCAGCTCTGGGCTTTCTGTTGCACTCATCCTGTCCCCTGCAGTGCAGAACCACAGAGCACCACACACAGCATCCTGCTTCTCTGGGATCTGCCCCATGAGTGCTGAGCCTGCAGGGATGCAGTTTTAATTCTCCAAGGCAAGGAAACAGGGTGTCCACGTAGTGTGGACCTGAACCCAGGCCCTCAGAAGCTGGTCTCTATGTAGGTTTGACTGCAGAAAATGAGGGTACAGGTACCCAATTAAACACATGGAAATGACCCCACTGCCTGCAAAGTGCATCACCTTTAGTGCTCCCAGGTGCTTCTGGCCTGCAGTGAGTGCTGCAGGCAGGACCAGGTTATAACCCCTGCCAGCTCCAGGAGGGGATGGTGCAGTACAGGAGGGGTGGCACGGAGAGGTGAGCATTGACCAAAGCACTGCAGGTGTGCTGCTGCTGTGCTGGGTGAGGGACAGGCTGGTTCAGCTCCTCCCTGCTGCTGCTCTGGGCCTGTTGTGACCCGGGGGCTCAGTGTGAGTCGGCTTCTCCCTCAGCTCCTGCTCACAGAGCCATGCTCCCCGTGGGAGGGGGTCTGGGGAGCAGGGCCAGGCTGCTCGTGAGCCCCCCGGGAACACACAGGGGGCTCGAGCCCTTGTGGTGGAGTCCCCCTGTGCTGGCAGAGCAGTTTCAGTGCCTGCAGGGCAGAGAGATCCTCAGAGCTCACTTCCAGGTGGGTTCATCCAGCAGGCCCGTGTGCATGCCCCTGTGCCCGGGCTGTTCCTGGCCCACTGCACTCATGTTCTCCCGGGCTCTGGTCCCCGGAGCAGCCCAGGGAGAGTTGTGTCCATAGATAAAACTCAGCACCTGGGGATTTCCCCCTTTGAAGCTCTTTTTCCTGTTTTTCCCTTTGTTCCTCCGTGACTCCAGGATTTCTGTGCTTACCTGGCTAGGTGCAGAGTAAGCTGGCTTTCCCCACGGAGCCTGCCCGCGCTCCCGGAGGTGCCGGGCGTCCTCGGCTCCCGCTGACCTCATCCTGCAGGAATGTGCAGCGGGCCCTGCCTTTGCCGGCACAAGGAAACCTTCTGAGCTTGGATCCTGGATTCCCTGAATTCACGGCGTGTGTGAAGGTGTGTGCAGGTATCTCTGTGTCTGTGCACCTTCATGACTTGTGAATCCAGCTCAGCGGAGGGTTAAAGCACCCAGAATTTTAAATAACCCGTGACTTTGGCATTTCAGTGAAAACGGGAGGCTGAGCACAAAAGGAAACCCTGTCAGCCCCCTCATGAAGGCAGATGATGCATCCTGACATCACACCTTCGTTCAGCTCTAATCAGGTGCTCAGGACTCCCGAGGAGATGCTGGACGTTTGTACCAGGGGATCCAGCGCTGAGCTCAACCCGTACCCGCTGGTGCTGGCTCTGGCTGCTGCGTGCCCCAGGTGCTGCTGCTCTGCCCAGCACTGCCCAGCTCAGTCCTGCTGTGCCCCAGCCCCTCGGGCTCGGCCTCTTGGAGCACGGGATCTGACACAGGAGGGCTGCTTGGGAAGGCCGGTGGTGGGGCTGCTGATCCGGGGCTGACAGGGAGCAATCAGCTCCTGATTGCCAGTGGATGCAGGAGCACCGCTGGATGCCTGTGCCGGCAGCGGTGTGGGCAGGGCCCTGCTGCAGCTCAAAGCCCCATGCCCATCCCCATCCTGCTCCCTGTGCAGGGGAAGGAGGGCGGCACTGCTCGCTCCAAGGAAGCACAGCACCCCAAAGTGTTTTCCAGCAAAACTTGCAGGTGGAAACACGCCTTCAAAGCCCAGCTCACGGTGGCTCTTTGGGGCCTGCTTTGTAGAGCCCCAGCTTTGCTGCAGTGGCTCCAAAGCCGCGGTTGTGCTGCCCGGGGCAGGGGCTGGCTCTTTGTTCTGCAGGGCCCGCGGCTCCCCGACCCTCCCCGGGCTGCGGGGGGCAGGAGGGGCCCCACGCCTCACCACAGGTGTCATTCAAATGGAGGGGAACGGAGTCTGGAGTCAAATATAGCGCTGTGATGATCTAGGTCGTGCAACTTGATGATTTCACCGCTGAATGCCAAATTATTTTTTGTTGTATTTTTAGTAAGGCTCGTGCGGGCTGTGGGAAACAAACCCCCGTGGCCCCGGAACTGCGGGGGCTCCACCCGTGCACCCACCCGTGCACCCACCCGTGCCAGGGCTCCTCCATCCCACACCCACCCGTGCCAGGGCTCCACCCGTGCACCCACTTGTGCCAGGGCTCCTCCATCCCACACCCACCCGTGCCAGGGGTCATGGGTGGAGCTGGGGTTGGCCTCAGCAGACACCCCCTGGAAAGTCCCTGTTTGGGATATTTAATGGGGGAGCATCGACTCGAAGTGTTCCGAACAGCTGAGAAATGCAGAGTGGGGCCGCTTGGGGATCTTTCCTTTGCCAGAGTCATCGGTGCATGGACACAAAAGAAGCCTGTGGCTCTGGGAGTGAGGAGTGAGCAGCCCCCTCTGTGTCCTGGCCTGGGGTGGCATGGGGACCGTGTCACTGGGACACGGCACAGGACACTGGGGCAGCAGAAGCCAGGCTGGCCGTCCCTGCCCGAATCCTGCAGAGGACGGGCTGTTCCGGGGGCACAATCGCAGGGCCAGGGGGATCTGAGCTGTGGCAGCACCTGTGAATGACTGCACAGCCACCAGCTGCTTTGCTGGGCTCGCAGTGGTGCTCCTGCTCTGCTCTCTCTTTGCTGCTTGAACTTCCTTTGCTGTCCGATTGTTCCCTTCATCAAAAGAAAATGAGCTGCAAGGGAGGCACCTCACACAGCGGGATTTGTGTCAGGTTGTGGCTGCTGGGGACCCTTGGAAAAGCGGCAGTTCTGAGGGGAGATGCTGGGGACCCTTGGAAAAGCAGCAGTTCTGGGGCCTGAGGCTGGGGACCTTTGGAAAAGCAGCAGTTCTGAGGGCAGATGCTGGGGACCCTTGGAAAAGCAGCAGTTCTGAGGCCTGAGGCTGGGGACCCTTGGAAAAGCAGCAGTTCTGAGGCCTGAGGCTGGGGACATTTGGAAAAGCAGCAGTTCTGAGGGGAGATGCTGGGGACCCTTGGAAAAGCAGCAGTTCTGAGGGCAGATGGTGGGGACATTTGGAAAAGCAGCAGTTCTGAGGGCAGATGCTGGGGACCTTTGGAAATGCAGCAGTTCTGAGGGCAGATGCTGGGGACCTTTGGAAATGCAGCAGTTCTGAGGGCAGATGCTGGGGACATTTGGAAATGCAGCAGTTCTGGGGCCTGAGGCTGGGGACCCTTGGAAAAGCAGCAGTTCTGAGGGGAGATTCAGTGGCTCACAGCAGAACGGGTGCATCGGGCTTCCAAGTGAAGGCAGCAAGAGCCGAGTGTGATTCATGCAAATCAGTTTCCATGCAGAGGGAGCCTCTGGTGTGAGATAGGAGGGAGGCTGCCATCAGCATGTGTGGGGCTGTGGAGGTGCCAAGGGCGGCTCCGGGGCTGGGCGCTCACCCAGGCGTGCCCAGGCCTGTTCTCTTGGTACAAGAAGCAATTTTTACGTGTCCTTATGATGAGGCTTCCAGCAGCCCAAGGGACCCTCGGAGCGCTCTCTGTCATGACAGGAACTGCTCGTGGCAGCTGCTTGGCTGCTGGAAGGCCTGTGCAGCGGAATTATTAGCAGGCAGCTTCTTAAACTGTCATCCCAGCACTTCATTAACAGACTTTTAAAAGACATAATGAATTAACCTATTGAGAGAATTAAGCTTTAACAGTGCTGGGTTTGAACTGAAAGAAGTTAAATGAAGCTCTCTGCCTACATCCTGCCAAGCAGAGTCCCACTTGATGTGTAATGGTGGATATGTACTGAAATCTTGGAACTCAAAAAAAGGAGGTTTTAACTCCTGTTGGGGGCCAATGTCATTCATTTGGGAGATGTTTAAAGCCCAGACAGCAGTTACCTGTAGATGTGTTTTGTAGCACACATATTGTTTATTTTACCCCTCGAAAGGTCAGAGGAGCTCGAGATGCAGCCGGGGTTGGGCACAGGAACCAAACCCACAGTGACAGGGACAAGGGCAGAGAGGTGCCAGCTCTGGGCTGAGGGGTGGGATCCCTGAGGAGGGGCTGCCATGGGAGGTGCTCCCTGGACACAGAGATTTGGGAGTGTTGGGGAGATGAACTCCCCCAGCTGGGGCTGCACGAGGTGATGACTGTCTCCTAAAAGTGAAAACCAAACCCAGAATGGTCCAAACGGCCCTAAAAGGCATCAAGAATTACAGATAGGGATTGAGCACTAACGAGAGAATATCTTAATTAGATCTCACAACCTGTAGAGGAACAGGTTAGATTAAAATGAAACTGAGCTTTGTGCTCTCAGGGTTTCAGTGTGAGAACGGGAGAGGAGTTATTCGCATTTGCAATTTGTGGGGCTGGATTGCTTTTCCTCTGAATTTGCCTTTTTAACTTTTTACCTTGTCAGAAAATTATGAAAAGCTACTGGGATGATGTATTTGGGATAGCTCCTATCACAGCACGTGGCAGAAACATTTCCATGGTTTCAGAAATACGGGTAGAGTTTCCTATTTAATCCTCTCCTTCCAGGTTAATTCCTTTCTTCCTGCGGTGTCCAGCCTGGCCCCACTCACCAACCTGCTCTTGACTCCACTACCAGCGATATTTTCTCTTTGTGAATTTCTATCAATATTTAATACAGCGGTGTCAGTTTTGCTGTAAGATGAGAGGAACTACCAGAAACCCTGAATTATACATCGTGCGGCGGGGGGAAAGCTGCAAGCGTTTTCTTTTGGACCCGAAGCTCTTGGGGCTGATCTCCAGGGCCCGCAGCTTGAAATCCCAGCGATGGACGAGCCCCAGAAGAAACCGAGCCAGCGGCACGAGGGCCGGCCCCGCAAGGTGCGGTTCAAGATCTCCTCGGCGTACAGCGGGCGGGTGCTGAAGCAAGTCTTCGAGGACGGGCAGGAGCTGGAGCCGCCGGCCAGGGAACACTCGCGGCGCTTCCTGCGGCACAGCTTCGAGCCGGGGGAGCTCTGCGGGCCCGCCGAGCTGCCGGAGAGCAGCTGCTGCTGGCCCACGGCCCTGACCGCCCCGAGGATCAGCATTCTCCGGGAGGACCAGAAACACGGGCCCCTGCTCGGCGACTGCCCGCCCGGAGCCAGCCTCTGCAGGGTGAGTGCTGTCCCTGCCCTGGGGACACGGTGACAGCAGCCGCACACTGCAGGGTGAGTGCTGTCCGGGCTGTCCCTGCCCTGGGGACACGGTGACAGCAGCCACACACTGCAGGGTGAGTGCTGTCCGGGCTGTCCCCGCGCTGGGGACACGGTGACAGCAGCCACACACTGCAGGGTGAGTGCTGTGGGTGTCGGTGCCCACATCCTCTGGCAGCCAGAATTCCTCTTTGGCTGCTTTGACAATCCCACCTTAGTTTCACTGGCGATTTTCTTAACATGTAATTAATGCCACTGATAGAGAAGGGTTTCTTTCGTCCTAACAAAGAGGCACTACACGCACAATATGTGTAAATACTTTTTACGGCCTTGGTTTGAACACATTGAAGGTCTGTTAGTTCCTGGGGCTCATCAGAGCTGTGGGTGGGAAACCCAGATGGCTGATATTTGACCTGTTCACACACTGGACATGCAGTTTGCCTGAAAACATCAGACCACGATGAATCTCTGCTGCCCAAAGACAGCGCACTGCTGTGATCTTATCCACCCCGTTATTTTGGTTTGCATTCTTGGGCAAGGCTCCTCTCCCTCCCCGGGCACAGACACCTCGAGTAACCAACCACAGTGTCCAGTAGCAGCCTGTGTTCCACCAGCGTGCCCTGGGTGCCTGCACACACCGTGTCTGCAGCACACGCCAGGCTCTCCCCTCTGCAGGGGCCAGGACCTGTGCTCACCTGCCTCCCCCTCCTGTCTCTCCCCTGCCATGGGAGCAGCAGCCACCCCACGGCAGCTGATGTCACTCAGGGCATTTTTCTAGGAGAACATCTCCTTTTGCATGGCTTCTTGGCACAGGCACTTGGAGTGAAATATGAGGAGTGTGTAAAACAATAGGCCCCAGTAACTCCATATGACACCTGGAGAGGAGGGAGGAGGGACCAGGTCAGCAAAGTGCAGCTCTCAGGGAAATGTTTGACCAAGTTTAGCTTTAAAATGACTGGAAAAAAAATACAAATTCACCCATTAGGGCTGTACCTCCACCAGTTTGCTGGATGCTCTGGGGGTGGTCAGGGGAACTGGCCTGGTGGGGGGACCATCAGTGTTTACAGAGTGACTTTATACTGGTGAGACACTGGTAACTTCCTTCTTCAGACTTCCCCAGTTGTAGATTTTGGCAAGATCATCATCTACACCAATAACCTGAAAATCATCCGTGCACCGATGGACCAGAAAGAGCTCATGAGGAGAGTCATCCAGACTGAGGGAATAAATGACTGGACGTTCGTGTACCGGGACAAGAAAGAACGATTTACTGCTGGACATAAAAAAGATGGGGACAACAAGGTCACTTGCAACCAGCATGTGCAGGTGAGAGGAAATGGAAAGTGCTTTTTCCCCTTAGCCCTGGTCAAACCACCCAAGCCCCATCCATGTCGTATCTGGCTCCTAAGTTGGATAAAAAGCACCTCTCTGTTCCTCGTTTCCCTCGGGGGGTAACAACCAACAGTGTGCTGAGGTCGTGCTCTGGGGACAGCGCTGCTGCTTCCAGGTGCTCCTGTCTGCCACTGATCTCTCCCCCTGGAGATGGCTGGCATTTACGGGGCTTGGCTGGGCTCCATCCCCTGTCACCCCTCCCAGTGGGATAAGGGCAGGCCAGAGTTTCTCCAGCCTTACAAGGCTAAACACAGCTGCTCTGTGGCTGAGACTGCTTCAGGCTAAAATTTTAGTATCAGCTGAAATAAGGTTGTGCCTTACGTTTGCTTTCTCACGGGGGAGCCTTTGTTGGTCAGAATCCCAATTAGTCTGGCCATGATTTGATCCCACAAACCCCAGTGTTGTCATGTGGAGCTGATACAGTTTCAGGAACTGAGTCTGGGCTGTACTGGGCACAGGTCACCGTGGTCCTTCTGCTCCCACGAATTTCAGGCTGGGATTTGGAAGAGGCTTGGCACAGTGGGAGAGAGGCAGGCACAAAGGACAGCTGGAGAGAAGGTGTGCATGGTGGTGATGGGGGATTTGGGGAGAGAGGGTGACGAGCCATCCCTGAAGAAACAAAGCGTGGTTCAAACCTGGGGCTACAGAGTGGAAATGGTGTGATAAGAAATGACAGGAGGATGGGTGGAGCTGTGCAGAGGAGAAAGATGACTTTGGAGTGTTGTGTTATAAGCCCAGTCACACTAACTTCTCATGTTCTAGCAGTAGCCACAAAGGGTCCCCAAACATGTGGGAGCCTTTTTGTCAGTCCTTCCTTGGAGAACTGGTTGTCATGGGCAGAGTGGAGTGTCAGGAGCACCCGTGATGGCAAAGACAGGGAGGCAGAGTTTCCCTCTTTCGAGAACGTTCCTGACTTCGGTATCTCGCCCCCACTAACAGATTTTTTTTCCTGCTGTCTGCTTCAGGAGGGCACTGCCGACCACGGCTGTTCCCAGTGCAAGGGCTCAGGCTGTGCTCCCTGCTCGCTGTGCCACGGCAGCAAGTTCTCGATGCTGGCGAACCGATTCCGGGAGTCGTACCGGGCGCTGCGGTGTCCGGCGTGCGACGAGACGGGGCTGCAGCCGTGCCGGGTGTGCGACGCCTGAGCCCGCTGGCCGCAGCGCCCGGCCCTGGGACAGACGGGAAAGGCACTCTGCACATCTCCCTGCTCTGCTCCCGGCCACCCTGCCGCCGGCCCTGCAGCGGGGCCGAGCCCAGGCCCGGCGGGGCGAGCGTGTCCCTGGCACCGGCTGCAGGGCGGGGGCATCCCTCACCCAGGGAGCGTTCAGCATCCGGAGGTAAAACACCGTGTGAATGTCCCTGCAGCTGGAGCTGGGCCCGAACCGTGCCTGTGCTGCCCCGTCCCTCCCGGGGGTGCCCGGCACGGCCCGGCCCGGCCACGGGCTGCTCCAGCAGCAGCAGTGTCAGCTCTGCGGGCGGGACCAGGGCAGGGACGGCCGGGACNACCGTGCCTGTGCTGCCCCGTCCCTCCCGGGGGTGCCCGGCACGGCCCGGCCCGGCCACGGGCTGCTCCAGCAGCAGCAGTGTCAGCTCTGCGGGCGGGACCAGGGCAGGGACGGCCGGGACTGGGACCGGGACCAGTCTGTACTGGTGCAGTGCACGGTCATTACTGGTGCCAGTCTGTACCAGTGCAGTGCACAGCGGGTACTGGAACCAGTCTGTACTGGTGCAGTGCACGGTCATTACTGGTTCCAGTGGGTTCCAGCCCAGGTCTGAGCTCCCTCTGTCCCAGCGGTGCCTCTCCAGGTTTAATTTCCTGATCACCAAAAATGGCACTGCCGTTGTCTCTCTGTGCCCTGCAGGGTCACAAGCTTTTCCTGAGGTTTTGCTGATCTGACACCTGCTTCAACGACACAGGGATTCCCTTGGGGTCTGATCTGTGGGGGGAACTGAAACCCTTCCCAAAGCTGGAGGTATAAAAACATGTGTGTGAATTTATTATTCTAAATAGAAGTCGTTAAGTTTTAGCCTCCCTACAAGGAAGGGCTGAAGTAAAACTCCCCCGTGTGCTGCTCAGCACTTCTCAGGACCAGGCTGAGGGTGAGCAGGACAGCTCTTGCTCAATACCAACCCCATGTTGTAATCTGCAGCAGGTAAATTCTAATTAGTGAGGTGAAGCAATGATGGGGATGCTTTGCAGGCACGGAGCACAGGGGCTGTGAGAGCCTGAGGAAAACAGGGGAAATACTATTTTTTCTCTAAAGAATTAACATATTACTTTTTATATTCAGGAGTGATGTCAGTGCAGCCTTAACTCCCATGTTACCTCTGAGACCCTGATGAGTTAGAGGCCGCTCACACGTGCTTCACACTGGGGCTGCAAGCCCAGGCAGGATCATTTATGGCCAAGTTTCTCTTTTCCTGTGGTAGGTTACAAGGTTTCTCTGCAATACTGAAATTATTCAAAATAATGCTGTTCTAGCTCCTACACTTCCAACACGTTTTCTGCTGAAATTGTGCTGTGGGTACTGAGAGTTTCTTTTTTAAAAAGTGCATCAATCTACAGGAGATACTTGATTGGCTTCATTCATCCTATCAGTATCTGCAATGTGAAAAAACGTTGTCCTTGGGGTATCACTGAGGGCAGGTGACACTTCCCAAATCCGAAATTGCTGTCAGGCAGATCCCTTCCCTCAAACACGACCTGTTTGATCTCAGTTTGTCTTGTTGAAGAGTTTGCTGGCTTAAGATAAGAAAAAAGTAACGAGGCAAAATTGCCTGATAGTGTTTACAATAAAACTAGATGCAAATATGCACTTATATAATCAATATTTATTGTTCTTCAGTAATGATAATGTTTGTCAACCACTGTCACTCCTCCTGGCTGTGTGGCTGTGGACATGTCACAGGGGCAATGCCTGCAGCCAGGAGCTGAGCTCTGCCCTTGCTCAGTCCTGTCCCACAGCTTCCAGCGTCCTGGAGACTGTGCACCAGGCACAGCAGGGATTTGCTTCCCCAGCTTCCAATGTAAGCCTTTTATTGGTGGTAATATGTGACTTGATTCACCCAATAAATGCTCTTATTTCACATGGCAAAATTGTGAACTTTCCTGCAGCATCCTGGTGAGCTGGGTGTGGAGGCAATGGGCTGCTTGTCACACGTTGCTGGTTTTATTTTTGCTGCTTTCAGAGCTCCATCCCTCCCTCCCTCCCCATGGGCTGGGGGCACCAGCCGAGCCCCAGCTCTGCCCTGCTCCAGCCTGGTTCTGTCACCAGCCCAGAGGCACAGATGTGGCTCTGGCCATGGCCCAGCCCTGCTGGCAGAGCTGAGGCACTCGCTGGCAGTGCCTCGGGCTGGTGGCAGTGCCCAGGGCTCAGACTGGTGGCAGTGCCCGGGGCTGGTGGCAGTGCCCAGGGTGGTGGCAGTGCCCGGGGCTGGTGGCAGCGCCCGGGGCTGGTGGCAATGCCCAGGGTGGTGGCAGTGCCCGGGGCTGGTGGCAGTGCCCCAGGCTGGTGACAATGCCCAGGGCTCAGGGTGGTGGCAGTCCCCGGGGCTCAGACTGGTGGCAGTGCCACAGCGACCTGCTCCTGCAGCCTGGCCCCTGCTGCGGCAACCCGGGGAGCTGCAGGGTGACTTCTGCTGGGGAACCTTCTACCAAAAATGGTCAGACCTTTACAGGCTGGGTGACTTTATGGGTCAGGGTAGGAGTGGAAGATGACGTGTTGCACTTCTGCAAAAAAGTAACAAGTTTTTCCAGTTTGCTGAAAGCCTGGAAAGATGACGTCGGGCTGGCTGAACTCACCAGGCTCCTGCCTGTGATCTCAGTGGGGTCAGCTGAAGTGTCTCTGATGGGAATGATGGATGAAATACAGGAATCTCTAAAACAGTGGTGGCACGGTTTTGGTTTAATTGATCACCTATTTTTTTCCTGGTGTTTAATGGCTCAATAATAGAAGCAGAGCCCTGGAGTGGTGGTGTGCCCTGTACCAAAACCCAAACTGACCTGCATGTGATATTCTTTTACAAAGGAAAAACCCAAATATCCTCTCAACTGCCAGGACTGAGCAGTAAAGACAGGCAAAGATGATTCGTCTGGAGGCTATTCCTCATGTTTTTTGGTAACTTTCTACAGCTGTTCTTGGTTTTCCTTAGAACAGAAGCACACAAAAAGGCCTTTAAGTGTTCCTCTAAAGAAAAAGCAAAGCCAAGAGCAAAGGAGCAGCCATTTCTCCTGCTGCCCGTCTGCAGAACGCCGGAGCTGCGTCTCCGGCAGCCTCATTCACTGACTGTTGTTGGCTGCCACACCATGGCCAACCCATGGATGTGCTCTGAAACGCGTGGGAAACTTGGAGCACGCTTGGAAAAGAGAAGTCAGGGCCACCTCTGCTGACTTTCTGGGGTGTTTGGTGGTTCAAGGTGAGAGGAGGAGCAGAGTCTGTGCTCTGCGTTGTGAAGGGTCTGAGCCAAGGCAGAAGTGCAAATGGAATTGTTTCCCGTGTTACAAGTCTGTGTGACTCAGGCTGGAGCTGAGCAGTGAGGATGACAGCAACAGCCAGGAGTGCAGAACTGGGAGGTTAAAACAATCCTTTTTGTACATGGCAGCATGTGCTGCATGCATGGCCTTGACCCAGAACGCAGCAGCACTGAAGAGCTGATTCCCAGAGTCACTAATAAATGCCTTGGCTGAAGCTGACTTGAGGGCTCCTGCCCCGGTTCTCTGTTGTGACTCTGCAGGTGGAGCCTTGGAATGTTGTTATGCTGCAAAACAGGGAGGGAAGGTGTGACCAAACAAGCTCTCAGAGGAGACCAGAGCCAAAGCTGTTGGGGTTCTTCAAGGGCATGTTGGTGCCAAGGCATCTCCTGGCCCACAGAAATCCCACGTGTGGCCTCAGCTGGGGGATTTTGTGTATCAGCCGCAGCCTGTGGTCCGTGAGGATGGAGCACAGAGCTCCCTTGGACAGCAGAAAGTGCCATTGTGGGGTTTGGGATTTTTGGGTGGCCTTTAATTGATTTCAGGGGCTGTTTTAAAGTGAGTCCATGACCTGGGAACAAAACATTCCGCTCAAGTGTGATGAATTGACCTGTATTTGAAATATGCACGTCTGTATGTGAAAGGGTTTTGTATTTATCAATCTTTATCACAGTGACTAATCTGTGCAGTGGGTTTTCAATTTACATTTATTCCCAGCCACCACCCTTCCAAAGCACTAAACAAGTGGAGGAATGTGGAAAGCTTTTGCTGAATTTGCAATATCACTGCCTTATTTCCCTGCAGTTAAAAAAGAAGGAATCGGAATATTTATGAATTTAAACATTATTATTTTTGCAAGTCTTTGAGGCTGTCGTTTTGATTTATGTGGGCTCCATTTGATCTGCATGTAAACCCAGCCCTTCATTGCTTTGGAATCTTTTGATTTCATACAAACCGCTCTGTGTGAGCTGCAGAACTCAGTGCAGCCCCAGTGGCTGGTGATTCCCCTCCAGCAACTTGTGAGAAACGCTGCTGGTACCTGCTGCTTCTGGAAATGATGGCCCACGCTCCAGCCAGCAAAGGTACGTGGGGTCTGAGCTCCCTGGATTCAGAGTAATGGCCAGTGTGACCAATCCTGCTTGCTGCTGTGGGAAAACCATCGATGCATTTGCTGGATGATGAGTGAGAGCACAGAAATTCTTGCTGTAGTTTTATTTGCTGGGTTTTTGCAGGTGGAGAATGGCCGGTTCTGGTTGGAGCAATGCAAGGGATGGCCCTGGGACCCCTGGGACCCCCATGCTGAGGTGCTGAGGGTTTCTGGAAACACCCAAAGCCAACAGTGGGGTGGCAAAAATAATTCAGAGCTGTGGGTGGTTATTACAGGCAAAGTCAGCTTTGTGATTGCTTTAGGTCCACTCAGCGTGATGGAGGAGAAAAGTCCTTGAAATAAGCAAATGACTCTGGAAAGTAATTTCTTACAGGAGCTCATTATCGATTTTAGGAGCAGCGTGCACACTTTGCCGGGATACCCGTCCCTGTTCCCCAGGCTTTGTTCGGCATCCTGAGGGATGGCGTGAGGGGCCGGGGGGGCGGCTGCGGGCGGGCGGGGTCTGAGGCGGCCAAGGGAGCGAGGGCCGGGGGGTCCCTGAGCCGG
>VXBN01011212.1:96255-114623 GCA_013397395.1 Sinosuthora webbiana
ACACGGGGGACAGCGGGGGACACGGGGGACAGCGGGGACAGGGGGACACTGGGGATAGCGGGGGACACGGGGGACAGGCGGGGACACGGGGGACAGCGGGCACACGGGGACACGGGGGGCACTGGGGACGCCGGGGTGCGGAGGGCCGGGGGGCTCTGAGGCTCGGGCCGCCCGAGCCCCCGCCCCGCCGCCCGCCCGGCTCGCGGCCCGAGCCCGGCCAGCTCCGCGCCCGCCCGGTGCGACTGTCACCGGCCCAGGGGACGGGGCTGCGCCGCCTCCGGGACTCCCGGAACGCAGCGGGACCGGGGACAGCCCGTCCCGCCCCGGGGAACGGGACCTCGCAGGTGGCTGTGCCCGGCTGGACACTCGGGTTCCGGGGCTCTTGGCCTCTCCCAGCCGTTACATCTGCTTGGAGACTTGTAACGTTATTTCCTGCACGGTACGTGCGGGAAATCGAGTCTATTTCTGTTTAAATACTGGGGTAATAGAGCCTGCTATTTAGTGAAAGATTTATGTAAATGGCTCTTTGTTTCACACGATTGGGCCTCGGAGAGTGCGAGTTACATCGATAATGTAATTATGCCACTACTGCCATTTCAAAGCAGCACGCCGTGGAGAAGCCTCCAATTTTGGTATAGAACAGGCCTTGAAAACCTTGTGCTTTTTAAATCAACTTCTATTCTGCAGCACGAAAAACCAGTAGAGCTAGGTTTGTTGAACAGATTTTTTTTCTGGAGTTGTCAACCGTTTTAGCTTAGAACACAAGATTCCTTTTACATCAGGATTTTGTTACATCAGAGTTTTGGAGCACCTGTGATTGCACATTGTAATTGCACTACGTAACTGTGTTAGCCTTAAAATGCAATTTCCCTGCCTTTCCTAAAGCTTCGTGTTTTCTCTCACGCCAGGCTGATGGCAGTGTTTCTTTAGCCTGGCATTTCTATTAGCATGGAAGTCACAGTAACGTTCTGGTATTATTTGAGATCACTGAATTATCTTGTGCTTTACAATATAGTTTGTCGTCCAGATGAATGCTGATTGCCTTTTGCAATAGGAGTCAGGTCCCTTCTGTGCCTCATTCCTAGCCAGAGTTTTGTCACCTCCCAACCGGAGTGCTCATCCTCAGAAGTCCTGTTTTGTGCACTTACACAGGATGGTGCCCTACAGCAGCCTCATCAGTGCCTGGCATGTATTAACAGTTGTGACACCACGTGGGGAACAAGTGCTGTAGGACCTGGGGGGAAAACAACCCACTTTCTTCCTCCTGCAGGAACTGCAATCAAATACTCATTCTGGATGAAACAGCAACTCTCCGGCAATTATATTTTTAATCCCCAGAGTTTTAGCCCCTAAGTTCTTTGTCATGCATTCAGAGATGTCTTTAGTTTAGTGGTGGTTTTTCCTGCCAGGCTTGTGCTGTTGGTGAGTGAGCTGTTCCTGAGGGTGCAGAGAGCCCAACGCTGCAGGGGCAGGGAGCTGCTTCTCCCGAGAACACTCCTCTGCTTCCAGAGATGCCTCATGTTATCCACATGATGTGTTTGATCCAGTTCAGAAACCAAACCCAATGAAATTTTGTTTCCCAGGTCCCACCAAGTGCAGCTGTTTGAGAAGGTGCTCCATGATCCCAAAGAACTCTCTCCCCTGGGCTGCCTGCCAGCTGGCTGCTCCTCCGGGAGCGTTCTGTTCTTGATCTGGGTCATTAAATATTAAAAGGCAAAGGGATTCTAAAAGCCAGCCGTTTTTTAGAAGTACTAAATAACTGTAATTTGTTTCCTAATAGATAGTTTTGTCCTTGTCACTGAGTCCAGCTCAATAGGAGAAAAGTGTGTGATGAGGCAGGACCGCTCTGTAAATCCCGTGCACGGGGTGTTGGCCCGGGGAACGAGCCTGGGCTGGGGACAGGACTGAACTAAAGCTCAGCCTGGATGTTGGGCTGTCATTGTGCACCCAGCGCTGCCAGGAGGGGTCTCTGGGGTCCTGCCAGCCCCTGCCTGGGCCATGGGAGGGTCCTGTCCCCACACAGCCTGGCCCTGGCCCTGGCCCTGGCCCTGGCCCTGCTCTGGGGCCCAGGGCCACCACGGTGGCTGTCAGTGCCAGTTTGTCCCCTGGGCTGTGCCAGGGGTGGCAGTGCTGGGTACAGGTGCCCTCCTGAGGCACAGGGCCCGTGGCAGCCCCGTTACAGCCTGCTGGCACAGCAGCAGCAGCAGCAGCACTGGGTTATGCTTAAAAAACACCCCAGAAATCTTCCCCAAGTGCTCTGTAATATGCCAGCATTTCTGCTTGTACATTTGCTGTGCTGTAAAGTCTTCCAATTCTTTGTTTTTATTTTAAAAATGGTAATATATGCTGCTGTGACTCTTCCCTTCTGATTCTCTCCTCTCATCAGGTTTGCATTTGGGGATTACTTACTGGAGACTTGCAACGTGCCAGAATGTAATTCCTGAAATTGTAAGAAAGGTAATGTAGTCTAGTTGTAAAGCCCTAATGCTTTGCTGTGGTTTGTCTTGTTTGAAAGGATCACATTTCCTCAAATGACTTCTTTTAAGAATTAGAGAAGCTGCTGTTAAAGAGAAGTCCAAGCCCTCCCCCTGCTGCCTGCTCCACTGGTGGTTGTGCTGCCTTGCACCAAAGTGCTGGAAATTGGCTCCTCTGATCCTTCCTTGGCCAAACTGCCTTCAGTGGCAGGATGGGAAGCACAAAGGTGAGGTGACCTGCAGGTCTGGAAACTCCCTGGGCACTGGGCAGCTGCCCTGAACCTTGGAGGGTTTGTGTGGCCCTCGGTGGTGGCTGAGGAATCCGAGTGCTCCTGTTTGGGATAACCTGGCTGATGTGCCCTCCAGAACCCTCAGTCCTGCCTCTGAGGCCAGTAGTACTGGCCAAACACTGAGAAATGATTCTACCCTATCTTGTTTGTTTGTTTGTTTAATTCTAGAATTCTTCCATTCCCCAGATCAGGCTGCTAACCTAACCCTACTTGGAAAAAGAACCTTGAGTTAGTACTCAGAAAAGAAACAGCTCTGCAAACTCCCTGTCTGACATGGACACAGGGTGTGTCCTCTGCAGGTGAGGAGTCTGTGAGACTGGGAGAACTGGGGGGGAGCTGGGAGCACCCAGCCTGGGGAGTGCTGGGCGCTGGGCAGCAGAGCCCTGTGCCTGCCCAGGGCCACAGACCCTCAGAAATGGCTTTTTGTTGCCTCTTGAGGGCCTGGAGTGAGAGGGGTTTGAAGATTTCTGGGGCCTTTGAATGCATTTGGAGCAGCAGCTGTAGGTGTCCTGTAGCTCTCCTCCGGCTTGTGCACACACGAGGTCGGGTTCTTTGGCCAGAGCACAAGTAATTGCTGGAAATTAATTTTCTGTGCTGCTCTGCAGCCAGAGCAGGCTGCCTGCTGCTCTGCACAGCAGGTGGGGCAGAGCCTCTGCTTTGCTCTCGTGTCCACCAGCAGATGCTTGGACAGACGTTTAAAAATCATCAGCTCCCTCCTGCTTGCCAGCCCTTGGCAGGGAGCGTGCTCCTTCCCAAACCATTCCCTTTCCTTCCCTCTGTGGGTGTCTGCTGTGCCCCAGGGGCCTGAGCTGCCACGGGCTTTGCCTGGAGGTCATGCCTCGTGCACAGTGGTACCTGGGAATGCCTGGATGCACATTTACAGCACGATCAGAGTGGAATTTCTAATGCCTGTAGCTTTGAAATGAGCAGGTATGTGATACATGTGACTGTCTTTAAAAAAAAAGATTTGTTTCCAGCTGATGTCAACCCCATTAATTCCTACTTTGTTCTGGTGTCTCTTGTAATTCGTCGTTGCTCTTGCCTGGTGCTGCTCCCCGGGAAGTGTGGCAGGGTTGTCCAGCAAGGTCCACGTGACTTCAGAAAGCTCTGAGGGTGTTCAAGAGAAAACCCAGTAACTTCAGAAAAAATTAAATCCCTTGTGGCTCAGGCATTTTTGAAAGCCCACTCTGGGATGCTGGACACATTCCTCTGGCTTTTTAAACTGCTTTCTTTCAGAAGTTTCCCCCTCTGTCCTCTCTGGGGCTTCCAGAGCTGCATTGCAGCTATGAGTGTTGGTCCCGTTGGTGTAGAGGCTGTAAATGCTGCAGCTGGTCACTCCCTCACACCTGTTTTCAGGTGTTCCAGTTTGGGAAGGCAGCTGTTTCCAGGTGCTCCAGTTTGGGAAGGCAGCTGTTCCCAGATGTTTCTGTTTGGGGAGGTGGCTGTTTCCAGATGTTCCAGTTTGGGAAGGTCGCTATTTCCAGGAGTTCCAGTTTGGGGAGGAGGCTGTTTCCAGATGTTCCCGTTTGGGGAGGTGGCAGTTTCCAGATGTTCCCGTTTGGGGAGGTGGCTGTTTCCAGATGTTCCAGTTTGGGAAGGTTGCTATTTCCAGGAGTTCCAGTTTGGGAAGGTTGCTATTTCCAGATGTTCCAGTTTGGGGAGGAGGCTGTTTCCAGATGTTCCAGTTTGGGGAGGAGGCTGTTTCCAGGAGTTCCCGTTTGGGGAGGTGGCTGTCCCGGTGTGCAGGCGCTGTCCAGCCCCGTGCCAGCCCAGGCAGAGGCTGCTGGCTGTGGGTGCAGCTCGGCAGGTTCCCCCCCACTGCCCCCACACTTGCCCTGGGCCTCGGGGCTGCTCACCTGTCCAGGTGTGCACAGCAGCCCCTGTCACCTCCACAACAGTCCCTGCAGCTAAACTGCATCCAGCCAGCTAAACTGCTGGCTGGACAAAGAGCCGTGACATTCCAGCACGGCCGTGTACGGTGACATTAATGTGTGAGTAAAGGA
Organism: Sinosuthora webbiana; assembly: GCA_013397395.1. NCBI lineage: Eukaryota > Metazoa > Chordata > Aves > Passeriformes > Sylviidae > Sinosuthora > Sinosuthora webbiana. The sequence continues at coordinate 101,023 of VXBN01011212.1, forward strand.
GTCATGCAAACGGTGTGGCATCAGCAGCACACGGCTGTACAATGGCACTGCAGGGAAACGAGGAAACACACAGGGAGGAGACCCAGTTCGTGGGGAAATCGTGCACCGTGCCCCTGCAGAGAGAACGGCAGGGAGAGAATGATGTAAGCTGAGCACGGACAGGAGCTTGTCCTTCCCCGCTCCTTATCGCTGCTGGGCAGGTTCCGAGAGCCGCCCCTGGGACTCTGCAGGGCACTCAGAGTGTGCAGAGGAGGAGGCAGCGCTGCTGCTCCGCGTGAAAGCTCCGCTCGTGTGCCCGGCGGGGGCTCGGGGGGGAGGCAGAGCTGCCCGAGCCCCTCGGGCTGTGCGCGGGTCGGGCTGTGTGCTGGGCATCCCGCACCCCGGGCTGTGTGCTGGGCATCCCTCACCCCGGGCTGTGTGCTGGGCATCCCGCACCTCGGGCTGTGTGCTGGGCATCCCGCACCCCGGGCTGTGTGCTGGGCATCCCGCACCCCGGGCTGTGTGCTGGGCATCCCGCACCCCGGGCTGTGTGCTGGGCATCCCGCACCCCGGGCTGTGTGCTGGGCATCCCGCACCCCGGGCTGTGTGCTGGGCATCCCGCACCCCGGGCTGTGTGCTGGGCATCCCGCACCCCGGGCTGTGTGCTGGGCATCCCGCACCCCGGGCTGTGTGCTGGGCATCCCGCACCCCGGGCTGTGTGCTGGGCATCCCGCACCCCGGGCTGTGTGCTGGGCATCCCGCACCCCGGGCTGTGTGCTGGGCATCCCGCACCCCGGGCTGTGTGCTGGGCATCCCGCACCCCGGGCTGTGTGCTGGGCATCCCGCACCCCGGGCTGTGTGCTGGGCATCCCGCACCCCGGGCTGTGTGCTGGGCATCCCGCACCCCGGGCTGTGTGCTGGGCATCCCGCACCCCGGGCTGTGTGCTGGGCATCCCGCACCCCGGGCTGTGTGCTGGGCTGTGTGCTGGGCATCCCGCACCTCGGGGTGTGTGCTGGGCTGTGTGCTGGGCATCCCGCACCCCGGGCTGTGTGCTGGGCACTCACTGCCTGCACTCCGGGGCTCTGTGCCGGGCTGTGCCCGCCCCGGGCCCGCTGGGGACCCCCGGGAGCTGCGGGGCATCCCCCGAGAGCCAGAGAGCTCCTGCCGGCCGGGCCAGGGCTCTGCTCCAGGCGGCTGCAGGGCCGGGAGCCTGCCAGGGGACGGTGCTGGTGGGAACCCCCAGAGCTTCGGCTCTGTCGGGTTCATTTGTTGGGTTTCAATGCGCTGAAAAAACCCAACCACTGCTGCAGTCCCTGCAAGGAGCAGTGGCTCAGGTGTTGGGCAGGCCCTCACTGTGGGTGTGGATGAGTTTATCCAGTTTAAGGTTGACAGTCACATCCTTTATCATTTTCAGCTCGAGAACTGCAAGTCAGGGAGCAGAGACTGTGACCTTCCTGGTGTCCCTGATGGAACTGGGGCAATTGAAGTGACACCTGCTTAGTCCCAAAGAGTCAATTTAACCGCAGCACAGTTCTTCCTCTTAGTGGCAGGTGTTATTTTGTCCTAAATAAATGTGGATGTGGTGCTGCCAACTGCTCCATATTCCAGCAAAGCGAACTCTTGAGTTCTGCTGCCAAGCAGGGCACGTGAGTGTCTGGAAATATCTAGTAGCAAGTAGACATTACCATAAATAAATGATAAGCCATGGGCAAGGCATGATGAGGCATATCTGTGTCTCTGGAGGCCAGGGAGCACCGGTGTTACCATCTTGGCTGAACTCCTGCCACCGTCCCAGTGTTGTCCAGTGCTGCTGTGGGGGTGCAGCCTGGGAGGGTCTGGGGCTCCTGGCCTCCCCTGCTGCACCATCAAACCAGTCTGTGTCCTGTCAGCTGCTCCCCTGTGCTTGCAGCTGGCTGTGTTTGGGTCAGGGACAATTTCCAAGGACTGCACCTGGCTGTGCCCTGAACACGTGTGCTGGGTTAGGTACCAGCTCACCTGGGCAGGTCCATGGTGCCAGGGAGGGAGATGGGAAGAGCTCCCAGTGCCAAACCCAAGGGAAAGTCAGCACCCAGACTCTGTTGTAACTGCTGGATTTGTGCTGAAGTTGTGTCCTGGCAGATCCCTGAGTGTCTGGGCAGGCCATACCTCTCTTTCTGCAGTGGAGAATCGTGTGCCATCTGAATTTCTGGTGTCACTTGTTGTCCCTCAGTGTTTTGGTTTGACTGTTTTCCCCTCCTCCCTGGGAGCCTTCCTTCACTTTTCGTTCTGCTTGCCCCCACTGCCATCAGATTTCCATGAGTGCCCAACACTCCCCTCCCTTCCCGGCCCTGGAGCTGCAGTCTCACAGCAGGGTGGGGGCAGGTGGGATCTCTCCCTGGTGGGGAGAGCTGCACGTGCTTCAGGAGCAGGACTTGTGAGCTGGAGCTGGGAATTAAAGCGCTCTCCCACACAAAAGCTCCCTCTTTTGAAGAGCTTTGCATTGGATGTAACTTTTAATTTGGCTTTGAACGCCAGGCAGGCTTTGGAAACTCTCCCTGACACTATCTGAACAAGGATATTGCTAGACTTTTTATACAAAAGACACTTTAATTAAACTCCAATCATGAAAATAATTAGACCAAATTTGCAGTACTTAACTAGTCAATAATTTAGTAGTTGGAGCTCATTAATAGACTTCTCCCTGTGCCTGTGTTGTGCTGCTGTGGCCCTGCCAGCTGCCTGCCAGGGGATCAATCTGGGGTCAATACCTTCCCCGAGCCCCCATCCTCTGTCCCCTGCATTGGTGGCACTGAGGAGTGAATAAATAAAGGAGCAGCTGTGCAGAGGTGGGTGTTTTGTGCTGCTGTCCCTCCTGCAGCCCCAGGAACTCCCCTGTGCCCAGCTCTGGCGTGTCCCCTCTGGGGACAGTCCTGCTGTACCCTGGGCAGTGCTGGCCCTGGGAGGGGACACCACAGCCCCTCATGGCACTGCTGTTCCTCTGTCCCTTGTGTTTGCCTTTGGCCGGGTCATGCAAAACATGTGGAGAGATGAATCCCCCACCCATGGATCGAACACCAACTTTCTAACGCAGAGTTTACTCAGTGTTTACTAAGCAGGCAGAAAAAGGAACGGGAGTTCTGCTCTGTCCCGTTTCTTAGGACAGGCTTCTCACAGCTGAGTGTTGGAAACCCACACAGTCAGCTTTGGAAACAAGGTGTGAGGAAGGTAAGTAACTTATTACCTGAATTTCTTCCCTGAATTAGATTCTATTTTTTTCAAATCACCGGATTATCTGCACTCAAAATTAATTTGATGTTTTGAGTCCTGATTCTTTACATCTTTTAATTGATGAAAGAAATGTTTGACCCTTTCTTTTGTCTGCAGAGAATAAGCAGAACGGAAATGGATTTACTTTTATTATGGTAATCGTTTTGTTTCAAATACCTTTTAGAAGAGGGCATGTATAACTGCATCAGTTTCTGTAATTCATTCTCATTCCTGATTTCCCCCAGGCATTGAGGCAGTTCTTCTTCCTAATGCCTCGTTGTACCAGCTAATACTGTAATAACAATTTGTGCTTCCATAGCACCTTTTCACTGAAATAGTCAAAAGTAGGCCCTGGGAATTTATATCATGTCATGCATCTCTCTCCAGCCATTAGATGGTTTTTGCAGCTGGATGTATTTACACCCAGTCACTTCCCCTCCAGCAGTTCTGGCGCTTCAGTAGTTGTGTCTCAGTCAGAATTAGGAATGGGGATAAAAGCTCAGCAGTGGAGCATCCCGAGGGATCCAGCATTCCAGGGGTTTTCACTCCAGGGAGCTCAGCAGTGGAACATCCTGAGGGATCCAGCATTCCAGGGGTTTTCACTCCAGGGAGCCCAGCAGTGGAACATCCCGAGGGATCCAGCATTCCAAGGGCTTGCATTCCAGGGAGCCGTGTCCCATTGGCAAAGCAGATCCAGCAGCCACATCTCCTGCAGCATCCCTGGGAAGGGGGGCAGTGGGAGCCTGGTTCTCCCAAAGTTTGTGCTTTGGAGAGGTTTGGGGGTCAGTCGTGCTGTGCAGAGCTGATGGACACGTGCTGAGTTGCTCATTCACTTGGCCTTTGTAGCCCCGAGGCGTTTGTGCTGAGGCTGTAAAAGGGCAGAGGGAGCAGTGGCAGCTGTGCCGTGGTGGTGACCCCGTGGGGACACGTGTGGGGCCGGCAGCCACGGGGGGAACTGCCCGTGGTGTCTGCCCAGGCTGCAGGGAGCCCTCAGCCCTGTGCCTGCCCCTGTGTGAAGGGGGATCCGCAGGCAGCCCTGGTGAGGTGTGTGCTCCCACCCCTGCAGCCCCTCTCAGCTGGATCTGGGATCCTCCCCTGGCTCAGCTTCTGGGGCACACCTTGCCCAGGTGCTCTCAGTGGCAGCTCAGCAAGGACCTTTAAAGTTTTGGAATGTGCGTTGCGAGAACGGCAGAGATGGATAAACGCTCCCCTGGCCTCTGTTCACTCCTTATCTCCCAGCCCTGAGCTGCCCCTCCTGCTGGCCTGGCCATCGGGCTCCTGCTGGGGCCGGCTGCAGGCAGAGCCGAGCCCTGCTCCCTGCCTTATCTCCCGATCCTGACAGCCCCACACCGCTGCCTCTGCCTGCTGGAGGGCTCGGGAGATAAGGGCTCAGGCTCGGCGGGGAGCAGCGGAGTGAGGGGCAGGAAACGGAGTAGGGGATGAGCTGCATGACGAGCAGGAGAAAATGCTGTCTGAATATTAAATTTTGTGCATGGCTGGGATAAAGCTCGTGTGTTTACACAGTCCAGATTAAATATCTGTATTTCATAGAAAGAGAGGGAAATGTTGTGCTTCGTAAAACTCTTCAAGGACGCCAAAGGCACTGATTTATTTAATCGTTATTTTTGTAACTGAGACATGAGCCTTGTCTGTGGGTAGGGTGGGGTTTTTTTTAATGCCTAATGGACTGTCAGTGCCATTTCACAACTCCTCATACTTGTCACATTTCTCTTATTTTATTTCAACTCTGAATAAAAATATATGAGAAAAAGTTGTCCTGCCCCACTGGGGTTTTTTGGTGGAAGTCATAGTGCATTGGGTGGAAATTACAGCATTTATATTTAGTTCTTATTGCTTGTTCAGAAAAGGTGTTAACGAACGATGTGCACCCACATTATTGCCAACAACTTTTCTCTGTGAATGATTCGAGGTCTGAGCAGACGTGTCAGTAAATCCCAGCTACCAGCACAGTCTGGGTCTGCTGGTGAGAGCTGACTGCTCCTGGGAGGGCGAGGGAGGCCCTGGGGTCTGCAGGCAAAGTCTGGGCAAAGGTTCCAGCCCAGGAGGGGAAGTGGTGAGCCGGGGCTGTGTGTGGAAGTTTTTAAAACTTTATTCCAAAGTGGCTGAATTAACTTGACCATGGCCAAGGCAGGAGCTCCCAGCAGAGGTGACAAGTTGTGAGAGCAGTTCTGAGCCAGGCTAAGGCCACACAGTGAAGAATCCTTTTGTAGGAGGAACCTTCTGCTGTGTTGATACATTATTTATCCCCTGTAAGTGCTCCGACACTTCTACCATTTTCACTTGGTTTCCTTTCCAAGCTCCTTTTGCTTGACTTGAACACATGGAGGAGGCAACTGACTGCAGGATGTGGTGTTTGTTAAGTGCTGAGCTCAAATAATAAATACTGAACTGAGCAATGGTTAGTCCTGGCTGCAAGGAGAAGGAAAGGAACTGGGGGCTGTGTCCAGGGGCAGCACAAAAGGTTCTGCTGGGCTGGGGACAGGACCCCGGGCGCTGCTGCCTGTGGTGACCTGGGGGTCCCCATCGCCTCCACGGGGGTCACTTGAGGCTGCTGCTGGCCCTGGGCAGCCCCTAACCCCACACTGAGACCCCACAGGGCTCGGTGAGGGTGTGGGGTGTGTAACAGGGGTGGCTCCCTGTCCCTGTCACCTGGGAGCCAGCCCAGCTCCTGGCAGATATCCCAGGAACAAATGTGGAGAGCCAGTGGTGCTGGAGGCTCTGAGGCTGCTGGTTTGTGTCTCCCTGGTGGCCCTGCCAGCCTGGGACAGCGTGTCCTTGGGGGCTCAGGGACAATGGCCTCCCTGGAGGGGTTACCTGGAGCTGCTCCTGCCCTGGGGACCTGCTGGGCCCCGAGGGCTGGGTGAGGACGTGGATGGCAGGATGGCTCCAGGAGCTGAGTGCCTCCCCCAGGCTCTGCTCCGTGGCCTGTCCATCAGGGAAGCTTTTAGCTGCAGCTCTGGAGTGCAGAGTTTAATGGGCAGGTGATGTTTGCTCTGCATTGCAAGTGCATCCTTGCCCTCTGAGCAGGGTAAATTTAGCTCCCTGGAGCCCGGCCTCCTGGGGCTGGGATTTGTGTTTGAACTTCAGTTGAGAGGAATATATCGATTAGGCTTTGATTTAGCTGTTCCTGGCTGAATAGACACCAGGTAATGACTTCACCTGCCCTTTCCTCTTTTACTCATTTAATGGAGTCCCCTCATTCCCCTTTTCCTCCTGCAGACCATTTTGCCTGGCAGTCTGCAGCACTGAGGAGGAGTAGAAGAAAGAGCAGCTGTCACTCTACCAACGTGATTGATTCCATCAGTGACTGCCCCGGAAACCTGTGAGGCCCCACTGGGGTCCAGGAGAGCCTTGTCCTGTCAGCAGGGGCGTGTCAGGGGGGACTGATGGGCTCAGGTACCGGAGTGTGTGTGCACAGGGGAGTGTGGAGTGTGCACAGGTGAGTGTGGAGTGTGTACAGGGGAGTGTGGTGTGTGCACAGGTATGTGTGGTGCTGCCCAGGTGTGTGTTGGTGTTCCCAGGTGTGTGTTGGTCCTGCCCAGGAGTGTGTTGGTGCTGCCCAGGTGTGTGTTGGTGTGCCCAGGTGTGTGTTGGTGTGCCCAGGTGTGTGTTGGCACTGCCCAGGTGCCGCAGGCTGTGCCAGGTGCCGGCTCCCAGGGCTGCCCCCCCCGAACCCTCAGGTCCCTGGCTGTGCTGTGGGGTCCCTCTGTGCCAGGTGTGACCCCAGGAGCCCCTGTGGGGTCTGTGGGAAAGGGACAATCTTGTTTTGACACAGCAGAACAAAGCACTTCCCTTCACGCTCCTTGTTTTGGTTGGTAACTGATTCTTGTGAATTGGGGCTCTGAATACTGAGCAGTAAATATTTATGAAATGTAATGGCCAAGACTAAATACATTCATTAGCATATTTATTCTTATTGAGTTGCTGCTTTGTGTGCCTGAGGAAATTATCAAATTGCTTCTTTTTGAACTGCTCTGTGCAATTGTAGGACTGGCATTTTAGTCTCACATCACTCTGGATTTTGGAATTTGGGTGAGGAAGCACTAGTGTCGGCCCCAGCCCCAAAGTCGGTTTGTGAATAATAAAAGTTCAATAAATCCATTCTCTTCTCCAGAGCCCGAGTTACCCATCTGCTGGGTGCCGGGGACGGGAGGAGCACGGAGCTCCTGGAGAGGCCGGGAATGCGGGCAGGGAACTGGGAATGCGGGCAGGGATTTGGGAATGTGAGCCAGGAATGCGGGCAGGGATTTGGGAACACAAGCAGGGCATTGGGAATGCGGGCAGGGATTTGGGAACGCGGGCATAGTGCTGGGAATGTCAGCAGGGCACTGGGAATGCAGGCAGGGATTTGGGAATGTGGGCAGGGATTTGGGAATGCGGGCAGGGATTTGGGAACGCGGGCAGAGTGCTGGGAATGTCAGCAGGGCACTGGGAATGCAGGCAGGGATTTGAGAATGCGGGCAGGGCACTGGGAATGTCAGCAGGGCACTGGGAATGTGGGCAGGGATTTGGGAATGCAGGCAGGGCACTGGGAATGTGGGCAGGGATTTGGGAATGTGGGCAGGGAACTGGGAATGTCAGCAGGGCACTGGGAATGCGGGCAGGGAACTGGGAATGCGAGCAGGGCACTGGGAATTCGGGCAGGGATTTGGGAATACGTGCAGGGAGTCGGGAACGCGGGCAGGGAGCGAGGCGAACGGAGCAGACCTGATGCCCCCTCTCTGTTGTGTTCTGTTTTCCCCCTCAGCCCTTCACTCCCTTGTCCAGGGGCCCGTGGATGGTGCCTCCTGTATTTACTGTAACCCCACAGGTGTATCACACATCCCAGCTGGGTGGGCTGCGGGGACCAGCCAACACCCAGCACGGAACACCCCAGCTGGGATGGCCAGGCCTGGTGCCCGTGCCAGGCTCAGCTCTGCTGGCCCAGAGCTCTGTGTGTGTGTCTGGAGCAGCAGCGCTCCGAGCAGTTGGCTCCCAGCAGAACAGTTTCCCTGGGAACAGGTTTGTGCTGCAGATATTGAACTGCAACAGAACCGGTGTCGGAACGGAACGAGCTGCTTTGGTGGAGCTCCAGGACGGGCTGGGGCTTGGAGGGGGAGCGCTGGGAACTGGGAGCAGAGGGCGACAGAAGGTGTGAAAATGATGATACAAAAATCACCCTGCAGGAGACACGGACCACACGTGGGACAGAGGAGCAGGGAGCAAACCGGGAGGAGGAGGAGGAGGAGGAGGAGGGAGGAAGCAGCCCTGGGGCGAGGGGCAGGTGTGGCACGGGGGGTGGGACACGGAGGTGACCACGGCCTGTCCGGGGGCCGAGCCTGGCCCGGCCGCTGCCGCAGAGTTCTGCTGCTCCCAGTAAAACGCTGCTGGAAGTTTGCCCTCCTCAGCCCTGCTGCTCATTTCCACCCTGGCAGCAGCTGACAGCTCCGAGTACAGCAATTAATTCAGTTCAGGCTAGCTGTGCTGTGATCTAAACCCATCATTTAAACGCCTTGTTCCCAGCTTTCAGCTCCGTGTGATTTTTTGCCGTGTTTATTTGTTGTTTTGTAAATCGCTTCCTGTCTGTCTCGCTAATGGGACAAACATTCCAGTAGGAGTGGCAGGATTTTGGGGCATCACCTGCTTTAATATTTATCAGTTTGCAGAGGTGCCGGGGCCCTGGGGAGAGGCGGTTCCAGCTCCCTCTGCAGCCGGGAGCACCGGGCACAGGGGGCCGGGACATGGGGCTGCTGGCAGGGGACAGCAGGGTGTGACCCCTGGGATGGCAGGGTGTGACCCCTGGGACGGCAAGGTGTGACCTCTGGGACAGCAGGGTGTGACCCCTGGCACACGTGGCTGCTGGCAGAGGACAGCAGGGTGTGACCCCAGGGACAGCAAGGTGTGACCTCTGGGACAGCAGGGTGTGACCTCTGGGGTGGCAGGGTGTGACCTCTGGGGTGGCAGGGTGTGATCCCCAGGACACATGGCTGCTGGCAGGGGACAGCAGGGTGTGACCTCTGAGGTGGCAGAGTGTGACCCCAGGGACAGCAGGGTGTGACCCCCGGGACACGTGGCTGCTGGCAGGGTGTGACCCCCGGGGCTGCCTGGTGCCTCTCTCTGGGCCAGGACACCCCTGGGTGCCTGTGGTCACACTCTGGGCTGTCTCAAGCAAACTTTCTAATTCCTTCCTAATAAAAGTCGTGTTTTCAAAGGAAAGAAAGCCTGCCCAGGACTGGAGCCTTTCCAAGGGAATCCATTTGCTCCCAAGATCCTTGTGCAGGGCTGGGAGAAGGGAGCTGTGGTTGGGAGGCAGGATGTGTCCAGAGCTGAGCGCTGGAACACTCCCACATTTGCTGCTGCCTTGTAAACAGAAGGTGGTGAGAACATCAGTGACATTTGGAGGGACACTGCTGCCATCTCGGGTCACCCACCCTGCCTTTGGGACAACACACACGACGTTTCACTGGTTTTCTTTAAACTGCCAGACACCACTCGTGTGAAATAGAAATGGTTCCAGATGTCAGGGATCGGCTTTTCCTTGTGCTGGAATCGAACCTTTGTTTTCAAGGGCACAGGCGGTTCCCCTGGGGGTCAGCCCTGCTCCTCTGCAGGGGGTTTGGGGTGCCTGTGGGGCGGGGCTGCTGCCCTCCTCACCTGGGGCTCTGTCCCCGCACTGCCCCTACAGACACGGCCTTGAGAAGGGGCTTATGGACTCTGGGCACAGATTTCAGTGCTGGGTTCTCTGACTTCTCTGTAAACTCCTTCAGGCCCATTTTTCTCTTCCTTTGCCTTTGGTTCTCATTTGCTCTGAACATCAGCAGAGGCACAGCCCGGGTCCCTTTGGCCCCTCGGCCCTGATGCTGAGGCCATGGCAGTGCCAGGCTTTATACGAGTTTCCCACTGACACCACGGGAAGGACCTTGCAACCCAAATGCTCTGCCTTGATTGATCCCCTCTCATTACAGCCCTGAATTATTTGCAGAGGGAGATGACAAGGCTTTATTTTCTCATGGTGCTTTATCTTTCTGCAGGACGCATCCAATGAAGCTGCTAATGGAAAAGCTTTTAACCCGGGGCGGAGGGTGATCCCTGTCCGTGTGTGAGGTGTGACGCCGGTGCTGACGGATGCTCTGGGCCGCTGCCACCTCACAGCTGTCCCCAGGGCACGGGGAGACGGGCCAGAGAGCCCAAAGTCACTGACAGAGCCGTGGGGGTGAACTGCTCGTTCAGAAGCTGGAGAGAGCACAGAGGACAGGTTTGTTTCCCTGCTCTGGAGGAGGGACGCTGCAGGCGTGTCCTGGTTTCACCAGAGAGCCCAGGCAGCTGCAGGGATGCTGCTGGTTGTGCCCCATGGCAGAATAAAGAACAGACTCCCAGGGGCATGGGAGGAATTTTTGGGCAAAACTTTCCCTTCCCAGGCAGGCAGAGCACAGAGGGGCTGGGATGGGGCAGCTCCAGGGGCATCCTGGGCCAGCAATGCCTCTCCCTTTGTCACATCTTGTTGGGTTTTACTTTTTAGGCCTACAGCATTGTCTAATGATGCAAAAGCAGGCTGGCTGGGCATCTGGGGAGAGAGATGCAGCTCTGAGGAAAAAGATAAAGAGCTTCTGCAAATATTTATGTACAGAAAATCGAAGGAATGGTAACGAACCTCATTTCCAGAGGAGCTGGGTGTGTTTGTGTGGCTGGAGCAGGAGCAGGAAGGGGCAGCTGCTCATCACAGGCTGAGCTGGCTTAGAGGACACCCAGTAACACCTCTGGAGGTGAGGGGAGAGGGTTTTGTGCTGTTCCCAGTCCCAGGCTCCCCAGGGCAGCCCTTGGGGCTGGGCAGTGTGTGCCCTGGGGTGCTGCCCTCAGGTGTCTCTGCCGTGGCCATCAGCACCTCCCTGTGCCCTCCCACCGCCCCATTTAACCCTCTGCAGGGAAGGCTGGAGTGGGGGCAGTTGTTTCCTGCCCTTTCCTCCCTGCTGGCTGGCAGGAGGGTGCTGTGTCTGGGGCAGTGTCAGCAGCACCAGGTAGGAGCTCAGCTCGGGGACACTCCTGGGGAGGGTGGGCAGGTTCCCTGGCATTGCAGACCTGGGCTGGGAGGGCTGTGTCCCACCCCTGTCCTGGGAAGGTGTGGAGTGAGGATGGAGATCCCCTCAGGTGGCCTTGAAGCCTGCTGGTGCTGGGGCTGGGGGGTGCTCCAGGGGCAGGAGGGCTCCCCGGGCCAGCCAGGGGCCCACAGTTGTGTTCCTTAGTTTAAGATGACCCTGAGCCCATTTTCACCCACAGTGTAAATTTATTCCCTCCAGTGTTTCCACTAAAAGGTGCAAATATCTGGGAAATTCCATATTGTGCAGTGACCTACTTTGCAGCTTTTTTAAAAAAAAGTACTGGGAAAACTGCCAAAAAGTCAAGTCTTAATTTTTCTGAGGCTGGTGTTTGCTGCTGCCTGTACAGGAGCAGCAGTGGGGGGTGAATGTGCAGCCTGAGCGTGGTGGCCCCAGGGGAGCAGGAGTGCAGCAGCTTCGGCTGCCTGGAGCCCGCCCAGGTTTTCCACCTCTTGGTTTTCTACCAGCTCCTGGTCATAAAATTCAGACTTTTCACTGCTGCTCCTTAAAGCCTCTGCGTGGCACCTCGATGCCAATTCTGCTCAGGGTGTAGGGGTGCTGTGCTGTGCTGGGGGTCCATCCCTGTGTCCATCCGTCCATCCTGAGCTGGCCATCAGGCTGCTTCTCCTCTTTGGCCACTGCAGGGTTCTGACCACTCTGAAGCAGAAACAAGTTGGGCTCATCAGTCACGTTAATTTTCCCTGGGTGCGTGTGGTCATTGGGGTTTAGAAGGAAGGAAAAGAATTCGGCTGCACACGGCAAGGAATCAGAGCTGTTTTCCACAGCCATCCTGGAGTCCTGCTGGAAACATAAACGAGGAGTGGGAAGGGGCTGAGGGGCTGCAGCTCCAATTAGAGGCCATCTGCTCGAGTTCTTGGGCTGCAGGTGATTTGTACACGGCGCTGGCAGGGCTGGGGATGCCTCGGCTGCCTGGGGAGGGAAGGAGGTCAGGGCTCACCTGAAATCCGCCCGTTGTTGGCTGTGCTGCTCGCTGCTGCTGGAAGGCAGCATTTGAAAACAATTTTTCTGAACTGCACCATCTGGAGGGAGGAAGAAAATCGATGAAGTATTTACATGAGGCTGGGCACTCTCCCCAGCTCCCGGGGCCCTGCCATTCCCAGGTGGGAGCTGGGGCAGGGACAGGGGCTGTGGGCAGCCTGAGCCCAGGCTGGGCTGTGCCTGCAGGTCTGAGCAGCAGTCTTGGCCTCTTCCAGTCACACCTGAGATAATTCTTGACCCTTCCTCAGCTCCTTGGTGATTAGTTACCATCCTGACAGCGTTCAGTGGCTTTTTTCAGACAAATGAGGTTCAAGAACTCCCTCCCCAGTCGAAGGGATGTGAAGAAGGAGCACTTCTGGCCTCATGGCATGAGGGCAAAGCCTGGGGACAGGGGATGCTCCGGGGTGGGGCTGAGGCTGCTTTGGTGCCAGTGGAGGCCACGTATGCATCAGTTCTTTCACTTGAGAGAGCTGGTGCAGGAGCAGCACGGGTCTGCAGCACTCCCTGTGCCTGAGGGCTCTGCTCTGAAACGCCCTTTGCAGCTGTCACCAAAATGCCACTGCTGCTTCTTGTCCGGGATTTCAGTTTTGCTGGAGCTGTGGATAAACTGAAGGTGAACAAAGGGAGGATTTGAGAAAGGCCAGGCCCAGCTTTGCTGCCTCCCAGCACGGTGTCTGACACCAGCTGGCAAACCTGTAAACACGGCACTGCAGCCGTAATTGTCCTTCTGAGAGCCCATCTCGGGGCTGGGAAATTGCTGCTGAATTGCACCTTGAAAGCAGCTCAGGGTGAAGCAGCTTCTCCTTGCCCTGTGCCCCAGGCTCATGTTGGTGTCCTGGGGCTCTCCCGTGGAGAACCTTTCCATGGAGCCTCTGGATGTGGGATCCCCGTGGGGAGTGGGACCTGTGGAGCAGAAAGGGCCTTTTCTTTGCTCTATGAGGGCAGTGAAAGGCAAAGGGACAGCAAAGGCAGCTGCTCTGCCCTCCTCAGCTCTGCTGCCCTCACTGGGGCTGTCCCTGCGCTGGACCTGGCTTTTGGCAGAAGTGTGGATGTGGCACTTGGGGACACGGCTCAGTGGTGGCCTTGGCAGTGCTGGGGAAGGGTTGGTCCTGGTCCTAGGACTGACTCCATGTTCTGCTTTCCAGTGTCACGGGGTGACTTCCCCAGCAATTCCTCCGTCATCCATTTCCCACCTTCCCTCCCTGGCCCCCTGGCTGGGGCTGGGCAGCCTGGGCTGGCCCTGGCAGGGTGGGCTCTGTGGGGCTGGGTGCCCGGGGTGGGCT